>JARHVA010001902.1:1820000-2420000 GCA_037957365.1 Torreya grandis | reverse complement strand
ACTACCAAGTCTCATCAAACTCTCCTTGAGGTCTCACAGCTCTATCATTCTTTGACTGTGTAGACACTAAAAAATTTGCACACTATGACTCCAGGTGTCAGAGTACCCCTTGACTACTTTGGAACCCCCTTGGGACCAACCTAACCCTCTAACCCCTAACTAAGATTACCTATAATCAGTCTAGCTAAACTTACTTAACCTATCCTTTTACCCCTTTTTACCCTTTACCTTTGACCACTGACAGTTAGGGTCCACCTCTTTAACCAAAAGTATGAAAACTACCCTCTTTGATTTTCTAAATATAATTTGTCTAAATCTTGTTGTGCACCATTGCATGGATGATTTAAAATTGTATAGCCTATTTGAACCTTCACTTCTACCTCTTGTTTGTACTTATAAGAAGAGAGGAGCTAGGAGGTGAAAAGCATCTACAATTATTATCAAGAGCTTGTGTATTCAAGAGTCTCTTTCTTGTAGGTCAATCACCATGAATAATCTAGAAATCATATCAGGGAGTCAATATTTTATTACCTCTCCACCAAGTTTTTAGGTATCATTACTCTATCAGAATCAAGTTAGATTTCACCAATAGATCAACTCCCTCAATCATCCACCCAATCAACTTCTAGTAAGATGATTACTTGGTTTTCAATATTCATTTACTCTATTTCTATTTCAAAATCAACCCAAGCCTTACCCATCCCTCAAAATACATATTTTAGATCTCATCAACTAGCCTTTTACCAACCTAGATCCAAACATAGTAACCATCGATGGTCGACTCAATCGTTGATAGTCTGTCCAACCATCAACAGTCACCTTGATCATTGATGATCAGCCCAACTACTGATGGTTACTATGGTAGTGAAAACTATAAAGCTAATTTCACCCTCTTACACCCAATCAAACCTAATCCTTTATGTTCTTACTTGTTCATAGACCCCTTTCTGATTTTATGAAGTAGACCCCAACCATCTAGCACTAGTATTAACTAGCTTATTGTTATTTTAATCATTTCTAGCATATTTCTTAGCAAGCATTCTTGTATTCAATTCCAATATATTTTGATTATTGATGAAATTACCTTCTATTATATTTATAATCTTAATTATTTAAAATGTGTGGATTGACAGCGCCTAAAGAAGCTTTCACTTCTGGGATCTTGCTATTGCTAGGCAATCCACTCAATTATTTGTCTAAAAAACAAGTTTGTTTCAGTGTTTTATTATCTACAGGTCATCCTCCCAATCCAAATAATATCTCTTCATAATCTTTTTATTTCAATGTGTACATAATCAAATAGGTTTTTTAACCATACCCTACTTAGTTTCTTATTTCCCCTCTTCCAATAATAAGTAATAAATTCACTGAAACATTTCGGCATGCCTGGTAGGACCCTTGTGTTTCTACTTGGGTTCTTTTTTGATTTCATTCTCTCTTTATTATATGCTTATTAATGAAATCAAAATTTTTATTTGGGCTTAAAATTAAGTGCCTACATTGATTGCTTGAAATTCTAGTTCACATAGCTTAACTTAAAAGGCAAAGTAATATATCATAGCTTTACTCTCTATTGCACACACTAAACCAAACCACTTTCAACAATTTAACATCATACAAACTTGAGACAAGGCCCGACTAGGATTTTATCACCTAGAGGTTACCTTACCCCTTTCTCGATGATCCTACTTGGAGGTCATTACCAAGGGGAGGACCAACTCAACTCTCTAGTTGAGTATAATCTTTAGATATCAATATATATTGGCTAAGCACCTGACACCCTTATCATTATGGTGTATGAAGTGAGGGGGTATGCCCCAATACCAAGCCATGTATAGATTCCAATATAGATTATTTTTTAGAACCTAAATACAACCTAAAAATAACCATAGACTTTCTCTCTAGTACCTATTCTACAAACCAATTTTAGTCACACATCTTCATAAGGCATAAGCCAAAAGTGAGAGTAATTAAAAATATAGGGCTTAACATATCTTTTAGAGTGTGATTTTATTTTCTTTCATATTTTCTTTTCTTCTCTTTTTTTTAGCATTAAGGTTGTTTGTGCTTTCTATCTCCCCTATCTCGTATGGTTCTCACTAGCCAACAACGAAAAGACATTGTGAAGCAAAACCCATCACCAAACCAACCTACCTCTTCATCCATGGACTATGTTTCCAAACCAATGGAATATCCTCACCCCTCAAGAAGCCATACCTTTCCTCTGGAGGTTCTTCAAGGAGACATATTTTTCTACTTTCCTAGATAAAAATCCCAAGGCTTTGCAACATTACCTTACAACCACATCTTACCATATCCCAGCTTTAACTCCATCTATAGATATACCTTATGGTATGCCTCTCCATCTCATATGGAGTACCTCCATTTCCATGGTTACTACCCAATCATTGACTACCCAAGCTTCCTTATTAACAAACAACCCCTTTGAGACTACCATTGAAAACTAACTTAAACTACCACTACCCTTATACTTTTTACTCCTACCAACTAATCCTCCACAATAGGAGTGCTTACCTCTAGCACTACCAACCTTCCTTTAGCTACCTCTAACCCATCAACCACTACTCCATTTTAAATCCTTGTGGTGTCCATACCTTCTACCTTACCACCAATTAGCACAAGGGTCACCACCCTTCCATCGATCACCAACCCAACTACCGATCCTATCCAATAAGTACCCCTTGGACCAATCTTTAGATATGTCCCTAACCTATAAGGGTATGTGACCCTACCCTCTATGCAACCACTTACCTCTACCTACCCTTATGTATCTTCCACCCAACCATTGAAATCTACTTACTAATATGTGGCAGCTTCCCAACTATCTACCCACTATCAGCATGTCTCCCAACCACCATAGTAGTGTGCATATTATAACCTTTTGGGTGTACAACCCCAAATAGACCTAATGAAGATGATTATGGACAATATTACCACCTTAAAGTCATCAATTTTAACATCTTTTCATATGACCAAATTTGCAATGAGCCCATCCATCCATGCATATCAGGCCATATCCTCCCCAGTGGGAAATCCCTAAGTTCTCTAAATTTCAAAGTAAGGAGGATCCCTAATAACACCTTAGGGAATTTAGGCATGCTTGTTATCTCATCATCTATGATGATTCCCTTCTTTTCTGCACCTTCCCCATGTCCTTAGCTAGTTTAGCATTAGATTGGTATAGTGTCATACCTAGACACTCCCTTTTATCTTTCACCCAATTGGCTCAAACCTTCTTGGACCACTTTTTGATCAATATCTCCAGGAAAGTATCTATCACCAACCTCTACTCTATCTGGTAGTTTGAGAATGAATCCATTACCAATTTTGTAGCTCATTGGAGGAGCCTAATTAACCAACTCTCCTTCTTCTTGCCTCAACCTGAACTCATATAGCTCTTTGCTCAGGCATGTGCCAAGAATATCTCCTCCATACTACATATCCAAATATTTTGAACTTCAATGAATCTTTTACTATTATACATAAGTTAGAGAACCAAGCCATTGATGAAGGAAATCTAAATCTCAAGAACAAAAACTCATCCTATAAAACCAATGAGACCTCTTCCTCCAAGTCAAATAACCAGCCCAATACTAACACTAAGAGCAAGGGAACCATGAATGTAGTTGTCCTAAAAGCTTCTCCTCCACCTTCCATCAACCAATCTAATTCCTCTAGTTCTTTAAAGCAAAACTTGAGGAACCAAACTCAAAACAACCAAAAGCAATTCACTCCACTTTTGAGAATCTTATGCATCTATCTTAGAGAAGTTATTAAATTCCAACATCATTCAACTTCATTCTATCAAACCACCCTAGTAATTTGAATATTCTTTCACTACACCTAGTTGGTACAATGAGAATGACATGTGTGCCTTCCACTGAGTAATAGGACATGACGTCAGTAGGTGTAACACCTTCAAGAGCCTTGTCCAATCCCTCATTGACAAGGGAGAGCTTACATTAGATAACCCCAATGCACCATCAAACCAAGCCCTTGATATATTCAAGCAACCTTTCCTGAACCATCCTCCTACCAATAACAAGAGAAATAATCTCGAGTGCTCTCATGATACCCATATAGTTAACATGGTTTTTAACACACTCATTATTAAAGAGCCTCTCAACTAACTTATTTGTCCCTCACCCTTTTTTCTAATTGAAGTAATATAATCCCCTTCCCCTCTTTTAGAAACCCAAAAAAAGGAAATACCATCTTCTCCCCCTCTACTTATTGAGGTAGTGGAGTCACTAGCCCCCATTTCAACTAATATACTAGAACAACCAACCATTGTTGCCTCACCTTCACCTTTAACTACTGAGCAAACCACTCCCCCTTCAAAAACCATTCTTGAGGAGAAAATCCCTATGTCTACTCCTCCCATAGAGGAGTCACCCATCCAAGCCTCAAATCCCTTGATTGAGGAAGAGGATGAGGTTACCATCCCTATGTCTCTTCCTAGGGGCCTATCTTTCAGGTCTACCATTTAGGGAATTAATCAAACCTACAAACTATTCGCTAGGCTAGTGAAAATTTTGGAATTTATCTCCAACCCAGACATAGATCAAGCCACTTTTTGGTAGTAATTATGGATACCTTATATCTCCAAGAAAGATCCTTCAATCATACCTTTGATATACCAACCCACCACTTACACTACCCAAACTTCTACCTTATCAACTACACCCATAACAACTCTTACCAATCCAATGAACCCTCAACCACCCAAGGCACCTAGACCCCAAGCAACTGAGTCACCTTATCAAACCAAACCTACCAAACTAATTAAAAACCTTGGTATCCTCCCTACACCAAGCCTTAGTCACCCCTTGGTAAAGATAGAGCGCAATCAAATGTCAGACCAAAGAAACTAAAGAGGCAAAACCACAAAAAAGGGAAAAAGGCCTAAATTTTGCCTCCCTTAACCTTGCCCTCCATTATGGGGCCTCATCCCTCTACCTTGAGTAGGAATCTAATTACCTCTACTAAAATCCCACCACCTCTTTTAGTTACACCTTTGTAATTACTCTCTGATGCACCTCTTTTCACCATGCCAATAATACCCAAGTTACCTACCTTACAATCTTCCACCTCTAGCTCATCAATCTCCTAGCCTAAACCCAAGCCATCAACCAAGCACACCACCCTACCCAAAACACCTACCACCAAACCTATCTCCAATCAACCTCCTACCTCAACCATCAAAGCAAAGACTATGACACCTCCACCACCTTTAGCCGAGTCCTAATTGACCATTCTTCATAGGTTATTGTAGACTTCTTGTTTAGCCTTGCCTCTCATCAGACCCTTTGACCCTATAGCTTCTAAAACCATTTGGTACAATGACCACCACGTGTTCTTATCATAAGATACCCAACCATGATATAGAGAACTATAAAGCTCTCCAAATCATCATCCACTAGTTTTATGATGAGGATGATCTATTAATAGAAAAACCTCCTATGAGACTCATACCAATCCAACCACCAACCATACCTACCCAACACTCACCTACTCCTCCACTCTCACCCTAGAGTGAAGATATATCTGACCAATCTTCTAGGTCAACCTCTCCTTCTATCCATACTATCAATCTAGTCACAAGAGCATAATAGAAGGATAAGAAGAGGGATAAGGTGTCCATTCCTTGGACATACCCCCCCTTAAACTCACAACCAACCTATACCTAACTGTCTCTATCTTCCACCAAACCCAAGGTGTTTATTTTAGGTGCCTCCCAATCTAACCCCTCAAAATCCATCAGGAGATTTATCCTCAAGCAACTTCATCAGACCCTAGTGAAGATGAGATTGTATGAGTTGATCTCTACCTCTCCCCATCACCACCAAGCACTAATAGAGGCTTTTCAATCCATTGGCATCCAACTCGAGGACCCTTAACCTC
Source organism: Torreya grandis (assembly GCA_037957365.1). NCBI lineage: Eukaryota > Viridiplantae > Streptophyta > Pinopsida > Cupressales > Taxaceae > Torreya > Torreya grandis. The sequence continues at coordinate 2,414,075 of JARHVA010001902.1, read as the reverse complement.
TAGTATCCTTTGTTGGTGCCCTTCAAATTTCCAACCTTGTTACTTTCAAGGATTTAGAAATACATTCCATCTATCCTGAGGACCCAGATCCTCCTTTCTTTATCACTGCCTACATCAACTAAACCTACATCAAATGGGTCATGATTGATGGGGGAGCTAGTATTAACATCATCTCTTTCCATGCCTACAACCAACTCAACTTGTTGGATAATGTCATGTTTGAATCTTTAGCCATCCTTAACTCTTTCAATGATACCATGGCCACTACCTTGGGATCTACCATCTTCCACATCCATTTAGGACCCCACACACTTCATAAACGCTTCTATGTTGTGTAAGGTTAATTCCAATACAACATATTGATGGGATGACCTTGGATTCACTCCATGAGTTGTGTTCCCTCTACCCTCCACCATTGTATTAAGTTAGAGCATAGAGTCTAGGCCATCACCATCCAAGCTAACCCAAATCCTTTCTCAACATGTAACATGACCTATCACCCTAAAGATGTCCTCATACCCCCATCTAGCACACCCTCAACTATTAAAACTCAACCTTTAACCACTAAATCAGATATCACATCTTCTCCCATCAATGAGGCATTAACGAGTTCCTCTATACCCTCACACAAAATCCCCACCTTAGACCCTTTAGAATCCACTTTCCATCACCTTTTATAGGGGGAATATCACCTTTTATCACTTAACACTTTCCTTACTCCCCACGAATATGGGTAACTTACCAACCAACTAAGATATGACCCCAATGTTAGAATTATCATTCCCTTTAGACCTCCCCACCATCAGACCCATTTTGTCTATGGGGCACTCAAAAAATCCCTTAGTGCTTCTACCACCTCTCTTCTACCTCAACCATTCACCATCAGTTTTTCTTACCTAGATAAACCAAACTTTTCCAAGACATACCTTCATCAGTGTGCTTAGAAAGGCTTCGATCTTGGGTGATATGAGCATGGCCCACATAAATTGGTCACATTAAAAACTAAAAAGCCACATGAGAATCATGGACTTGGTTTCATCTTACCTAATAAGAAAAAATCCAAACAACCTATCATTACCATTGTTGAAGAAGATATCCCTTCCTCATTGACCTCACATCCACTTGTGTGTGAGGATGATGACATCATCCCACCTAACTTTTTTTTTCATCCACATGATTAACCATGGATCCCTGACATATCATAAAGAAGAGGTGACTGTAATCATCCCTTTGGCCCACCCTAAAATGATAGGAGAAGGCTCTCTTATCATTAACATTGGTCAGTGCCAAGATGATGATTCTATTCTTACCTACCTTAGTGCCCAAAATTCTTAAATCCATAAATCCCTTCCTCCCAATACCTTGACAATGTTAAACAAATCCACCATAGATATCAACTTAAGTACTCTTAATAACCCCCATAATGTCATAACCAACCAATCATTAAATGCTAAGAAAATTTGGGAATTCCCCTCTTTTTTCTAAGATTGCATCATATCTTTCACTTGGTCTTACAGTGACATGCCTAGAATTAACCCTCCCATTGCTACCCATAACATAGTCACTCATCATGATGCCAAACTAATCAAGTAAAAGCTTTGATGCATGCATCCTAACATAGCCCTTCTCATTAAATAAAATCTTCAGTATCTTCTATCTATTAACTTTATTCAACCCATTGACTACCCCCAATAGGTCTCAAATATTATACCTATCACTAAAGCTACAGGGAGACTACACATTTGTGTGGACTTTCATGACCTCAACCTTGCCTACCCTAAAGATGACTTCCCTCTACCAAGCATCGACCAATTTTTTGATCTTATAGCTGGCCATGAGATCTTATCTCTCATTGATGGGTTCTCAGGTTACAATCAGATCCTAATTTCTCTCGAAGCTCAACATAAAACCATATTTACTACTCTTTGGGGAACTTTTTGCTATAGAGTCATGCCTTTTGGGTCAAATAATGCAAGTACAACCTACCAACATTCCATGACATCATCCATAAGATTATATAGGACTATATGGATGACCTTATTAGAAAATTTAAACTCCAAAAATATCACTTATCCATTCTCAAGATCATCTTTGAACACCTCATCCATTACCATGTCTACCTAAACCCAAAAAAGTGCATTTTTGGGGTCTTTTTAGGAAAGCTTCTTGGTTTTATTATCTCCCTTAATAGAATTGAATTCGATCCTACCAAAATAAAATCCATCCTTGACATGCTTTCTCCTATCAACCTTAATCAACTTCATAGCTTTCAAGGAAAGCTACAATCCATTCATCATTTTATCTTGTAGATTTTGGACTAGTGCCAACCCTTCCACCACCTTCTGAAGAGGCATGTGTCTTTCAAATGGAATATCAACTATCAAAAGGATTTTAATTCTCTCAAAAAGTACCTTTTATCTCCACCTATCCTCACCCCTCCCAAGGATGACCAACCTTTCTACTTATATATCATTGCCACTGACCATTCTCTATGGGCAATGTTAGCTCACCAAGATAAACAACACAAAGAACAAGCCATATACTACATTAGCCACATGCTTGTAGAGTAAAAGACTTAGTATACCCATACTAAGAAACTTTTCTTAGCTTTAGTCTTCATGGCCACCAAACTTCACCGCTACCTTCTTAACATTAAAACCTATGTCATTACCAATATTGACTCGCTCAAGTACATGCACTCCAAGCCATACCAAAACTAGCATATCGCCAAGTGGCTCATGCTCTTAGCAAATTTTGACCTTGAGTTCCTCCAATAAAATTCCATTAAAGGGAAGGTCATTGATAACCAAATAGCCAAAGCACCTTTAGCAAACAACCAACCTCCTCTTCTCAAGTTCTTAGATGAGTCCATTGTGGCCCTCTCTCAAGCAGATTTCACTTATCAAGTCACCATGTTCTTCGATGGATCAAAGTGTCAATGTGGTGGGGGAGTTGGTATCATCCTTATCCCTTTTGATGGTGAATCTCTACCATTGTCCTTTAAGCTTGATTTTAAATGTATAAACAACATGACTAAGTATGAAGCCCTAGTGATATGCCTTCAGACTGCCTTGGCCCTAGGAGTCAAAATGATCAATATCTTTGGTGACTCCCAACTTGTGGTCAATCAAATCAATAGATCTTATCAATTTAAGAATGATGTCTTACAATAGTACAAACAACTAGTTGATGAACCCTTAGCATCATTTAAACACTACCATATCCAATCAACCCTATGATCTACTAATAATTTCATCGACACTATGGCTTCCCTTGCTTCTCAAATCCCATCTATACCCTCAAACTATAGGCTATCTATCATTATCTACAGACTTACCCAACCTTCCTATGTCAAACCAAATTCTCCCACCATTTTCAATGTTGAGGAGACCTAACCTGACCTTTGGTATCATCAAACCTTTGACTACATTAACCTTGACATAGTTCCTCTTGGCCTCTCTAGGAATTATTATAGAGCATTTATCTAGAGTACCTCTCATTATACCATTATGGGGGGAATCCTCTATAAGCGTGGCTTTGATGGCCTACTCTTCCATTACCTATATCATCATGAAGCCTCTCATTATATTAAGGAAAGACATTATGGTATTTATGCGGGGAACTTTAGTGGCCTCACTGTAGCTAAGCATATCCTTTGCCTTATTTATTACTAGCCTACCCTTAACCAAGACTATTTTGATTATGTGAAAAAGTGTGTCAAGTGTCAACAACACGCTAATTTGCATCATGCCCCTAGCCATAGTCCTTGGGTTTCCACCAATTTTTGTCCCTTTTCACAATGGGGTCTAGACCTTATTGATGAAATCAACCCTCATTCCTTGTAGTAATACCATTCTATCATCACCATGATCGAGTATTTTACCAAATGGGTAAAGACTATTCCTCTAGTCTCAATCAAAGTAGAGAATATTATCAACTTTAACAACCATCACATCATCTATTGCTTTGATATTCTTCACAAGATTATCATCAACAATGGTAAATACTTTAATAATAAGCGATTCCAGGGTATGTGTGATGCATTTGGAATTAACTTAAGCTTCTCCTCACCCTATCACCGTCAAGTGAATTGACAGGCTAAGGCCTCTAACAAAACTCTTAACAACATGCTAACTAAAATGGTCAATGCATCTGGTCAGGATTGGCATCTGCACCTTCCCTTTTCCTTATGGGTATATTGTACTAGCATTAGAACCCTTATGGGTGCCACCTCATTTTACCTTATGTTTGGAGCAAAGGCCATCTTTCCTCTTGAATTCTAACTCCCCTCTCTTCGCAAATCTTTGCAAGAGCTTATTTTAGAGGATGATTATCATCAACATCATTTATCCCAACTCAAGCTACTTGATGAGCATCATCTATTAGCCCTTATCCATCTCCATGTCTATCAAGAGCATGTGAATTATGTCTATAACAAATACCTTAAAGTGCAAAAATTCAATATCAAAGATCTCTTCCTAAATAAAAACCAACATGTCACTAATATGGAGAAAAGCAAGTGGGGTACGTTTGATTTCAATTAGCTTGGACCTTATATCATAACCCATAAGTATGGATTAGGAGCTTACCAGTTGTCTTCTCTCGAAGGCCACTTAGAACCTGAGCCCCTTAATGTTTTGCATCTGTGTCTATTCTTTTGTTGAAAAGGATCGCATTCACATTTTATCTAACTTAAGCTCATCCCTTGTTATCCACCCATATTCTATCTCCCTATTTCAGGGGAAACTAATTAAAACTAAATCATATGATTAGCTATCATCAACATATCCTTATCTCAAATAATGGGTATCATGGCTCTACCCATGGAATGGTTCTCATGGTATTTTCCACACCTTCACAGGATGGATTCCCATGATCATTGTCACCTAAACCTCTTCACACCTAATCAACCTTCTTATGCTTTTAGTTTTGCCTTCATAAATGTGAACCACTAAGCTGGCCTAAGCAAGTCTATGTCAATCAAAATCAAAGTAAAATAATAAAATTTCTATCACTATCAATCATGGGTCATTCCTAACATTCATAGATTACTCCCTCAAAGGAAAACTATTAAAAATCTATTATAAATTTCCAAAACATAAGGTGGACTACTCCCTTGAAGGATAGTTATCAACAACATTAAGTAAAGCACATAAACTTAGACCACTCCCTCTAAGGATGGATAAGTAAACATTTGTCAAAAACATAACAATTTCTTGGAATCTTCTCGCATCGATCAACTTCCCATATACAACAATCAACAAAAGACCCAATATCAAAATCATAGAAAAAGCAAACTAATTTTGGACGTCATAATTGGCTCTCAAATAGCCCAATAAGGTGGAATCTACAATTGACTTTCACAAGTAGACTTCCCACATCAATCAATCTACACAGTGTTGACATAGGATTGTTTTTACTAACTCTTTAGACACCTATAGAAGAGGTAGCTAGTCTCAGAATAGGGTTCCATTTTCACCCATCTCCCTTTTTACACTATATACAAGGGATTTTTTAGCTTACTTGACATTATGTGGTTGAGATACCTTTTTAACCAACTAAAAAATGCTAATGTGAAGCATTCAAAGGGCTTGTGTTCATTAAGCTAGTCTAACTTTAGTTTTTGTTTTAGTCCTTGTCAAAGAAAGAAGCATCATGCCCTGTTCTTACCCTATCATGACTAGTTAACATTTTCATGATGATGATTATCTCTTGATTATATTTTTTAGTCTCTCATCTAGTTTTGTTGATTCATTTACCTCATACAATTTACCTTAAGCCAAATTAACAATAAAGCATAACCATTACAACCACCATCACCATAACAAGCATCATAAAGAAATAACATCCATAAGCATCTAAACAATCAACCATTTTCCACCACATGTCTAAGTCTAAATTAATACAGTATGTACACATTAAGATTTATCATGTCATGAGCATAACCAAAAAAAGAACCATTTCATGCCTAATAAGTTAACATCAGTATCTAGCAAGTTGAACATAACATAAGCAATAAACACCAACAACATATAAATAGCACATCATAAACCATGAACATAGGCATAAATAATGATCACATATATAAAACTTGTGAGTCAAATAACCAAGCTGGCCCTATACTCGCCCCATCAGAGCTCATTTGGACACTATGCTAGAATAATAGCCTTATTGTACCCTAGTTCTTCCATCATATCTAGGTATCATGTTGTAGGGGTAAAGTTGGGTGGCATTGCCTATCATATTGCTACTCCTCATCCTCTCTACCTTAAAGAGTCCCTCTCCTAAGTCACCAAGCCTAGAGAGGCCTTGGCCTAATCCCTCTCACCTATGACAATAGAAAATTGACCCTATAAGGTCACAACCTAGCCCTACAGTGTGATAATATGGCCCTATAACATGGCCACCTGTCCATAAATTACCTATACCTATCCATGTACAATGGTTAATTCCACCCCTACCTATCCATCATGGCTAGTTAGATCCATAACCATCGGCCTCACACCTCCATCATCTTCACCAATATCTATAGCTATGTATATAAGCTAGTAATATGTCATGTACTCATATATAAACCTAGCATCATCTATCAGATCCCTAGCTAACAACTCCTCATACACACCATCTAGTAATGTAAGAATAGGGTATGGCTGTGGTAGCAGAATCTCTGAATCCTCTCTCCTATACTTGGGGAATGGACCTAGGATACCCTATATTAGGATGAACTATTGGCATACCTAGTCAAATGGAATCATCTCCACCTCTCCATCTCACCTATAAAGTATCCATCTATAGCTCTAAAGGGAGAGTGTTTACCTCTTATGCCCTAGCCATACCAGAAACTAGATGTATGGCCTCCATGTGATATCTCCTATCACTAGTCTACCCAGTGCACCCTTAAACCACTCCATATCATGAGCACTGCCCCTTCACCTAGTGAAAAAAAAATACCCCTCCATTGCATGAAGCTAATGCAGAGGTCAATCTATGTGTACCCTACCCATGTAAATATGACTAGCCTCAATACCTTAAAGTGTTCATAGGTCCAGTAATGCAAAACCAAGCTGACACTATATAATATCTCCTATGGGCCCTAAACCTTATAGCTCTCTATATATTTATACAAGCAACACTATCACTCAACCAAATACTATCTAACCCATTAATATCTTGACAAGAACCCCCAATATCAAATAGGGAAATCTACTATTTCTCAAGTTAAGAAGTCCAAAATATGCCATAGTAATCATGAGCATGGTCATGAGTCTCCTCTCAGCTAGAGCCCTATGATATAGCACTATATACCTGAATCCCCTAGCATGCCATCTAACCTGATCACTCTCATATCCATATAATATATCAACATGATCATCCCACTCCTCTTGCTCTATGTGGTATATCAAATCATCATGGAGTGGAATTCAAGTGATCTTATACACATCCTCGGCCAAGATGGTCATCTCACCAATCAAAAGCAAGAAGGTGTTCATAGTAGGATCCCATATCTTGATGAGTGATATGACCATGGATATATCTTGGGTCACATGCTAGTAGTGCCTCATGGCCCCCAACCCCACCTCCTCTATATGGGCCCAATTGGCTAGGGTCATCCCCTATTGAATCTCTATAAATATCCTAGGGACATAATTCCTCATCTAGATCTACTTTCATGCCTACAAAAATAAGGTCAACATGTATTAGAATTTCTCATTTCCAAATTGACCTCTTTACCAACCTCTACCAGCCTAATGTAACCTATTCTATCCTAACTTGCACCTATTACCTAAACCACCTTACCTCTTATGACCCTCACCTACCAAACATTTTGATACCTACCTTAGCTTATCAAACCAATACCTACTTCTGTCTTCCAAAAAACACCTAAAACTCTTTTATTTTTATTTTTTTTTTACGTTTATCCTAACTTGGAAAACCAACACCTACCCCAACCCAAACTTTTTCAACCATCCTAGCCTATGCTTGACACTAAAACCCTTTGTCAATGCATTCTTCTTACTTGGTAATTGCACTAGCCCAACTTATACTTTGCATCTTATCTACTCCACACCCTTTTAAAAAGTTTAAACACCTGGCTATTCTCTTATTCTCTTTAGCCATCTACCCCATGCCTACTAAGATACTTTCTATAATGCAAGCCTTACCAAGCCAGCATTATATTTGATTTAACTATTAAAAGCTTATCAAAAACTAGTTTACCCTTAATCAACCATTGATGGTCATGATGACCATTAATGGTCAAGTATGTTCTATTCTAAGGGTATCAACCATCGATGGTCAACCTTGACCATAGATGGTCACTATGGGTGTTCTAGGGCTAGAACACCCAACCTTAGCTACCCCCACATTTCACCCCACCAATAGCTAAAACACCTACTTAGCTACCCTAATCACCCTACCCACCTCAATAACCTAACCACCCTTTCAATTAATTAATTTACTTGCCTAATTACCCAAATTTTACAAGCAACCTACCTAGGGCACAATCAAAATATCCCAAATTTTAACCCTACCCTAACCTCCTAAACAAATGAAATTACAAAACTCAAACTAATTTATCAATTCAAAGTATGGCCTACCTCATTCCTTGACCTCTATTATGGATAGAGTGTACATCCCACTACTTAGCCATGTCCTTATCCACCCTGTACCTTGGTCCCAAGAGATCACCTTAAGCACATGCTTCCAACCAATCACCAACCACTAACTCAGCAAAGTACTTGATCAACTCTCTCATAGTAAAAATGCCAAAATGTTGAGAAACTAGTGCTTAAAGTTAAAAACAAGCAAAGTTAATGAAAAGTGATTCTATTTTCACTTTTACCCCATGGATTTTTTTAGGGTTTCCACCCTGACCATCAATGGTCAGGGTGACCATCAATGATCACCCTTGGGCACCCTCACCATCGATAGTAAGGATGCCCCACTTTGTTACTTCCATCTTCACAAAACCCCTTTTAGTAAAACCAACCTAGTCTTACCAACCCCTAGAGATTACCCTCTCCATCTACCCTGACCACCTCATCACCTTATCATTGGTCCATTCTGGCCCAACTAGCATGTATTTTGTGACACTTTTTTCCTAGTCCTTTGACCATAGTAACAACATTTCCATATTGACCACATTTTGAATTTTCACCACCTCATGCTTACCTAACCCACTTGTGTCCTTTTTGGAGTACTTCCTATCTCGGATACTCATGATATTATACCTATTTGTGTTTTCCATGGGAACACTTCCTGCCTTGGATATCCACCAAAAACATTGACCTTATCTAGGAAACTAACAGGTGTACCCAACCACCATAGCTAAATGTGATCACATGGTATACTGGTCATTTATCCCTTTGAACTAGCCTTTATTATTATCAACTATGGTAACCTTATCTTTTCATGATCTTGGCTATCGCATCATTTTTTGCACTTTGTGTACCTATTTGCAATTTAGTGCCCAACTTATCATCCTCACCTTCACCCACCATGTCAAACTTGCAATCGATTCTAATATACCTCATCACCTCTTGGTTTGAGGGGGAACATCTCCTCCTATACTGAAGGCAATCAGTAAACCTTTGACCAACATCAATTTTTATTTTGTAATTGGTTGATTCTAGGCTGCATAACAAAAAGGGGCAAAATATAGACACTAAAAATCTATACACTATGAATCTAAGTGTCAAAGTACCCTTGATCACATTAGAACCCCCTTGGTAGCAACCTAACCCTTTAATCCCTAACTAATCTTACCCATAGTCATTCTGTCTAAACTAACTTAATGTAACCTTTTACCCATTTTTACCTTTTACCCTCAGCCATTGATGGTCAGGTTAACCACTGATAATCACCCTAACTGTCAATGGTTAAGGTCCACCTCTTTAACCAAAATCATATAAACTACCCACTTTTCTTTTTTAAATATAATTTGTCTAAATATTGTTGTGAGCCATTACATGGATGATTTATAATTAGATATCCTAGTTGAACCTTCACTTCCACCTCTTATTTATGCCTATAAAAAGAGAGGAGCTGGGAGGTGAAAAGCATTTGAAATTTATATCAAGAGCTTATATATCTAGGAGTCTCTTTCTTGCAATTTAATCACCATTAGAAATCCAACAATCATATCAGGGAGTCAATTTTCCACCACCTCTCCACCAATTTTTTAGGTACCATTACTCTATCGAAATCAAGCTAGATTTCACCAATAGATTAACTATCTCAGTCATCTACTTAATAAAATTTTGATAAGATGAGTATTTGTTTATCATAATTAATTTACTCTATTTCCATGTCATAATCAACCCAAGATCCATCTTTTAGATCTCATCAACTAGCTTTTTAATAACCCAAATCTAGACATAGTAACTATCGATGGTTGACTCAACCACCGATAGTCTATCCAACCATTGACAGTCAACCTAACCACTAAAGGTCACTATGGTAGTGAAAAACAACAAAATAATTTCACCCACCTACACCCAATCAAACCCAATCCTCTATGTTCTTGCTTGTTCATAGACCCCTTTCTAATTTTTTGAAGCAGACCCTAACCATCTAGCACTAGTATTAATTATCTTACAGCTATTTTAATAATTTATAGAATATTTCTTAGAAATCATTATTCTATTTAATTCCATTATATTTTGATTATTTATGCAAGTACATTCTATTTTTTTATAAGCTTAATTGTTTAAAATGTGTGCATTGATAGCCCCTAAAGAATCTCTCATTTCTGGGATCTAGCTATCGCTAGGTAATCCACTCAACTATTTGTCTAACAAACAAGTTTACCTTAGTGTTTTCTTATCTATAGGTCATCCTCCCAAGACAAAGAGGATATATTCATAATCTTTTGATTTCAATTCACTTACAATCAAATAGGTTTTTCAACCACACCCATACTTAGTTTTTTCTTTCCCCTCTTCCAATAATAAGCAAGAAATTCATTGAAATAGACTAATTTTTATAAGAAGGATCAACTTCTTCCACTAATTTAACATGTTGTTCCTTATCTTGTATGATGATCTTGGATATACCAAGCTAAGTTCCAACTACTTCAAGTATATCATAATTCTCATTTTATCCTCTTGGAACTATTGACCCATTAACAATCTCAAACTCCTAAATAAGGTTAAATTACAACTACCAAGTTTCACTAGGTTCTTCTTGAGGTTACATGGGAGTTGGCATGAAAGTACCTTATTCATGCATAAAATAATATCTTAAACCTTAATCTCCCATATAATCACATAGATCAAATTCATAACAAGATTTTTCCTAATCATCAAAAGAAAAATAGGAACCTCCTTCATTAGTGTAGTGGCCTCATGATGGATATCATCCTTCTCATGAACACACATAAGGTTTGGTATGATGGAGTCCTCCTGTAGTATGAAAAATTTTCCCAACCTTATACCTTCTACATGATCATAAGGATCAAGTCCATCTAATATTTTCCCACTCATCAAGAAAGAAATCAGGAACTCCTTAGTGTAGCAGTTTCATGACTAGCAACCTCCTTATCTTGATCAAACATAGTGTAGTTTACATTCATGGGGTTGGGAAAATAGGGATCAATGTGGTCCTTGGAGATTGGTTTATATTTGGTGGTGACTCTAGTTCTATACCTTATCCTAAATAACATGTGAGACTAATCAGAAGATAAGTACTCGCATATCTTAGCAGTGAAGTCACGTGATAGGCATATAGCAAAATATGGGGGTAAGTCAAAAAATGAAATGTATTGGACAACTTAGACACTTAGAAAAGCATGTAGGGTCAGATTTAGGCCTTTTATGATTCCCATAGTCTTAACAGTTAAACCATCTAATTAAAATACTCCATTTGAGATAGGGGCATACTCTAGACCTAGTGAATTAGCTATCTTCTTAGGCATGACAAAGCTACTTACCCTAGAATCAATCATATAGTTATGGACAAGGTTTTTGCCAATGACAAGAGATATGTAAAATGGAGGAGTTTTACCAATTTGACCACTATTTCCTTCCTTAGGTTGGCATATACTAATATAGGAAGCTTTTTTACTTACCTTACTTGCTTGGCCAAGATGACTTAAGTTTTATATTAACAATTCTCTTTGAGTTGGGATGGATAGAGCCTCCCACATGGTCATATTGAGATTAGTTTTCTTCATATGTTCCACTATATTTAAGAGCATTTTATCTCCCTTTGAATATAATTTTGATACAATTACATCTTCTTTTTGGTGTGTAATGTTTTGGTACAACTAACTTTTCTTGTGTTTTGATTGGCTCAATAGCTACTCCTCCTTGGTTGCCTCTTGAGAAGCATGTGGCGCTACAACTTGACCAATTAAAGAAGATGGATATCCCTCCATTTCCCTTATTTTTAACCTTGTATTATGTGTTATATGGGTTCCACATTTGCTTCAAGACTCATTCCAATTTATACCACAAAATTCACCCTCTTTCCAATTAACCAAAGTGGACTCACCTTGTACTAAAGATGGTTCATGCCCTCTTTCAGCTTATGGAGCTGATTCACTTGGTTGTCCTTGTGAATATGATTCACTTTGCATCATTAGATCCTGAATGAGTACCCCATTTTCACAAGTAGTATGATTGTGTGGTTGGTTGCAAGGGAAGAGCCACTCATAATCCTATACCAAGTTATTTTACATGGGCACAATTGCCTTTGAGGTGCTAGCAACATTGGGATTGTGGCTTTTGTATGGTCTAGCATGAGTAACTTGACCTTCAAATAGTACGTTGCCTTGTAAGGGTATCTAATATGCTAATAGGGATGGTTATATTACCAATAAGGCCTGACATTCTACACTTGATACCTTTTCAAAGCAACCAATTCATTTCTAAAGCTTTGCAATAGTGATTTTACATCATATATCTCATTAGGATGGGTAGCAGGGATGACTTGTGGGCTATTTAATGTTGGGATAGGTACCAAAATAGGCTAAATAGGTGGAATTATAGGTTGTACAGGTTGTTTAAAGTGTATAAATTCTATAAAAAATGGCAAGGGAGGCCTTGGGGTAATTTTCCAAACTTGTGTGAGGTAATTCTCAGCCCTAATAGTAATATCATAGGTTAAAATAAGCATTGTACCTACCATAGATTAAATCATCACTACTATATCACTATTTAGAGACCTCAAATAATAAAATAAATTAATGTTAGGGGTAGGTTTTACTAGCTATGGAATTATTTTCCATGTTTTATGAAATCTGAAGTTGTTATCCACCATGAACTCATGTGGAGCTCTTTTGATGGTGGCTAGTCACTCCATGAGTGAAATGTGTTCATTCTTATCTTTAAAATGTTGGCATAAAATATCTCCCAACTCATCCCAATTTTATATTTTACCTGGTTGTATACCTATATACCATTGGAGAGCTCTTTGCTTTAAGGATGTAGTTAGAATCCTCACAATTACATTATCTTGGGTGACATGGTGGATTAAATAGATATTTACAACATCATGTATGTGTTCAATAGGCATTGTAGTATCTTCACTATTAAATGATGGAATGCTCTTTAGGTTTACAATAGGTATGCCATCATATTATTATAAATCCAATGGGTTACTTCTAAAAAATGCAATAAAGAGTTGATTCCTTTTAGTAGCCATGTGATGAATTGGAATCAACGTACCTCTTAGCGTAGGAAGTATACCAAGTGGAAGTGTTGATTGGGCCCATGGATAAGTTTGACTAGAACCTCTCTCTCTTATTTTAATATATTTTGATGATGTGATTATTCTTCATCTAGGATTAAAAGATAGTTCAATGAACTTAAAGTTAGTACCTCTGGTAAATACCTTGTCTCCTTTGGCATGAAATTGAAGGATTGATATGAATCTAGCATGGTTGGAGTCACCAAGTGCCTTTTAAATGTCTTAAATTTATTATAACTTATAATAGATAACACTAAATTCTCAACTAAATCCTTCCAACACTATAGAACTCATGCCACTAAGCATGCCTAAAATTATTGTCATAGTGAAGTGCACCCTACCAAGTCCTAATACCTCCTTCAATAAACACAATGGAAACACTCCTAGGTTATGGGTGACCTATACTAGGAGTAAATCTATGAAGAATTCCAACTCCTTGTCAAACTATAGTTCTCTTAATTCAAGATCAAGTTACATCCCTAAAACCTATACTAACAGAGCCTAATCTAATCTACAACTATGCTTTTGTCATGAAAAGAGAGAATAAGCTGAAAACTAAAAATAAGGTGATGCACCAAGTTTGATTATCTCCTCCACTTGCTCTAACACCATAATAACAACCTTTAAAATACTAGTTTTAGCTACACACTCTCACAAACTTACTATAACATTAGTATAATGAAAGGACCGTGTTGCATAAGGGTTGTATTATCTATAATTTCCTTACAAATGAGCCAAAAGAGACTAATGAACATTTAAAATTGATCTCAAACTAATCAAAATAAACTAAAGGAAAAATATGCAATTGAGATTCTAAAGTACATAGTAAAACAATAAAGAGAGGCAAATTTAGTATTTTATTAATAGTTCAAGGCCTAAGCTAGCATTACAGGTCTCCAAATGAGTAGAGTCTTGTCATACCCAAGATGAGGGATAAAAAATAAGGCATTTTCAGCCCAAAATGTATAGAAAATGAGAGATAATAGAGAGGATCAAAGCAATACTAAACTACATAAATACAACTGTTACAACATGATTCACTCTATTTAAGAGAGAAAATAAGTGAAATGAGGCCATTAGGCCTTATTCAATGCATTAACCTACCACATTGAGCATTTTTAATGAAAGTTGGGTGTAAGATAGGAGAAAATGCCTTACTTGATGTTATGTGTATCCTTTAGAGTGCTTAATTGTTAAGGTGTGGATCTAAAAGCTTCACCAAATGAGTATATTGCAGGTTGCAGGAGTTACACAGTCACCGGCATCAGTCAGGAGCGACCGATGTCGGTCAGGAGTCGACTAAGAGATGTCGGCATCGGTTCTATTCGGCTGACGTCGATCAGGTGCAGATAGGCAGGGACCGATGTCGATCACCTGTGCGTCCAGAATCTATTTTCATGGATAGAATAGAATCTTTGCATGATAGGATTAAGTGTTAGTCTTAAGTCTACATCTCTATCTTTAGTAGGACTATTTTGATCCCTTGATTAGGAGGTGCATCTAATGGCTATAATTGTATGCTCATGTTTCCTAATATTATATATAGGATTAGATATTCATAGCTTATTGGAACAGTATTGTAAAATATATGTGTATCAATCCAGGTTTTTGGAATTGATTGTAATTGAGAGAGAGAAATCTTGAGGGAAAGAGATCTAGAAAGAGATCTGTACATCTGAGAGAGGTGTGGAAGAAAGAGAGATTTCTTTAATTGTATTTCCAAGAGTTTAATACAAGTTTTCAAGGTGGTTTCTTGTATCTCTTATTCTTTACTGATTCTGATTTCTAGTTGTTTTCAATTCTAGTTTAATTCCGTGTTTAGTTGCTTGCAAAAGTAATCAATTGTTATTGTCTAAATCCTAACAAGTGGTATTAGAGCTTGGGTTCACTAACAGGTGTTTCAAATCTGGTTAGTTTGTTGATTACAGGACACTCACAGGGTTTTCTACAGGGATTTCTATTTGAGTGGGAGTTAGTAATGGTAGAAGAAAGTAAACTGAGAATGGAGAAGTTTAATGGCAAGAATTACCAATTATGGAGAATGTAGATAGAAGATTATCTGTATCAGAAAGATCTATACTTACCATTAGGTGGGGTTGCAAAGAAGCCCACAGACATGGAAGATGAAGAATGGGAAGTTCTTGATAGAAAGGCTCTTGGATCCATAAGATTGAGTCTGGCATCTACTGTGATATCTAATTTATCACAAGCAAAGTCAATGGTAGAGTTAATGACTACTCTAGGAAATTTATATGAAAAACCCTCAGCTTCAAATAAGGTATATCTTATGAAGTAGTTATTTAATTTGCAAATGTAGGAAGGTGGATCTGTATCTAATCATCTAAATGATTTCCATGGAATTGTAAATCAATCAAATTTAGTCAAAATAGTGTTTGATGATTAAATTAAGGCTCTTTTAATATTATGTTCTTTGCCTGAAAGATGGCATAGCTTGGTAATGGCAGTTAGTAATATTGCATCTGCTTCAAATATTTTAAAAGTAGATGATGTTGTTAGTGTAATCTTGAATGAAGAAATTTGCAGGAAAAGCATAGAGGAAACATCAGGGAATGCTTTAAGTTTTGAGAGCAGGGGAAGGCAAAAAGAGAAGGGCAAGCATAGGAGATCAAGGTCTAAGTCAAAGATGAGAGGTAGATCCAAATCCATAAATGGCAGGAGGATAGCCTGCTAGAATTGTGGAAAGATAGGCCATCTAAGCAAAGATTTTTGATCAAAACCTAAAGAGGACAATCAGCATGAAGGTAAAGAAGAAGCAAAAGTTATAGGTATAGTTGCACAAGATGCTCTTATATTCTCTTTGCATAATAATATAGAATCTTGGGTTTTAGATTCTGGTGCCTCTTTTCATGCTACCCCTAATAGAGAATATTTCAGTGACTATGTCCATGGAGATTTTGGAATAGTTTATTTAGGGGATGATGAGCCTTGTAAAATTGTTGGCAAAGGAAAAGTGCAGCTGAAAATGCAGAATGGCAACACATGGGTGTTGACAGAAGTCATGCATGTTCCCAACCTGAAGAGGAATCTGATTTTTGTAGGAAAGTTAGGGGATGAGAGTTGTACAATAACTCTCACAGCTGAATCTTGGAAGGTTTCCAAGGGTGCACTTGTGTTAGCTAGAGGTAAGAGAGTAGGTACTCCCTATTTATGTAATTGTATTACTGATAATTCTCCTTCTATATTATCTACTTCAGATGTAGATGCAAAGTTGTGGCACCAGAGGCTTGGCCACATGAGTGAGAAGGGGATGTCTATTCTTAAATCAAAAGGTAAGCTTTCAGATTTGAAAAGCATAGATCTAGATTTCTGTGAGCATTGTGTGTTTGGAAAGTAGAAGAGAGTGAGTTTTCTCAAGACTGGGTCAACAAAGAAGAAGCACAAGTTGGAGCTTATTCACACAGACATGTGGGGACCAGCTCAAGTTGCTTCTATTGGAGGATCACAGTACTATGTTTCTTTCATAGATGATGCTACAAGAAAGGTATGGGTTTATTGTCTAAAGAAGAAATCTGATGTTTTTGACATTTTTAAGATTTGGAAAGCTATGGTTGAGAATGAAACAAGCAGGAGATTGAAGTGCCTTAAATCTGACAATGGTGGTGAGTTTTGTAGCTACAAGTTTAACTGGTATTGTTATATGCATGGAATACATAAGCAAAGGACGGTTTTAAGGACACCTCAACAAATTGGAGTTGCTAAAAGGATGAACAGATCAATAATGGAGCGTGCACAGTGTATGAGATTGCATGCTGGTTTGCCCTTAGAGTTTTAGGTAGAAGCTGTGGATACTGTAGTTTACCTGATTAACAGAGGACCCTCTATAGCTCTGGATGGTGGAATTCTAGAAGAGGTGTGGACAAGTAAAGAGGTAGATCTTTTATTTCTCAAAGTTTTTGGTTGTGAAGCTTTTGTGCATGTTGATAAGGAAAATAGAAATAAGCTGGATGCTAAGTCTATGAGGTGAACATTTATTGGTTATGGCTCTGGAGATTTTGGATTCAGGTTTTGGAATCTAGGAACTAACAAGATAATTAGGAGATGTGATGTTGTTTTCAATGAAAAAGTGATGTATAGTGATCAGCTCAAGAAGCTGAAGAATTCTGAGCAGGGCCATGAAGAATTGGATGAGGTGACGGTCAAAAATGAGCTCATGAGAAAGAATTATCACAGATAAGAAAACACAGAGACCGACATCAGTCAGGCAGGAACCGACGTCAGCAATACGGGAACCGATGGTGATTAGATAGGGACCAACGTTGGTCATATAGGAACCGACGTCGGTCATGTGGAACCGATGTCAGTCAGTTACAGGCCTAGAGGTAACCGAGGTCAGTCACTGTCAGAGAATTTGGGTAGACAGCATGTTGTGAATGAGTCTCAGACACCCATCAGGAGGTCAGAAAGGGTAAGTAAACCTCCAATTCGATATTCCCCTTCATTATTCTATTTATTGCTTACTGATGGTGGAGAACCAGAGAGTTTTGATGAAGCAATACAGGTGGAATCCAAGAATCAGTGGGAGCTAGGCATGAATGAGGAAATTGATTCCTTGAGAGAGAACCAAACATGGGATTTGGTTGAGTTGCTAGCAGGAAAGAAGACACTGAAGAACAGATGGATCTAGAGATTGAAGGAAGGTGAGAATGGACAGATGAGATATAAGGCCAGGTTAGTAGTGAAAGGATTTGCACAGAAACTAGGTATTGATTTTGGTGAGATTTTTTCTCCTGTTGTTAAAATAACTTTTATTCGGACTGTATTGTCTTTAGTTGTTATTGAGGATTTGCATCTTGAGCAGCTTAATGTTAAGACAATGTTTCTTCATGGATATTTTGATGAAGAAATATATATGGATCAGTCAGAAGGATTTGAGGTCAAAGGTAAGGAGAAACTTGTGTGCAGATTGAAGAAAAGCTTGTATGGTCTCAAGCAAGCTCCTAGACAGTGGTATTTGAGATTTGACAGGTTTATGACTGAGCATGGCTACAGTAGGTGTCAATCTGAGCATTGTGTGTATTTTAAGAGATTGGATAATGGTAGATATATTATTCTATTGTTGTATGTAGATGATATGCTAGTTGCAAGATCACACATGTAAGATATCTCTGAGCTTAAGGTGAAATTAGCTCACACATTTGCCATGAAGGATTTGGGAGCAGCAAAGAAAATCCTTGGCATGAGTATCAAGAGAGACAAGAAAAATCATAGGTTGATTTTGTCTCAAGAGGATTATGTGAACAAGGTGTTGAAACGGTTCAATATGCAAGATGCAAAACTGGTAAGCACACCTATGGCTAGACACTTCAAGTTGAGTAAAGAATAGTGTCATAATTCACATGATGAGGTAGAGTACATGAGTAGAGTTCCATATGCTTCCACAATTGGGAGCTTAATGTATGCAATGGTATGTACTAGGCCTGATATTGCCCAAGCAGTGGGAGTTGTAAGTATATGGCCAATCCAGGGAAGGAGCACTGGAAAGTAGTTCAGTGGATCCTTAGATATCTGAGAGGGACCAGTAGTAGGCATTTGTGGTATAGAGGTTCAAATACTTCTCTACATGGATATGTAGATTCAGATATGGTAGGTGATTTGGATGGCAGGAGAAGCACCACAAGATATGTTTTCACTGTTGGTGGAACAGCGGTTAGCTAGATTTCAAAGTTGCAGAAGGTTGTTGCCTTGTCAACTACAGAAGTAGAATATATTGCAGTCACATAGGCTAGCAAAGAGATGATATGGATGACACAGTTCATGGAAGAGCTAGGAAAGGAGCAAGAGAGTTGTATATTATACAGTGATAGTCAGAGTGTAATTCATTTGGCTAAGAATTCAGCCTTTCATTCAAGAACCAAACATATACAGCTAAGTTACCACTTCATTAGACAGGTATTGGAGGATGGTGAGTTGAAGCTAGAAAAGATCCATACAAATAAGAACCCTAATGATATGTTAACTAAGCCGATAACAAAGGAGAAGTTGAATCTTCATTCAAATTTTGTTGGTCTTCATGATTGAGTTTGAAGATGGAGGAGCTAGAAGATGTTGTTGTACAGGGTACTGGTGTAGCTATTTATATCCAAGTGGGAGATTTTTAAGGTGTGGAGCTAAAAGCTTCACCAAATGAGTATATTTCAGGTTGCAGGAGTTACACAGTCACCGACGTCGATCAGGAGCAACCGACGTCAGTCAAGAGTCGACTGGGAGATGCCGGCATCGGTTTTGTTCGGCTGATGTCGGTCAGGTGTAGACAGGCAGGGACCGATGTCAGTCACCTGTGCATCCAGAATCTATTTTCATGGATAGAACAGAATGTTTGCATGATAATATTAAGTGTTAGTCTTAAGTCCGCATCTCTATCTTTAGTAGGACTATTTTGAGCCCTTGATTAGGAGGTGCATTTAATGGCTATAATTGTATGCTCATGTTTCCTAATATTATATATAGGATTAGATCTTCATAGCTTATTGGAACATTATTGTAAAATATATGTGTATCAATCTAGGTTGTTGGAATTGATTGTAATTGAGAGAGAGAACTCTTGAGGGAAAGAGATCTAGAAAGAGATCTGTACATCTAAGAGAGGTGTGGAAGAAAGAGAGATTTCTTCAATTGTATTTCCAAGAGTTTAATACAAGTTTTCAGTGTGGTTTCTTGTATCTCTTATTCTTTGCTGATTCTGATTTCTAGTTGTTTTCAATTCTGGTTTAATTTCGTGTTTAGTTGCTTGCAAAAGTAATCAATTGTTATTGTCTAGATCCTGACATTAATCATGCATTATTTGCTTAACTAGCTGCTCCACTCTTAGAAAACATGACTCTCCTTTTACTAAAGGCCTTAACTCACCCATTTCCACCTCTTGTGCATGTTAAATGTTTGACTTGTGAAAGAATCTCCCATGCCATTTAGAGCCTTGAGTGTCGATTTGCCTTCATTGACACTTCATTAAGGAGTTACATACCTTTAAGATCAATTTTCTAATGTATTAGACCCCATCATGCTCTTAATGACCATTGATCTCCATTCATAGTAGTGATTGATAGGCCATATGAGCATAATAAAATTTAGAATCACTTTGAGACTCATGTGGTGGTCTTTAATAGAGATAGAGGAGTTGATGTAGCAATCTAGTTCTCATGAAGACTCCTTGAAACCCACATTTCCATGCTTGATAATCCCACTTTACTCTCCCATCCTTTTAAAATTATACAATTTGGCTATATGCATGCTTGTATCTTGGAGATTTGAGGAGTTAGGACTATTTATTAATATCATAAGACTCCTATAATCTTCCCTCTTCAATGGGGCTTCCACTTCCAAGAGGCCTTGCAATTCCTTCAACTTGTTTACTATATCTTCAACCTGAATTCTTCATAATGAAACTATAGATTAGCTTTTGCTTATGTTATCTCAAGATGACTTATAACTTGGTCATGACCTATTTCACAAACCTATTGGCTTGTACGCAAGTGTATGGGCTTGAAGATATCCAATTTATAATTGAAACCCTATACACTATCCATAGTAACCTTGAAAAAATTATTTACAAACCTAAAGGAATATATTAATGATTCATTTGACTTATAGATGACTTGAAACATTAGGTATATGCTCAAACAACCTACAACTTTCACCATCACTATGAGTTTACTTAATGAGTAGTCTTGAAACCTATAGGATAGGCTTGTAGGCTTGACTTATCTTGGAATAGCTTATTCATTCTACCTATAATTTTCTAAGAGATCATATCTTGTTCATTATAAAGAACATGTTTGGGATATGTTCCTTTAAGGCCTTAGAAACTTGAGTCTACTTCACCCTAAACATCAAATTTGGCATATAAGCTCCTTTAAAAACCTTGAGGATAGTTTAAATCTTGATTAGATGAGAAAACCTTCTTGAGGCTTGATTTAGGTTATAATCATGATGTAAGGTTATGGGTGCATATTTTGAATTGGATATTCACTATTCCTAGCATGAAAATACAATGGATTCACTAAATTCCTTTTAAGGGTTTGTAGACCTATAATTTCATATTTTTTATAAGTACTGCAACCTCTATTTGTAATCTTCTCAAAATTAGCCTTGAAGAAACTCATCTCTCCATGCTTGAGATATTGGGAATGGTTGCAGGCCCTAAAATTCATGTATATGATCTTAAGGCCACTCTCCTATCTTGCATCAGTTTACAAACTCATTAGGAGACCTTGAAACTCCTAATCAGGTTTATGAAAATCATAATCTTGTCTTAAGGTCTTGAATACCCTCATCCCTTCAAAGAGGTTTTTAAGATTCATCTATAGGATTTCTAAACTTTTATTTGAAGATAGACCTAAAGATCTTCCTACAACCTCTTTGGGGTAGCATCTTGTATACTTCATCTTTCCTAATATTGCTTCAACATGCCTGAAGACACACTTGGACATGCATGTGAATGAGTCTGAAGGGATCTTAGGGATGTTGAAGTTTTGATCACCTCAATAAATTTATGTGAAGCCTAAAATTCCTAAATCCTCATTCAATTTGATTTTTCAAAAGGTTTTGACTATCATATAGGATCCCAAAAAACCTATAAACTTATGGCCTAATGTTTCAACCTTAAACTTGCATTGGTAGGTTTTTACATTTCATGAGGAGCCTAGGATGACTCATGTAACCTGATTGTATATCTTTAGGGTGTCTCATGAGGTTTTGAAAGGGTGTTAAAGAGATATTTATGTTTACCCTTATGCCCTTCTTGGAACATGCCTGCAACTTTTAGATCATGCTCTTTGGGCTTTCTAAGTTTACAACTTCTATCACATTAAAAGCCTCTCAAGTCTTGTTTCAGGTTCAAAGTTAATGAGAACCTTAAATTTATCCAAAACTCTATTTATAACTCTTAAACTACTTGTATACATGCTTGGCACCTTCATGAATTTGTTTGAGGGTTTGAATGTTTGTGTAGACACTAGAATTATTCACCATAAGTCTTTTATGACATGTGCATTATGGTTGAGTCTAATATCCTGAAACCCTAAAATAGGTTAAGTCTAAAATATGATAGAATCCTCCAAAACCTATAATTTGAATTGTAACTCCTAGAGGTCTAAAACCCCTCTCAAACATCCTAAAAGTATATACATAAAATATAATTTAAAGTATAATGAAGTAAATGTCTATATATAATGTTTATGTATATACTACCTAATTCACCCATGGTAATTAATTTTACTAATTACCATTGCAATTCTCTTAATTACCCATAATCCTAAAATATCTAAAAAAAATCATTATAACTAAAATTAATATCCTTAACAACTTACTCGTAAGCAAAACCCATGTAAAAAACTTAGTTTTCTATTTAGCTAGTTTATTTCATAGTTAAAACCAACTTAGAGTAGACTTTGGTAGAAATTAGCAGAATCAGTAATGATTCCCATGATTGACATTGATTTATTTGGATCAATTTTGATTATATATACTTATATTTTACTTATTCTGAGGGATAAAACTTTGACTCTGGAAATGCTAACAAAATTTCCACATTATTTGTTTACATGTCTCAATGTTGTGTGATAAACTACATTATAATCAGAGATATTGATATCCTTTATGAATCTCAATGTTGAAATCAAAGATATTATTTATCCTGCAAAGGGCCTTGAATTCAAAATATCCATTTGAAGGATGGTAGCGCAATCTAGGTGAGTTTATTTTATTATTTATCTTAATTTAAGTTCATATGATTTTTTTATTCATATTTGTCAGCACTTAGAAAGCTTTAGGAAATCCCATGTTTACCCAAAATCATTCTTTAACCTCATATCCTAGTATAATTGATATCAAATCCCAAGTTTGTTTTACAATCCTGTCCTCAGGATCTTAGAAGTATCCAAGATAGGTTTTATTTATGTGTTTGCATTGTAGGGTCTGCTTATTTCATTTAAATATTATCATTGTATGGTCATCTACATAATCCTTATTTTTAGAATTTTCTTGACCTCTGTCAATCATTTATATAGTCTGTAGCCTTGGTGTCATGATAATTATACAAGATCGGTCATGATCCTATAGAATCAATCATGATCCTACAAATCGATCATGATTTTACAAATCAACATCGATCACTATCAGAATTCTTTTCCTTTTAGAAACCCGTTTCAATTATGGTAAATTATCAAATATCTATTTATTTTATTCAATTATATGTATTTATCTCATTGATCCATATCTATCTATCTTAAATATTGTATGCATTTATCTTATCAAGTTATCTCTTCATGATCTATTTCTTCTAAATCACATTTGATAAATATGTATTTATTAATCTCTTTGATCCATATCATTTTTTCTTAAATAATTTGTATTCATTTATCTTATCATGTTATATTTTTCATAATCTGTATCTTTTAAATAGCATTTTATAAATCTATTTTATCATTATTATCTTTGTCCACTTAATTACTAAGATAGTGGGTTGACATCTTTACAAGGAAGTGTACCACTTCCTGGGATTGGTCTCATACTAGGAAGCCCACTCATTTATCATATTAATATATTTTTTATTTGAGTTGTCTATTTTTTGTAGGTAATCCTTCCAAGATAAAAAGTTCTTACATCATCAGATATGGTGCGCAATCCATTTCCATCACAGATATCTTGTAAAACCCTATATCTCATTTCAAGTTTTTGAGTAGTTTACTTTATATAAAATAAGAAAAAATACCTTAAACAATTTGTTTGGCCTCATTATAACTTATGACATTAGACTAGCATGCTTAAAACCTTTTGAATACACCATATAAACCTATCATATCACTATGCAATTAGCCATTAGGATCCTCTAGGGGCCTGTAAGCCTATACATGCATGTTTTCTTTGAGAACTTGAAGTTAGTTACTAGGACCACATGATTATAACCCTAGTGAGGTGCTTGAATGTAAAATATATCTTCTCAATATTCATATCTTATACTTGTGGGTGTGCTTTCCACCAAGCTATAAACACTTCCAAACATATTGTAACCTTTACTCCTTGCAGGTGTGTATAAGTCTTATCAAGCTTGAAGCTTCACTAAGATTTTAGAAGGGTTTCCATGAGCCTTTACCTTACTTGGAATGAAAGAGGAGTAAGAAGAGTTCTCTTTTAATTATTCATAGTCTGTACATTGAGGGATAAACACTTTGAAGCACATTAAAGACCTTTTTTTATCGACCTGTAGGTTTTCTCCTGAAGCTCAAAACCTCCATTGAAACTCTAAGACTAGCTCCAATGGTTTGAAAATTTCTTGGAGGATTCCCAAGAAACCTAACATTACCTTTATAACTTTTTCACTGCATGCATTTCACTTAGACAATCTCAAACCATCAAAGGGTAAGTTCACGAGCTCCTAAGGTTTTACATAGGTTTAGGAGCATTCTATAATTTTTTGAGACATATAACATGATTGGAAGCTTATCCATCTAATTAGTTGGCTCAATATGATGCTAAATTTATCCCTCAACATTATCTAAGAGCCATTCTTTACCATGTAATAGGAGCAATGAAATCAAACCATGAACTATACCTTTGTTGAGCTTGTTTATAGGTTTTTTTGACTTCTTAGCAATGATTCATAGCCTTGTCTAATTTTATTTACTTTTAAACACCTAGTATGGGTTATTCAAGACCTCTTATTTTCTCTCCAATGTCTTTACTGACCCATGCAATTCCTCATCAAAGATGACATGTCCTAGAAAACTGCTTGTAAGTACTTACGAGGAGGGTTTGAGGTCAGTTTTACCCTATTTTGAGGTCCATAGGCATGGTTTTAATCCTTTAAAGCTTTTAAAGGTTTGATAATGGTGTGAGGGACCTCATTTAACCTTTATTTATGCTTTGGGACCACCATATAGATCTATAACTCTCAAGGAAACCCTACAAATCCTATCATTTCTTGAAAAGCTTCATGTTTGGAAGTTAGTTATACCTTATTTTACATACTAAGGCACAAAAAAGGGATTGAGACATCTCTTAAATTCTTTATTAAGGTGTTAAATCTCCTATATAGGCATTAATCTCCATAAACCCTTACAATCATATGCCTTCAAGATCCAAACCTACAACTTTTTAGACCTGATTCTCATTGTTCATGGTTTGTACTCGTGCAATTACTTATTGAAACTTGATATCCTATCCATAATTGAATATTATCCTTATTAAAAAACCTAAAAAACATCTTTGGAGCCATGAAAACTTCATAACCATGCTTAAATATGAGTAACGGTTCATAGATTGTCAATTTCACTCTCCTCACGTTGAGGGAGTTAGAAGCCACTAAAGAGCAAAATAGAGGGAATAACTGACCTCAATAATTTTTTAATAGTTTTATATATGGAAGAGGATATGAAGGATTTTTAAAACATTAGCTATGAACTTTTGAGACATTATAAGTAGTTATTTCCCTTTAGAATGCCTTCAAATGAATGAAATAAGACCCCTTTTACCCTTTATATCCTCAAATGTGAAAACACTCTTATGAGTCCTTTACCTTGATCATGACCCTAATTTGCATTGATAATGGATGATTAGGTCTATAAAATGTTTTCATGAAAACTTTTATAATTAACCTCGACAAGATGGATATGGACTCAAATGATATGTTAGGCTTTCCTAAAAGACTAGGAATTAAGGAGTAGTTTGAGTGTTTTTTGGACATGAATAGAGACTTGATGAGAATGATGAACTTATTCAGGACCTTGACACACATCCATACATTAAAAAACATGTAATTAAACTCTATAATAAGCCTAATACAAACTATAACTCCAATAATGACTGCAAGACTCATTCAATGAAGTAACAGTACATGGAACCTCAATGACTAATGCATCCCTGATCTTTTATCCACCTAACCATCATGAAAATGATTGAAATGAGTTAAAAATCAATTGATTTTTGAAAAAATACCCCTCTCCAAGTGTGAAAATTTATTATGGACCAAGGTGGCTATAATACCCAACAAGTACCTTGCAATGACACATTTTTGTCCATGGTGATTTTTTTCCCTAGTGTTTTTTTAATAGTGTTTTTTTACTAAGTGAGCCTCATATAAAGTATCAGTTCTTATTTAACTTGGTATTTATAATGAATCAACATCCATGTTTTATGATAAGATGGATTGGTTACCATAGGGACACTTTGTATTTCATTATAATTTTGTATATGGGTGCCTTATCATGCCTAATTATCAGGGGCCTTTCAATCTCTTTGTTTTCTCTTTTCTCACTCCCTATTATGCACTTAAGGGAGAGTATTAGAGTGATAATTAACACTCACTCATGGATTTAATATTAATTTTAAGTTTGTTTTATTTTTTTATTATTTCCTATATGTACACAAATAATATATTATTGTGCACCTATTTAGGCAATCCAATCTATTTCAAGTGGATCACAACAACCAAGTGATTATTATGAAACCAACTCATTTACCTATTTATTAGGCACTCCTTATACTTATACTTGGTTGTAGAAAGAGATAGATACAAATTTCATATTCTCTTGAGGCAATAATGAAGAGATTTTTGTGCATAATTATTGTTTGAGATTTGTTGTGTGCACAATGTTTGAAAAATGGAAACTATGGTAATGGTGTGTAAGAGTGATCCTACAGTCACATGAGTGCATATAGCACTTCATCATGGACTTTGTCCCTATGTATGGTGTGTAAAATTCAAACATGTAATTTTTTTGGCCCTTGGCCCTATGTATATGCGACATTTGAACATTTCCCAGGTTTTCAACATTATCCATGTCTATCATGTGTGAAATATTTCATTTTTTGACATTTGAACATGTCCCATGTATGAAACCCTTGGCCTTGTCACTTGAAATTTCTATAATGTTGTTTTTTATGTGTGTTCTTATTGAGATTATTCAATCTTATAAGTTCCATGATCCATATCACTCCTAACATAACATATTAATTCTATCATTTTGCTCCATGAACTTTATTGATTCATCTTATAGGCCTTGCCTCTTGAGTTACATACAAAATACAAATATTACTATACAAACACATCTCTTTTATAAATGATACATTTTTACCATTCATATTAAAATTTATATTTTATTTTGAGACGAGTGACTTTTTAGGATCCATTCCCTCACCTAAAAAGTGGTGCATTTCAGTGAGATTTTCATGCATGAAATCTTTTCTTCAAAGGGTATCAAAAATCAATATGGCACAAGTATATTTTTATAAGTTACAAAGGGTGTTAAAAATAAATTTGGCATAAATAAAAGCTATAAATATTGAAAAAATCAATCATTGACATACATTAATGGGGTATATGCCATGCATATGCACTCCATTTTTAGTTTACACATTCTACAATTACAGTGAGGGGGCATGATATAGAGTCATGTTCAATATACTATTCAAGTTCACAATACACAATTATAAATGAGGCATGATACAAATTCATGTCTACACATATTATACATTATCTACTGGCATATTAAGGTCATGGAATACATCCATTGTCTTTTGAATGTGCATTTAGGAATAAAATTACAATTGAATCATAAGCCATCCATAATGGTTAATTCAGTTCTAAGAGCATAGTTAATAACTAGGTGATTAGTGCACACTCTAGCATTATGTGATTGAATCCATTTTAGATTCCAGCCCATTTCACATCTGTCAAGGAACCTAGAACAATAAACATGCTCTGATCCCTACTGAGTCAGGATCTTGCTCTACTAATTAGAGCACATATGATTACTTCTTGTAGTAGCAACTAAACATGGAATTATACCAGAATCAATAAGTAACTAGAAATATGAAACAACACAGGAATTGAGAGACAATACACAATTGTATTAATAATCACTTAGAAGAATATACAATAAGGAAGATGCCACTTCTTCCTCCACCTCAAAATTTTGCCACACCTCAAGACCTTCTTCCCTCTCTCTCGGTCACAACAATCAACTCCAATACAGAATTGATGTTCACCTCTCCAACCAGTCAGTAACACGCTGCCAGTTCACCAAGTACACAACCATACTCCAAGTAGATCTCCTGCTCTCTACTACCTGCAAATCACTTAACCTTACTCACCATGTAGATATCTCTACACCCCTGAAGAACCCTTGTCCTTGCCTCACCAAGTCCTTATGATTCTTCAACCAGTACCCCGGTGGATCAGCTCCTTGACCTTGTAGACCTTGCAACTCTCCCTGATCATACACACTCAGCACCCCTTTAGAACTAGGAGGAGCTACACTAGCTCTCTCTAAAAGCTCTATGGCTTTCTAGCACACATTTACAATACAGCCCATGAGTCCATATATAGATCTCATGCTTACAATAATTAGACTAACCTAATTACAATAATTAGACATGCAACTCAAGACTAAGACTAGCCTTCAACATGCAAACTAATAGTCCAAAAATAGACTCTCTGGAATCAACATGCGAACTGCTTGTTCACGCACAGGCTGCCAACGTCGGCTCCTCCATGACCAATGTCGGCCAACTGGTAACCATCGCCAGTTGCTTCCTCACTGCCATTTGACCGACGTCGGCTGATCAGACTGACGTCGATTTCCCTGCAATTAATTCTATAACTCCTCGCAACTCTGCATCCTCCATAACTTCTTCTGTTTGCATCCTGGTGAAGCTTTTAGCTCCACAACCTAACAATCTCCCACTTGGAGATAAATAGCTGCACCTGTACCTGTACCTATACACCATCTAAATTATTCCCTGGCTTGTATCCCTCTTCAAGATCAATCTTGAAGACCAACCACCACACAACCTGTGATGCTATACTTGTCATTCAAGTAACCTACCATATCTAAACCTACATATCCATGTAGTGAAGAATTTGACCCTGCATAACAAGAATCCCTGCTACTAGTCCCACTGAACTACCCTCCAGTACTCCTTCCCTGAATTGGCTCCATACTTTCTGACAACCCCCACTGATTGGGAAAACTCAGGTCTACACTAGACCTCATGTGATTTCGAACCCTGTTTCAAGCTAAGCTTGAACTGTCCAGCCATTGGTGTGCTTTTTGATTCTACATCTTGTGTAATGAACCTTGCCAACACCATCTTCACATCAGCTCCCACTGGAGATAAAATCTCCATGACTCTTATGCCAAAGAATTTTGCTGCTCCAAATTCTTCATGACACACCTCTGAACTAACCTTACCCTTAGCTTAGAAAATACCTGTATGTACAAACCTACTAGTAAATCACCCACATACAATAACAAAATGATGTTGCAACCATCATCTACCTGGTAAGATAAACACAATAGTTACACTGACATTGACTGAAGCCATGCTTAGTCATCCACCTATCAAAACCTGTACCACTGTCCTGCAGCTTCTTCAAGACCATATGCCTTGGCCTTCTGTCTCTTGTGTCCATCCACTCTCTTCTCTAAAATGGGAATCCATTCCATCTCTCAATGATTTCTTCCAGCTGACAACTCAACCAACAAATACCTTTTTGGTTCTTCTCCAAGGACTCACACTCCTCATCCATGCCAAGCTCCCACTGTATCTGGATTCTACCTGCATTGCCTCTTCGCATCTTCCTGGTTCTCGACCATCAGTAAGCAATATAAAGAAGGTGAACAATGAATATGAGGTTCACTTACCCTTTCTAACCTCCACATGAGTGTTTGAGACTTGTTGACAGCTTGTTATTCACCCAATATATGTTCCAGTGACCGATCTCGGCCATCTCCCAGTCTGCTCCCGACCGATGTCGGTTCCCTGCACTGACCCTGACTGCCGACGTCATCTCCTTGGCCGACGTCGGTATCCTTTTTGCCAACGTCAGTTCCTTCATGACTAATGTCGGTCTTCCTGTTGCCAACGTCGATTACTATATGACCGACGCTGGTACATGTGTTCATTTGTGAGTGATAACTTTTTACCCGTGAGTTCTCCATGGATCAAAATCCTAATCAAATCAACCCTACTCTGCTCAGAATAAATCAATTCCCTCACCTAATCTCTGTCTGTCATCTCCTCCATGAACACCAAGGCTTTCCAATTCTTTAGCTTGTCAAAAACATCTGTCTTCCGCTTGAGAACTTGCATTCCCCTCCTACATATGTGACTAAGCCTATGAAGCCACATCTCTGCAATAGAAGGTGAATCAGTAATATAAGTAGATAGATAAAGGATACCTACTTTCTTACCACCATCTAATTCAAGTGTATCCATTGTGAGAGTTACAGTGCATCTCTCATCACCCAAATTTTCTGAAGAAATTAGACTCATCTCTAAGACTGGTACCTGCATGACTTCCTTCAACCACTGTGTGTCATCCATCTGCAATTTTAGCTTCACTTCCCCTTTGCCAATTCTTTGACAAGACTCACCAGCTCCTCTCCTTGGGGCTGCATGGAAAGAGGCAACATAATCTGTTATCCAAGATTCAACTTTATCCAAGAAACCTCCCAAAGCATCCTATGCAACAACACCTACAACATCTGCATCTTCAGTTTCTTCATGCTGATCTGCTACCAACCAATAATATCTTTTTCCCTGCTCTTTCTTTCCATCAATCAGACCATTCATGCTATTCAGTTTCTCCATTCATAGCTTAATTCCTTCTGCCATTGCTATACTCCCACTCAATCAGAAACCCCTGTGAGTAACCTGTAATCAACAAACACTACCAGATCTGAAACCATCTGTTAGTAACCCAACCAAAAGCTCTGATACCACTTGTCAAGGAACCTAGAACAATAAACATGCTCTGATCCCTACTGAGTTAGGATCTTGCTCTACCAATTAGAGCACATATGATTACTTCTTGTATTAGCAACTAAACAAGGAATTATACCAGAATCAATAAGTAACTAGAAATATGAAACAACACAGGAATTGAGAGATAATACACAATTGTATTAATAATCACTTAGAAGAATATACAATAAGGAAGATGCCAATTCTTCCTCCACCTCAAAAGTTTGCCACACCTCAAGACCTTCTTCCCTCTCTCTCTTGGTCACAACAATCAACTCCACTACAGAATTGATGTTCACCTCTCCAACCAGTCAGTAACACGCTGCCAGTTCACCAAGTACACAACCGTACTCCAAGTAGATCTCCTGCTCTCTGCTACCTGCAAATCACTTGACCTTACTCACCATGTAGATATCTCTACACCCCTGAATAACCCTTGTCCTTGCCTCACCAAGTCCTTATGATTCTTCAACCAGTACCCCGGTGGATCAGCTCCTTGACCTTGCAGACCTTGCAACTCTCCTTGCTCATACACACTCAGCACCCCTTTGGAACTAGGAGGAGCTACACTAGCTCTCTCTAAAAGCTCTATGGCTTTCTAGCACACATTTACAATACATCCCATGAGTCCATATATAGATCTCATGCTTACAATAATTAGACTAACCTAATTACAATAATTAGACACGCAACTCAAGACTAAGACTAGCCTTTAACATGCAAACTAACAGTCCAAAAATAGACTCTCCAGAATCAACATGCGAACTGCCTATTCACACACAGGTTGCCGACGTCGGCTCCTCCATGACCGATGTCGGCCGACTGGTAACCATCGCCGGTTGCTTCCTCACTGCCATTTGACCGACGTCGGCTGATCAGACCGACGCCGGTTTCCCTGCAACTGATTTTACAACTCCCCGCAACTCTGCATCTTCCATAACTTCTTCTGTTTGCATCCTGGTGAAGCTTTTAGCTCCACAACCTAACAACATCTTGGGGTTATAAATACAAACTATGTAAAATTGATGTATTAGCATTCCTCAATAAGTATTACTATTATTCTACAACTTAGGGTTTGATCATTCCAAATCTTCTCTAATGGTTCAACTAAGGAACCATCTTCTCCATGTGCTTCATGAGAGGCACCAATTATCCAATGCTTTAAGTAAACATCATATCAAATTGAATTCACAAAATAAAAATATCAGTTTTACACATAAAGTTGTATTCCTTCCATACTCTTAACTCAAGTTTTCAAATTTTAAAAGTTCAAACAAATTTTCAAAATAATCAAAGTTCAATTAAATTTTCAAATTTAAGTACTTTCAGAGTTCAATTTACAAAAGTAATAAATTAACTACTTCATGCGTTTGTAAGGTTTTTCAAATTATATGGTGCCTTTCATGATTGAAGTAAGTAACTCAAAGAAAGAGTGTGTCTTATACACTAAGGTATACACTTTCCTTTAATCTAGTAATTTAATTTCTATATTAAGGTGGGGTTGAGGGTGAGGGGTAGGGTGGGGAGGGGGGGCAGGGGTTGACAGGAATGTAATAACTAAAATCTAGGCATGAATACTTTATCATATTTAATATAGTTCTTTTAATCCATAATTCACTTGTGCACTCAATCAGTATCTATTTTGTTGCCACACTCTATCCTAAGCACAAATTAAGACCTATGATGTCTCAAATACCATCATCCATCACATATAGAAATGTTAGTATTTCTAAAAACATCTTTATGCATATGTATGCCTTATTCTAGACCCAAAATGTATCATCCACCCTTAGGGATAGAAATGTTATGTAGGGTTAAAGTTGTCAAATAGTCATGTCCTTATCATCATTTGGTGTTCACATCACACAAAATATCATATATTTAAATGAAACCTTAATTTAGGTATGTCTTCATATTCTTAAGCTTCCTAGTGTGTCATCATCCCCTTAGAATTACTATAAATGCACATTTAATTCACTTATTACATAATTTGGCATAATTTCATTCAAAGTATTATTACACAAGTGTACACTAAACAAAAGTTCCATATTATTTTTAAATTATGTTCCAATCACCTCAAGCAGTCCTCAACCAAGTCTCAATTTAGTTTTATGTAGCCCTAACTCATCATGATCAAGTATTCAATCTAACTGTAGATGCATCCATATATTAAAAAGATTAAAATTACACTAAACACTTAGGTGGGAGAACTACATAGAGATTTGATCCCTCTTCAAAGTATTGGTATGCAGGCAATGCTCAACATAGTAGGGTGTTGAGGTCTAGCACAACTCCAACCACTAAAATCTTTTAACTCCTTCATATCATTTGTCTATTTGTGTCACACAAGCTAGGTTTTTGAGCTTTAAAAAGATATCTACTAGTTTATCATGCAACACAAAATATAAAATTATCCCAAACATGCATATTTTACATAGTTACACAGGACTATGCCTTAGCTTTTAACATTCTAAAAAAGGATGAGAATGACAGCCTAGGATAACATTACCCATCACTATTGACCCTACTAGGAATACATGTTTAACCTTTTTTGGAAATAAAAATTAATAATGAAAAAGTGTCCTAATAAAAAACTTCCCTTTACCAATAATAAAAATAATAATAATGAAAGAGTAGCCTAATCAAACAAAGAGTAAGCTACTCTAAAAAATAAGCCAATTAATAATTCTAGATTATGTTAAGAAATAATGAATCTAAGCATATTCTAAATATAGAAAGTATAACATTAAATATTATAATAATAAAAATATGAAGGAGAAATTGTACTTATCTCATACATTGATGTATATGAAAATATGACTAATGTAAGTGTAAAAATAGATTGTATGATGATTCTAATCCATTCATCAGATTCTAAAAATTAGATTTTTGTCAATATAGATACTTGCATCACCTTATGAACACTTACATCAATACTATTATATATGCTTTAACACATCTGTTCTATATGGAATATTTACTATTGGCAAAAACTTTCACCTGGGTCTTTATGGGTTTTCTATCACCTTTTGGATTTGTGTTCAGATCACACACATAGGATTTTGATATCAAAATATATCTAAAACCCCTAGATCCTCCTCTTAGTTCTTATCACCTTGCCAAAAATGGGTTAGTGGACTCACAAATTTAAGCTAACCTCAAGGAACCTTGTATCAATGAGCATTGCCTACATAACTAATACTTTGAAGAGGGTCTTAGACATATTTAGTTATCCCCTAAGTGTTGTCTTGTGTGTGAATAATGGTGTAGAATGTTATGTGCAAGTGCATGTAGTGATCTATCTTTTAACTTGACAAATACTACTCATTAGCTATTATTTGAATGCTTTAGACTTGTAACATGATTGGTCATAAGACCAACTATAGAAATAACAAAAAATAGAGTGTAAAAATCAATTTTTCAATTGATTGAATGAGATCGAATAGGTGATTTCTTGGTATTATTTATATGGGTAATGAGTTGGATTTAACTTGTATTTATACCACCTATTTTTAAAAGTTCATCACGGAAGGGTTAATAATATATAATAGGTCGGCCTGTCCATTTCAAAATATTTGCACATTTGAGTGTTTAGAAGGCATGGACACTTATGTTAGAGAATGGATAGTGGTGTCAAAACTACTTTCCAAGGATGAACATAATTGTCAAAGAACAAAGAACATTTTTGGAGATTTATAACTAGAAGTGAAGGATGTCTATAATTTGGATAATCATAATAATAAGGCCAGACTATAAGATAAGTATTTAGGTCAAGTGGGATGGAAAATACAAGCCTTTTGACTACAAATAAGGTCAATAAATGAAGGGTAGATCCCTAAATGATATTTATCAAATTGGCAAGACTAGTTTAATATATAAATCTAGATTTAAGCATCTACATTTGCCCTCCTTTAATCTACTAATGCATATGGATGAAATTACTAGTTTAAAGAAAAGAAATGTGTACCATGGTATGTACAACACACATTGATTTGTTTGATCCATGTTTGAATTTTTTGAATGTGTATGACCTAAAATCAAGAGAATGTTACATGTGTAATTAGTGTATATAATATGAAAATGAATAATTGAAATTTTCTTCAAAGAAAAGAAGTAAGGAGTACATTTATGTGTTGATGAAACCATGTTGCCCCTTGATAGTTTGATTGGGTAATGATTCTTCCTTATTGAATAATTAGAGAGAGGTTCACAACTAAACCTTGGAGATGTGAAAAAGGAATTGAAAGGTGATCATGCCCCCAATCTGGTATAAGGGTGAATTATGCCAAGTCCATCGAGAGCTCTAAATCTCAATTGCACAACTCTAATGTATCAGAATATATCCAATCTCACTCGAGTAAAATGGTATAATCATATCAACTCACAATAATATAAAATAGTTCCTATTCCATTGAGAGAACTAAATCTTTGTCTCACTAATCAAACAATCTAACTATTTTAATAGATAAAATCTTAAACAGTGCATCTTGGTAGAGTCAATACATGAATATTGGTATAATGTGAATAATGTATTTGTAATTTGGTGAATTTTTATGGAATATGCACCTCAAATGTGTCTCAAGCTAAATTATCTATAAAAATCCAACCTTTAATCTATAAAATATGTAGAATATGTAGAATAAATATGAAAAACTCTATCCCAAATCTATTCCAAATGTATAGAATTTTATCCCATGTGTATATTTGAATCATGTAAACTACATCAAATTATAAAAAAATTGTCAATTGTATGTATGTGGAATCACGTCTCTATGGCATGCCCCCATTGATATGCTCCCCTTTTTGAGGTGAGGGTAATGAAAATTTGATAATCACCTTATCTTAAAAGGATAAGATAACTATGGTGTATCTATGTGAATCATGTAGTAAAGAAGCATATGTTAGTATCATGTCAAAGTAGATATATCAATGAAACTCATAATATGTATACATAATAAGTCTTAATATGCATGATGTGTATCATGGTAACATCTATAAGATAATAAACTCAAAAAATAATCAAGCACACTATAATGAAATTACTTCAACAATAAATTAGAATAACAACAACAAATCATAATATGATTGAAATATATCAGAATATATGAATAAAAGACAAGCCACTTCGAGGGGGTAACCTCCACAAGCTTTAAAAAGATCAGAATTCATAACATGATGATAAAAAAACTATGCACTACCTCTTATATATATTATACTTAGGCCATGGTTTCTACATAGGCCGACCTAATAACCAAATGAAAGCATATATAAATGTGATATGACATCAAAAAGGGATAAGTAAGACACAAGTTGGCTATTCATATCCCTATACATGCAATAGCTTAGGGGCGTATCATGCCCTTCCCATTCAAAATAATGTTTTCCTCAATGTTAAACAACTTTGGATGTTATTTCAAAAAATATTCACCCTCCCAAGTTACATTCTCATTGTTCAAGTTATTCCACTTGATCAGATATTCCTTAATCTCTCTAGATCTTAGCCTCTTAGTACGTGTTTATAGGATCTTCTCTAGTTCCAAAATGACTCATCCTTCTTCAGCTAGTTCTGGTAGCTCTATCTCAGCTAAAAATTTTTGTCCAATGATCTTCTTTAAGCAGGAAACATGAAATATTAGGCATATACAATATGAATGAAGCAACTCCAGCTTGTAAGCCACACTTCTGATTTTATGCAAAACCTGATAAGGGCCATAATACCTAGGATCAAGTTTTTTTTCCTTTTTCTATTGCTTCAATGATATTTAATTTTAATATTGAAAACATACAAAGATCCAATCACCTATGTTAAAATGTCACTCACTACGATGTTGACCTGCTTCTTGCTTCATCTTGTTTTATGTTAAGGCTAAATTATCTCTCAAACCAACAAAAACCTATTGTTGATGTTGAATGTCCTCCTCCACATCTCAAACCTTGGTTTTCACCTTTAAGGAAGAAGTGATGGAAGGCATATGTAGCCATATAGTTCTATAAATGGGGACATTTTAGAAGAGTTATGGAAAGATGTGTTATACCACCATTCTACAAGTGGTATCCATTTAACCCAATGTTCTTGCTTATCTGATACAAAACAACATAGATACCCCTCTAAACATTAGTTGACCACTTATATTTGTCCATCAAATTAGGGGTGGTAAGATGAGCTATGAGCTAAATAAGTACCCAAATAGGAAAATAGTTCAGTCCAAAAATTAATAGTGAAAATAGGATCATGATCACTTACAATTATTTTTGGGGTTTCATGTAATTTTAAAATTGCCTCCATAAAAATTACATGTAGTGTACTTGATGTAAATGGGTGTGATAGGGCAAAAAATGGGCATATTTTTTAAGCCTATCCATAATTATGAAGATAAGATTCTTACCTTCAGAACAAGGCAAACGCATGATGAAATCCATGGAAACCTCCTCCCACCTTTGACTAAGAATTGCTAAAGATTGTAACATATCTGGGGTCTTAACTGTCTCACCTTTTCATTCAAATTTTTCAAAGGCTATAGAACCTTGCTAGATATTCTAAATAAAAAATTATATATCCTTATCTTATTCCCACTCTAACCTAGCTTCATCCACCCAATTTTCCCGAAACATGGATATTGCACAAAATAATGCTTCTATGAATGTATCCCGTCTAGATAACACATCTACTACTACATCATCTTTACCCTTATTGTATATGATTTTTAAATCATAACCCAAAATTTTTTTTACCCACTTTTTTTGTTCCTCAAATGATAATCTTTTCTCCAAAAAGTATTTGAGACTATCATGATTTTTTTTCACCTTAAAGTGTCTACCTATTATATAGGGCCTCCATTATGTGATTGTATGAATAATAGCCATCATTTCTTTCTCATTGATAAGTTTTTGTAGATTCTTATTGTTGACCATTTTTATCATAGGCCAAAAATGAGTCAACCCCCTATAGTTATAATCTTTTATAAGGGATTTTTATGATGTCATAGGGTATGTTTGTGGTTCATTTGATGTCATTTCATATGACATTCTAGATTTGGTCATGATCTAGCTTAGTCCTTGTGTCATTTAGTGTCTTAGGGGTCATTTTAGAGTCATATATGCAAGTGGAAGGTTTTCATGGTGTCAAAATATTCAATATCATGGAGAGAGTTCACACAGGCCTTGAGAAGTTCATTTGAGCTTTCAAAGATCAAGTAATAGCTCAAGCACAAGCCTAAGTGAATCTAGGCATCACTAGGATGTCATCCAATAATAAATGGACTAGCTCACTTGTGTATTTGATAAATTCATCTAATAAAGCTTCATGAGCCAAAAGGTTACATATCTATGTATTTATTCATGGTAGGAACATGCTCTACAAATTTCAAGTTTGTGTGAGCTTCCTAGCTCAAGTTATGAGCATTCAAAGTTGTACCTGCAGTATAAGATGTTCATGCTAACATCAAGATTGAGCTCCTTAAAGTAATTGTTTAGGTTCAAAATTACTTAAATTTTTTAAATTTGATCAAGATCTAATGGTTTGTGTGAGCTTGCATACTAACACATGAAATCTAATGGTTTGTGTTGGGGTCAAACATATCAAAAGGTCCCTGGGTTAAACCCCTCTAAAGAGATACAAATTGGATGAGATCCTATAGTATGGG
The DNA here is from genome assembly GCA_037957365.1 of Torreya grandis. NCBI lineage: Eukaryota > Viridiplantae > Streptophyta > Pinopsida > Cupressales > Taxaceae > Torreya > Torreya grandis. The sequence goes on along the minus strand of JARHVA010001902.1, from coordinate 2,374,980 downwards.
TTCATGGAGTAGATGATCTAATGGTGAGTGATCGTTGATAGAAGGGTGGGTCCAATATAGATCAATAATCAACACTCAATCATACTGATGATCCAATAGTGTGAGCTTGATTGATAAAAAGGTGGGCCCAATGAGATCTATGGCTAGGATTCACTCATACATCTTGATCCAATAGTGCAAATGAAAGTCAACATGTCAAAAGATATTCATGAAGGGAAATAAATGGATAGTATTCATTCATACCAAGGATATCAATGGTGTGTAGGAGGTTAAAAAGTCAAGATTTGGCAATGAGGATCTACGAGGCCAATGGGAATAAAGCCTAGTTAGAGCATTTTTTATGGACAAAATCAAACCAAAGGAGCAGTTTTTGGCCAAGGAAAACAAGGTCTTGCAAGGTCATCCTACCACCATTAAAGATCATTCAAATGCCATGAAGTGGGCATAGCCATGCATTCAGGTATCAAGGACATAAAGGGACCACCATTATGGCTAAATACAAACCTATAGTTTGAATTTTAGTGATGTGCAAGGTTCGTTCTACGATTGTGTTTGCCATTATTAAAGGGATTCATGCATATGATGAATTCTTGATTATTGTAGAGACAAAATGGGTCTATTCAAACCTATTTGGATCAATAAAGGGGATATATACTCTATAGTTTTGCATCAACATAATGACTACAGGAAACCAATAGTCTAATATAGGTTTCCATCTATAATGGACCTATGAACATGGGGATGAGTCTGAGCATGATCCAGTTTAAAAAAGAGCTAGAATTTCAAATAATGCCATGAAGGCATACATGTAGACCCCAATGGTTTCATCTCCAAGACCAACTGCATGAAAAGGACCCTTCTCTCCACTTTTGCATGCCATGACAAACCAGTTAGGAACAGTTAACAAGATAAAATTCTAATAGATGGATCCAATTATTGTAGCTATATTGATGTTGAAACTTAGCTCAAAATAACTTGATCCCATTATTTCAACCATCAGGTAGCATCAATGAAGTAATAATGTAACTTTGCAATGGATTAAACTGACCTAGATCAATTAGGAAGCTTGAATGAGCATAATTTTAGAAGTTGTAAATATGGTTCGAATGAAGTTGAAATCATTTGATTCCCCTTTGGACTTCTCTTTTCCAACTTCTCTCTCAAATTCTATAATTAGCTACCATTTTGGCCTTTATAATCTAATTCTACTTCATGTATAGTGAATCCTTGTTGGAATGATGTCATATTTTACCTTTGAACATTAATGCAAATCTGATTTTGAGTTCTTGAACAATTGGCTAAGTGTGTAAGTGATGTATGGTGATGTAAAGTGATAAATATCTATCCTTTCCTCCCTTATCCTTTCATTTTTATGCAATATTTCCTATTCTAATAGGTCATATGAAGTGTTGTCAAGTGTATGAGCCTATCCTTTAAGTGTATAATGAGCCTTAATGTTTACAACTAGCCTATGGTTCACGTACCTTGGATAACTCTCATACATCTCACCTCCATATTGAAATAATCATGCTAGAATCCATAGGACTTGGGTGTTAGTTTGTGTTCCTTGTTTATTAGGAAAAAAAGGTATGATGAACATATGGAAGACATCTTTGTGTATCACCCCTTTATATTAGGTTCATTTCATGCAACTTCTAACTCTCTCCCCACAAGTAACTAGATAAGTAGGTGTGAGCATTTTAAGATACATTCAAGGAGCTAGCCCCTTAAATTTAGAGGGTCACTTCCATTATAGGTACACCCACATACCTGGAAATGTTCTCATGTTATCTAAATTTGAAAGAGGCTTGAACACCCTCTTCTAGGGTGCAATATTTGGTGACAACAGTTCTAGCATGCCCAGTGGGACAAAGGTCCAAGAGAGTGGAAAGATTATTGGTGTGTCTTTCTTCCAATCAACTTTTGGAGGTAAAGAACCTAACACCAATGGTGACTCCAAATGACAATTTTTGGTTTTAAGAAGTCCAGGTATCTTTAGTTGAAGTTTTGATTAGTTTTTTACATTTTCTTTGATACATGAGGTTGACATGAACAACTATGGTGAATATCCCTACCATGGACCCCCTTATTAGCCTTGTTATGAACCATAGTATACTCCCCAATAATCCTATCAAAATGGCTATCAATCTTATGAGCCATAACAGCCCTATAATCCTCCATTTCCCTCCCTATATAGAGACCATGTTATTAGATAGCCCTATGAGGAAGGATACCAAGATACCTATCAATAAATACTTCCCTATCAATCCTAATATGAGTCCTATCAACCATACCATGATTCCTATGAACCTCAAGAGTACTCATATAAGTCTTGACATAAGGATTCAGATGTTTACATGAATTGTACACAAAGGTATTATAAGGCAATATGTATATTCCTACAGAATAAAATATAACAAAATGAAGTTGGTCTTAATCCCCATCATTACCCTCCTCTTCCTTAATTTTTTCCATCCTATATCAAGTCTTTGTTGGCATCCATACCAAAGTTACTAGATAACAAATAAAATATGAGAACATGGGATGATGAGTATGACATTCTCCCTGATCATTTCATGGAATGGCTAAGAATTACTACCCAAGGTTACATGCAGAAGTTATGGACGTTTGAAGAGCTAGAAGGAACTCAATGGGAGATCCAGGAATAAATGGGCTTGGCAAAGAAGTGCCTTCAATGTTTAATAGATAGACTAAGTATGTGGGAGGAAAAAGAGATCAAAAATGAACATGTTGTTGAATAATTTCAAGAAATCTATTGTCAAGATGAAACTCCTACTTATGTAGGTGTTCTTCCTTCTAATCAACCCAAAAAATCACTTCCCTATGAGCTTACTAGTGCATTCCTCTTTCCAAAATCCACTCACAACCCCTTTCCTACCCATCACACTCCATCTCCAATTCATAAATATTCCACTACATCTCATATTCTAGCTCCTTCACATGATCCCATCTTAAGAGAATCAAGTGAAGAGGAGAAAATCCAAGCCAAGGTTGACCAAAAGGATGTCATGAGTGACTATGAGGAGGAAATTGCCATAGGGATTCCCCTTGGTGACCATAAGTGTAATCCTACCTTCTTAGATGAAAAAAACATATTAAAGATCCTATTGCAGTTGTCCATGAGGAATGTGGCCAAGACTTGAAGAGAGATGCATTTAAATAAGACTCCATGTCTAACCATGAAGTTGTGGATGATCATCTCAAGCATGAAGTGGAGTGTACTATCAAGGAAGAAGGTCAAGTCACTCCTTAAGAAGTTGCAGTCCTAAGAGAGTCTCATGAGACCAAGATAGATGAAATAACTCTTGAAGATGATGTTCATGAGGAATATGGTTTATGGAAGAAGTTCAATACCATATGAAAAGAATTTGATAAGTTGGGTAAAGTTATTCCTTCTATAAAAGATTTCATATATGATGACAAGTTTGTTGATGAGTCTAATAAACATGATCATGTTGACAAGTATTCTACTAAGCATAAAAATGAAGGTCATTATGTTGATCAAGAAATTGCTGCCATGAAGTCATTGGATGATGTTTCTTCCCAAGAAGCTATGAACATGGATGATGAAATCAAGGCATAGGTTGAGGTTCTTCAAGGATAGTCAATAGCTTTATCTAAAGTTGAAGGCTTTTCAGGTATGTTGGAACATGGAAAAATAAAGCTTGATGCTTCCAAAAAATAAACACATTCTATCAAGGAGGAGAGTAAGGTTGAAAATACTTTCATATCTTCAAACTTGTGCATTAAGAGCTAAGTACATGACAAGGTGAAGAAAGAGTCTTCCATGGAGGACAATGACCATGATTGGGTAGACTATGCAAAGCTCCATGATTAGCTTAAAGAACTTACAACTGAAGAGAAATCCAATGTTATTAAGGACACTATGGAAACCAAAAAGGAAAGCCTTATTCAACCACCATTAGAGGTCATAGCCGAGGATCCATATGAGAAAGTTAAAGCTATTGGGATGTAAGAAGAGTTCATTTTCATAGCTAGCCTATTTAGAGTTGCTTGGTTCTCATTGAACATCATGCCAATGAAGTTGGCAAACACCATGAAAAAGATGGAGGCATCAATGCCAAGGATAAAATAGTTACATGTCTCATTCAACCCTTCATGTCATAAATCAAGAGAGGTTTCAAACTTTCCCTTTGATCCTAGAGGAAGTTTTCATCTTAGGTTATTTAGTGCTTGAGTCATTTTGTTTAGTTGTGTGTGTTGTGTTCCCTAAGTGTTCTAACTAAATGCTTATGTGTTTTTATTTTGTGTCTTATTCTTATTGTTTTATATCATCGTTGTGTGTTGTCAAAGGCATTTTATATGTCAAACCTGCATACTTATGACTCCGTAACCCAATGGATAGGATTAGGCAACTGGTCATGGCACAACAAGCATAACACCCTTAGGAAATCACCAAGAATGTTGACCATTTTTGGCACAGGCCAAAAATGGGTCAACCCCCTATAGTCAAAATTTTTGTATAGGGGATTTTTAATATGTCGTAAGGTATGTTGTAGTTCATTTGATGTCATTTCATATTCCATTTTATCTTTGGTCATGGTCTAGCTTAGTCTTTGTGTTATTTGGTGTCTTAGGGGTCATTTAAGAGTCATAAATGCAAGTTTTAGGTTTTCATGGTGTCTAAATAGTCAAGATCATGGAGAGAGTTTGCACAGGCCTCGATAATTTTGTTTGAGCTTTTAAAGATCAAGTATTGGCTCAAGCACAAGCCTAAGTGAATCAGGCAATCACTAGGATGTCATCTAGAAATGAATGGACTATCTCACTTATGTATTTGATAAATGCATATCAGAAAGCCTCATGAGCTAAAAGGCTGCAGCACCATGGATTTATATATGGAAAGAACATACTCTACAAATTTCAAGTCTATGCGAGCTTCCTAGCTCAAGTTATGAGCATTCAAAGTTGGACCTAAAACATAAGACATGTGTGCTAAAGTCAAGATTGAACTCTATAAAGTAATTATTTGGGTTCAAAATTCCTTAAAAGGTTTAATTTGATCAAGATATAATGGTCCATGTGAACTCACATACTAACATATGAGATCTAACAATTTGTACTAGTGTCAAATATATCAAAACCTCCCTAGGTTAAAGCCCTTTAAAGAGATACAAGTTGAATGAGATTATATAGTGCAAGTTCATCGAGCAGATGATTCAATGGTGGATGATCACTGATAGGAGGGTGAGTCTAATCTATATTAATAATTAGTGCTCAATTGTACCGATGATCCAATGGTATGAGCTTGACTGATAGGAAGGTGGGCCCAATGATATTTATGGCTAGCGTTCACTCATACATCTTGATCCAATGGTACAAATAAAAGTCAACATGTCAAAAGATCTTCATGGTGGGAAATCAATGGATCATCTTCATTCATACCAAGGAGATAAATAGTGTGTAAGAGGTCAAAAAGTGAACATTTGATAATGGGGATCTATGAGGCCAATGGGAATAAAGAAAGGTTGGAGCATTTTTTATTGGCTCGAGTAATTTTCGATAGACAAAGTCGAACCAAAGGAGAAAATTTTGACCAAGGCAAACAAGGTCTTGCAAGGTCATCCTACCACTATTAAATCTTGTTTGAATGCCATGGAGTGGGCATAACCATGCAATCAGGTATAAAATACATAAAGGGACCACCATTAAGGCTAAATACAGACCTCTAGTTTGAATATTTGTGACATGTAAGGTTCATTCTAAAACTGTGTTTACCATTCTTAAAGGGATTCATGCATACGATGAATTCTTGATTCTTACAGAGATAAAATGGGTCTATTCAAAAAAATTTGGATCAAGGAAAGGGATATGTAGTATTGGAAAACCAATAGTCTAAGATTGGTTTTCCATCTATAGTGGACCTATGAACATGGGAATAAATTTGAGCATGATCCAGTTTGAAAAAGAGCTAGCATTTTAAAGTATGTCATGAAGGCATACATGTAAACCCCAATGGTTTCATCTCTAGGATCAACTACATGAAAAGGACACTTCTTTCCACTTTTGAACACCATGATAAACCAATTAGGAATAGTTAAACACAAGACAACACTCTAACAGATGGATCCAATTTTTGTAATTGCATTGATGCCAAAACTTTACTTGAAATAGTTTGATCTTGACATTGCAACGGCCAGGGAGCATCAATGAAGGAATAATGTAACTGTGCAATAGACTGAAGTGACCTAGATCAATTAGGAAGTTTGAATGAGCATAATTGTAGAAGTATTTGTAACTATGGCTCAAGTGAAGTTTAACTCATTTGATTCCCTTTTGGACTTCTCTTTTCCTGCTTCTCTCTCAAATGTTATAATTAGTTACCATTTTGGCCTTTGTAATCTAATTCCACTCCATGTATGGTGAAGCCCTACTAGAATGATGTCACATTTTGATTTGAACATTAATGCAAATCTGATTTTCAGTTCTTGAATAATTTTCTAAGTGTGCAAGTGATGTATGGTGATGCAAAGTGATAATTCTCTATCCTTTCTTCCCTTATCCTTTCATGTTTGTGAAATATTTCTTGTTATAACAGGTCATATGAAGTGTTGTCAAGTGTATGAGCCTATCTTTTAAGTGTAAAATGAGTCTTAGTGTCTTCAATTAGCCTATGGCTCACTTACCTTGGATATATCTCATGCATCTCACCTCCATATTGAAATACTCATGTTAGAATCCATAAGACTTGGACGTTAGTTTGTGTGCCTTATTTATTAGTGCAATAAAGTATGATGGTCATATGGAAGACATCTTGGTGTATCACCCTTTAGATTAGGTTTATTTCAAGCAAATTCTTACTCTTTTCCCCATAAATAACTATTTAAGTAGGTGTGAGCATTTCAAGATACATTCAGGGAGCTAGCCCCTTAAATATAGAGGCTCACTTCCATTATAGGTACACCCACATACCTAGAAGTGTTCCCATGTTGCCCAAATCTGGAAGAGGCTTGAACACCCTCTCTATGGTACAAGATTTGTTGATAACACTTACCTTTGAATTGATAACTTTTAAATTCACGGGGTATTCCTTCCTACATTAGTACTACTCCCAACGCTGATCCAAAAGCATCACATTTAATAATTCACATCTTTGAGAAGTCTAGATTAGCTAAAAATGGGGTGGTACACATAATTGCTTTTATTTTCTCAAATGTTTTAGTGGATGTAACATTCTAGTGGAAGGAATCCTTCTTTCTAAATTTAGTGAGTGGAGTTGTTATACTACCATAACCTTTCACAAATATTTTATAGTACCCTATTATTCCTAGGGACCCTTGGAGGTTTTTGAGAGTTTTTGCATTAACCATTCCACCATAGATTTGATATTCTAAGGATCAAATTTGACACCTTAATATGATACAATGTGACCCAGGTGCTTTAGCTTTTGTACTCCAAAAGCACATTTGGATGGCTTCGCATAAAATTGATGCTGCTCCAAAACTATCAACACTTATTTCACATGTTGTAAGTGTGATTCCCATGTCCTACTATAAATCAATATGTCATCGAAGAAAATTAGAACAAACTTCCTTAAAAGAGGCCTAAAAATAGTTTTCATCAAGCTCTAAAAATTAGATGACGTATTTGTCAGACCAAAGGGCATTATCAAAAAATCATAATGGCCCTCATGAGTTCTAAATGCGATTTTATGAAAATCTTCATCCCTGATTCTAATTTAATGGTACCCTAAATGAAGATCTATTTTTTTGAAATAAACAACACCAATAACTCATCAAGTAAATCATCAATTATTAGAATAGAAAACTTATCTTTGATTGTGTAATTGTTGAGTTCCTTATAGTGTGGGCACATCCTCTATGTGTCATCCTTCTTATACACCATGACCATTGGTGATGAATATGCACTCTGGCCATGTCTAATGATCCCTACCTCTAGCATCTCATGGACCATATTTTCAATTTCACTCTTATGCACATATGTATATCTATATGGTTTGATATTTGATGGTTGACTCCCTAGAATTAGTTAAATGGCATGATCATGTTCTCTTTTTGGTGGTAGTCCTTTTGACATGGCCCAAAACTAGATGGGTGGTCATCAAGAATCATTTGTAAATTAGGATGTGTAGATGCCTTTGTGGGTTGAACTTCTATGGAACATAATTGTGTTATAAATCCTTTTACCCATTTTTTAGCATCTTTGTCATCTTATGTGAGCTAATCAATTGTGGATATTTTACCCGTAATCCATGTAGCTCACTTTTCCTTCCTTCAAAATAAAAATATGTGAATAATTTTTTGAAGTTCATCTCAATTTTACCCAAAGTTGTGAACCATTGGACTCCCAAAATAATGTTTGTACCACCCATGGGAATAGTAAAATGTTGGTTTAATTTTCTATCTAGACCTTTCCCTAGGTGTGTGTTGAAGTGACTAGTACCCAACAAGCTAGTGTGTTGGCATTTCATGCAAGACTTGGAGTTCTTGCATGCTTACACAAAGTATGTAGTAAGAAATCAGTTCCCATGGGTTTTGTCATGTGAAAGTGTACTTGTCATATTTAGGTGCTCGAACATATACCGTATTCAATGACTAAATAGAAAAAGAAATACATAGATATGGTCCTAAGTTTAGTTAAGTGAATAAACATGATTAAGATAACCATTACCATTATATCTAGAGTCCACATCAATCATGTTTATATAACATAGATTCTATTCATCATAACCATAATAGATCCAAAAGTTACATAATGAATGTATATGGAAACTCATTGATACAAATTAGCTATAAATTGAAGTTCAATAACAATAATACAATGATATATGTGATTACACCATTAACCAATAATCAATCATTCTACAACAATGATCAACAACATTACAAAGCTCTAAACAGTGTTATTTATATTTGGTTCTCCTCAACCAAGTAGTTACAATAGTTATGACACTTCTAGTGCCTATCCAATGATTTCCAGTGGACTAAGAGTTGTGGCAACCATCTACATATTTTCCTAAGGACTTGGGCCTTTACACCCTTATATTCCCATTTAGTGTTGGATCCTTGTTACCAAGTGTCTATCTTCATTTGGGTTGGTGCTAAACTCATGTGTGATTGAAGTTTGTTCCATCATTGAGAATCACTCCTTAATTGTTTCCTGCTTCTTTTTTGCATCCCAAGTCTTTTGTTGATATTCCAAGCCCTTTAGTCTCAGGTTCTCCATTTATCTTACCTCCTCTCTGACTATGTCTTCTTGCACCATGATCTTTTACACTTGTATAACTTTCATGTTGTGCTTCTTCTGTGTCATGATTGTTCTACATCGCTACCAAAAGACAACCAAAATTTGGGGTCCAACATAAATATAGGATAATCTAGATTGTAATCATCCATGGCAAGCTTAATATTATGGCATTTACCTAAATAATTAACTATGCCACCATCTACAATCACGACCTAAAATTTTTGGTGTTGGATAAATGAAATAGTTCAATCGAGTGGCCAAATTATGGTTGATGAAGTTATGTGTGCTCCATGAGTCAATCAACATTGTCACCTTCTATTTCTTAAGTAAACCCACCACCTTATGTGTTTAAGGAGTGATAATACCTGAAGGTACATGATAAGATATTGCAGGTTGGGAATCTTTAGGTACCTCCTCTATTTCTTCCTCATCATCATTGGAGGAATCATCCTCTTCATCATCTTCATTGGATCCCTCAATGTAGAATAGCTTTGTCTTAGCACATCTATGTCCTTTTTTCCACTTATTGTCACATCTGAAACATAATTATTTTGCATGCTTCTCTTTAATTTGTTGAGAGGTCAATCTGGTAAGTGGAGGAAATGATGGTTTCAATATGCTACAATCTCTGAAGTGAGTGAAAGGTTGCTTCTTATTAGCTATGAATTTTTCCTCGGCCCTGCATGCCATGATAATAGAATTAGAAACCTTAAGTGGATTAAACATGCGTACCTCATGTTGAATGTGGTCTTTAAGGCCACCCAAAAATAGTTCATTTAGGTTCTCATCAAAAATTATCTCCACACATAAAGATAGGTTCTGAAAATAATGAATATAATCCTTGATTGAGCTAGTCTATTGCAATTTTGCCAATTGGCTAAAGTAATTCTCTGTCACACTATTGTTATAGTGTAATTGTATCTCCTTTGTAAAAATTTACTAGGTGACACTGAGAGTCATATTTTTATTTTGAGCACATAACCATCAATACCAAATGAATTGTTTAGGTTCTATATACAAGGATGACATGGTAACCTTCTATCCACATGGGATATGATGAAGATAAAAAAAATATCCATTTGGTTGATCCAATTGAGTAGATCCTTTCCATCAAATCTATGCATATATGCCTTTGATAATAGGTTCCTCTATGGCAAGGTACTTGGATTTGGATTGGTCTAATTGGAAGATCCACCCTAGTAGGGTTACATAATAGTGATAGATGGATGATTTGGCTGATTATTTTATAAATCCATCATGATATTTTCCAAACTAGATTGTATGGCTTTCATATCATATTTTATGCCTTGCCTATCACTTTGAGCACCCTTTCTTTGGCCCTTAGTTTGTGGTCCTGCCATAAAAGGGTTTGACAATGTCAACCCTAATTGGCACTTTTGACCCAACTATGACCAAGAATTTTCGCACTTATTTCAGCCTTAAATAATAAAATACAAAGAACATACCCTAGTTATATTTTTATAATCTTTCCAAAAATGTAAATAACTCAAAAAAATTCTTTGAATTATGCACTATAGAGCGAATTTATGAAAAACACTAAAATCAAAATAACTCACATAAAATTGACCTTCAAATGCTATTATTTTTGTGATTTCCTTGAATGATTCTCCAACTTCAGTAAAAAAAATTAAAAGAATTTTGTAATGGATTGAAAGATATAAGCAAGTCTATAAAATTAGGGTTTCACCCATAAGATTACCCAAATCGTAGTTTTGATACCACTTGTAATGAAATTACTTCAACAATAAATTAGAATAATAGTAATATATCATAATATAATTGAAATATATCAGAATATATAAATAAAAGACAAGCCATTTCTAGGGTCAAACTCCACAAGCTTCAATAAGAGTAGAATTCATAATATGATGATAAACAACTACCCATTACCTCCTATATCTAATCTAAATAAGGCATGGTTACTCCATAACCTATTAACCAAATGAATACATAAATAAATGTGATATAACATTAAAGAGGGATAAGTAAGCCACAATTTGGCTATTCTTATCCCCTATACATGTGATAGGTTAAGGGTGCATCACATACATACAAAAGTACTCAAATGTGATGCAAAGAGGGGTCTAAGGAGACCACAAACAAGGGTCATGTTTAAATGTTGCACACTCAAGGGGAAGACATATACAAATATTTGCAAACCAAATAAATAATCAATATCCAAGACACTATGGCCAAAAAGCAAGAAACATGTTCAAATGTTCCAAAAATAGGACAAAAAATAAACAAGAAGTACTAAGTACAGTCAAGTAAACCATATGAAGAGATGAAGTAAATGAAATAGAAGAAACTAGCATAAGCATGTCATACTAGTCCCTGTATACACATGTTAACAAAATGTCATGTAAAATAACATATCAAATACACTATGTAAGATAAAATTATGAGTATAGACATGTGTAAATGTTTGTATATAAGCTCAATATGATAATGAAAATGATCATAAAATAATAGAACATGTGTCAATCATGATCATATAGAATAAAGATGCTCCCAATGTAGTGTGTCATGTGGGAAGAGGAAAAGTCCAACATCTGCATGTTCATGTATCATGGATCTAATGTATGCCTATATCACACTCAAGTACCCATGAAACATACGTGTGCATATAAATAATATACTATCTACTAACATAAAGTAAATGACATATGTATAAATATAGTAAACATGTGAAATGCTAAATAATTTTATATTTTTTACTTTATTTGAATGTTTTTGTATTTTCTTAAATATTTGTTTTTTTTGAATTTTTGTATGTTTAACAAAGGTGCTATAGACAACAGAAAAGTGCTACTAAAAGCCAATAATATCATCAAAGAGGTGCCCATATGAGGGCCCTGTATCATGTGTGTAATATTCATATGTTCTGTAATGAATATCATCAAGATCATACCAATCTTTGGTAGTATTAGGATCATAATCATCAATGTAATCATCATCATAGGATATAGTTAACTTTGTAGGTTGTACTTGATATTGTAAGATGCCATTTTGATTATCACCTTTTGTATCTAGATAGGAAAAATGAGTTACCCCATATTATGGTGTTGGTTTGTATGATTTATGATTTATAATATGCATTGTGCCTGATGCCTCTATGAATATGCCATTGTTTGTATACTAGTTGAAGATATGTTTGCTTACCATTGTTTTTCTCTAAAGATACTCCTTTAGAAAATGATGTAACCTTGCCTTCATAATAAAATGATATGCAACCTTTGATTTTATCAATCATTGCTCTCATTGATTGTAACCATGATTTTCCAAGCACAACATTCTATGCACTTGGATCAAAAATCACATGAAAGGTAAGAAAACAATCTTTTGAATCAAATGAAACTCTTAATTAAATCGATCCCACCATTGTTGCAATTTCCTTAGTTTCATCTATTTGTTGAAACTTATCTCCAAGAGAGCTAATAAATGTCATGGAGCAAAAAATTGTATCTTGATGATCCATAACCTTGATATTTATAAAATACTTGCCATCTATGTGAGCAGTGATAGTGAAAGGGTCATGATATGAATAAAGGCTTGTAATTTCTCTTTTATAGCCACATTTGGAAATTTAGCTTTTTCACATATCTCTTATTTTTTGACTTCTTTGGTTATAAATTTGGCTTTAAGCATGCTTGTTTGCTTACCTTAAAATTAATTTTCCAATCGTTCTTTTTGTAACATTGTCTTTGCAATACATTGCTTTTGTAATTTTTCCTTTTCATATTGTGCATCTTGTAATTGTGTTTTTTCATCTTGATTTTTTTGTATGATTTCTTTCTATAGCTTTGTATTTTGAATATTTTCTTGCTCGAATTTTTGCACTTGCAATTGTTTTTGCTTTAAATTATCTTTTTGTACCCATATATGTTTGTTTTGAAATTGTGTTATATAAAATGCACTCATAATGTGAGTGGGTGTTTTTTTTACGTATCAATGATAAGATCACCACTATCAATTATCTTTTTTAGTTTTTTCTTCAAATCCAAACAATAATTTGTATGATGTCTATGCATTCTATGGTATACACAATAATATATTTATCTCTTTAAATGATGTATTGGAGGTAATTTGATTAATTTGTTTCTAAGCATGTCCCTTAAAATCTCACTTGAACTCTTATTATCTTTTTGTTCACTTTATGAATAAATAGTTGTAGATGTATCTTGTTGTAGCTTCCGCTCTTGAGATGAATTCTTATTAGGCATAAAATTGGTAGATAAAGATACAAACACATGATTAACACTAGCATATGTTGGATTCTTTACATGTGTGACCTGATTTTCTAATGATGTGATCTTTGAACTAAAGTACTGATTTAACTTTTGTAACTTTATATAATCTTTTTCACATTGATGATTTGATCTTTTAAGTCCTCATAGGTACAAATCCTATGTACTTCAGATTGAATATGTATACACCTACCATCCAGAGGGGATGTGGGAGATGAAAGGGTTGAAGAAGGATATGCATAATAGAATGAGCCACCTTACTCCTTGGAGTAGTGATAACATCGATCTGGTTAGAGAGAAAGTAGTTATCACCCTCCTGAGGGTTATGAGGAAGAAGAGGTTCTTTTTTATCTATTTTAAATGCTCTAAGGAGTAAGATGAGAACATGATAAGAGAGACATATATATATATATATATATATATATATATATATATATATATATATATATATATATATATATATATATATATATATATATATATATATATATATATATATATATATACACACACACACACACACACACACTAATGAAGAACCCAACATGATAAAAAAATAATAAATACAATTTGAAACTCTAAAAGGTTGAAAACCCTAGGGCAAGCTAGGTTTGCATAAGAAGACTAAGAGGTCAGGTTCATCAAATGTTTAACTCTTTTTAGACATAAAGATTAATAATGAAAGAGTAGCCTAATTAAACAATGAGTAAGTTAATTTAACAAGCATGCCAATTAATGAATTTATATTCTACTAATATTTTAATAAAAAATATTAAATCTAAGCATATGCCAAATATAAAAAGTACAATAGTCAATACTCTGATAATAGTAATATGAAAGAGAAAATTTACTTAATTTATACACTGATGTTCAGGGAAATTTGAGTAATGCAGGTGTAAAAATATATTGTATGATGATTCTGATATAGTCATCAAATTCTTAAAATTAGATTTGTATTAGCACAAACACTTATGTTACCTTGTGGACACTTATGTCGACACTACTGTCCATGCTTCAACATATATATCTTATACGTAATATTGACTTTTGATTAAAAGTTCAATGTGGGTCTTTCTAAGTTTTTTATCACCTTTCAGTTATGTATTTAGATCGCACACAAACTTTCGATATCATAATATAGCTCAAATCTATGTCATCCTCTTAGGTTTTGTTACTTTGCCAAAAATGGGTTTGCGGGCTCATGAAGTCGAGTTGACCTAAAGGACCCCTCTATCAATGGACACTCCCTACATAGCCAATACTCTGAAGAGGGCCTCAGACATATGTAATTCTCCTTTGTGTTGGCTTGTGTGTGAACGATGGTGTAAAATACTATATGCAAGTGCATGTAGTGATATAGCTTGTAACTTGAAAAATATTGCTCATGGGTTGTTCTTTGAATGCTTCAGTGTTGTAATATGACTGCTCTTATGTCTAATATAGAAATAGAAAAGAATAAGGTAGTATAAATCAGTTGTGGAATTGATTGAATGAGCTTGAATAGGTGCTTGTTTGATATTTGCTAGATGGGCAATGAGTTGGCTTTAACTTATATTTATACCACCTCTTTTGAAAAGTTTCTCATAGAAGGGTTAACAAAACATAATATGCCGATCCTTACATTTCAAAGATTTACAAATTTGAGTGTTTAGAAGGCATGAACACTTGCGTTGGAGAATGGACAACAACATTGATGTTGTTGTCCAAATTTGAATGCAATTGTGCATGAACAAAGAAGGTTGTTGAAGTTCTATAATTGACAATGAAGGATATATATATCATAATTTAAGCATATTGTGAGCTAAATGTGATATGCATAATCAAAATAACATGGCCAAACTATAAGATAATATTTAGGCCCAATGAGATTGTGAACGCAAGCCTTTCAATTGTAAAGAAGGTCAAGAACTGATGGGTAGAACCATGAATGATATTTGTCAATTGTGTAACACTAGTTTAACATAGAAATCTAGATTTAAGCATTTATAGTACTTTGTTTGTACTAAGTCTCAGGGTCAACTTCTAAGAGTATTATGGGATTCCATCTTTATCATTGTTTTTGTATTTTTCTAGTCAACACAAACAACTAAACATATCAAAAAGCTAAGTATGTCTTTTTTTTACATAGTTTAGTCTTGTTTACATTCATTCTATTTTATCAATTTTAATTTCATGCTTTTAATTTCATGCTTATAAATATATTTATGATAAAATATTATATTCTAAATATTTATCAAAATTAAAATTAATCCACCATAATTAATTCAAATTCAAAATAAAACACATTTATCTTTTTTTTTTTTTTTTGGTTTTAAAAAATTAATTACATTTGATTTACTCTTTTACATTTATTTTAATTTTGTTATGCACTTAAATAAAAGTCTTATAAATGGACCACCACAAGTATAATTTAGGGACAAATAACTTATACAAGTACAAATTTAAATTAATAATAAATATAAAATCTTTACTATCATAAAATTAAGGGCATTAGCTATATAGAAAGACCATTTGTAATGGAAATAATATTGAATGAAATAGGACTTCATTATCACTATAATACATTATTTGATGTCACGTGTTATGCTTCTAAGATTTTTAACAATAATAATTTACAAGACCATTCCCCAACATAATTTCCTATAAATATTGAGAGTAACCTCATTAAAAATGTTGCTTTGGCCCATCTCTTAAAATTAATTCCACATCTCCGGTGGCGGGGTTTGGAAGTTTCCCTGGATTTTACTTGAAATTTATTGAAATCCGGATGTTGGTAATCAATCGGGAATCTTGGATTTGTAGTCGCTTTAATACGCTTCTTGCCCGCTGCTCGTGCCTTCCAAAAGCAATGGCTGAAGCCGGTGGTCACATGGAGTCGGACCAGTTCGTATATGGCAAAGCTGTGAAGGGAATGTTTGCAATGGCAGTGGTGACGGTGATTTCCACAGCCTTCATCACAGCCCCCTACGGTCGCCACTCTCGCTCCGGGTGGGGGCCCTCCATATCCGCCCGCTTAGCCTGGTGCCTCATGGAGTCTCCCACCATGTGGGTGAGCGCCCTCGTGTTCCCCCACGGTCGCATGGCTGCCAATCCAACATCCATCCTCCTGCTCGCCATCTTCCTCCTCCATTACACCCACAGGTCGTTAATATACCCGCTGCTCCGCCTGCGCTCACCTGGAAACCCTGTTCCCCTCAGCATAGCAGCCATGGCCTTCTTCTACAATTGCTACAACACCTACCTGCAAGTTCGCTGGATTTCTCATTACGGTGACTACAGCACCAGCTGGGTCGCTAGCCCTGCATTTTTCGTAGGAATATGCATATTCGTTGCAGGAATGTATGTCAATATTTGGGCTGATTCGGTTCTGTTATCTCTGAGGAACAGTAAGGAAGGGGGCTACAAGATACCCAGAGGGGGGCTTTATGAATATGTGAGTTGCCCTAATTATTTTGGGGAGATTGTGGAATGGCTGGGATGGGCAATCGTGACATGCTCGTTGCCGGGTCTCGCTTTTTGTCTCTACACTGCAGCTAATCTGGGGCCTAGAGCTGTGGCTCATCATGCTTGGTACCTTCACAAATTTCCTGAGGATTATCCCAAGTCCAGAAGAGTCTTAATCCCATATATATATTAGTCTCGTTGTTACAGATTTCAATCTTCCCCAATTCATAGTAACTGCCTAGAGACACGAATCTGATCCACATTTTGGGCGCGTCTTTCAAATACATCATCAGTATGGACATGAATTTGATCGACGTTGGGGTCACTTTTTCCGATCCATTATCAGTATGGATGCGAATTTTATCACTGTTTCGGACCAATGATGACATAGAGATGAGGATTCCAAGTAGGAGCTCCTAATATAAATAACTCAAGGTTCCTCCTCCTCCTCCTCCTCCTCCTCCATCATCTTCTTCTTCTTCTTCTTCTTCTTCTTCTTCATCATCATCATCATTATTATTATTATTCACCTTGTATATAAAAGTTCAGGCTGTAATATGTTTTATTTTGATCATATAATATTTGCAAATTCTTGTTGGCCTGAAAATATGAGTGAGCTATGACTGCTTAGCCTGAAATTCTTTTCTTATGTGATTACATAATCTAGATGTTATTTGAATTAATTGTTTATCGTTGTTGATTTCTGAATCATTTGGCATGCAAGTATATCTTACTTAAAAAAGAGTATATACAGGTCATTAACAAAATGACTGTCACCATAGGTCTTAAGAATTCTCAAATGGATCCCTTAGATGCGGATAGATATATGCATTGTAAACAGTGAGTGGGCCAACGCCTAACAGTGAAGAACTTGTGTTATTGGAATTGAAATTCGGAGGTGGGTAGGGTATGAACACCCCACCCCTATGATCGTAGCACAGCTCTATATCTTCCTACATGTGCACATCCTGGACCATACAGGGCTATATCTTCCTACATCTGCACATCCTGGACCATACAGGGATTGATTGAAATGTTGCTCAACTTATTGGACCACGACTGAGAGGCCTTCAACCTACAACTTCCCTTCTGACTGGGGGGTACCCTATCAAATTGAATTAGAATGGCAGGAGGTACATCCATGCATTAATAAGTAACAGAGGTTGGGGTAGTGGCAGATCACTCAATTTGATCTTTCACGTCTCTTCTGAAGTATCTTTTCCTTCCATTCTATCTATTTTATAAGTATATGTACCCTTATAGGAAGAGATAGATATATCATGGGTTCAATAACCAATTACCATTTCAATGATATCAGGGATTGACAACCATTCTAAACGATGAAAAATGTTCACTAAAACAAGGAAGACGTTATGGACAGTAAAATACCAACAGCCAGAGTCCCATCTTCCTGCTAACCACAAGCTATAGTTATCAGAATCAACAATGTGAGACTCAGAACTTGGCAAGACTCTGGAAAACTTGGTTTTAAAACGCAGCAAGAGTCTGACCAAATTAAAAAGCATAAAGTATTGCAAATTTTAGGGAAAATTTTGGGTGTTTTTCATTTTAGGAGAATTGAACTTCATATGGATCACGGTACACAAGTTATAAGTACATGATTTTTTGAATATATATAACGGTTGTTTTGAAGTCTTAATATCATTCTCCTGCTTTTACTTGCAGAAAATGGCATTCAATTTTTTTTTTCTCGACCAAGTTTGTTGCCTGGACTTTGGGGAGATGAGACATGAAAACCCACTGGTGAGTCTTGCTCCACAAGCTGACTCAACTCTGTTTTCTCGATGACTCTCCTGTGCTAGGTTAGCCTATTACTCTACTTGCAACTAAACCATAGATACAACTTTCAACCAAACCTGTAGGATATTTTCCAAACCTACAGTCTTTCTGGAGTGCTAAATCTGCCAATTTGTGGTGAACACAATGACAGTGGTGCCATTCCTTATTTTTGTAGTGTAATAAACTTTTTTCCTTCAGCCCATGTACACGGGATCTCTCATTTCTAGCTTACTGTCAGCATCCATGCTTTGAAACTCATGATGGACGCATACTGATCACTACAGTGCTACTGAAAATGCATTGGATCAGGAAAATTGGCACCAATTCTATTAATGATCATGAATTAGATCGTGTTAGAGATTTTGATTTTTGAGATGTTTAAATTATCATATTACAGCCTAGACTATGGAGAGACTAGAGGTAGTACCAATCTCTAATTATTGTATATAATATGATTTATCAAATTCTGAATCACTATGTAAAGGGGACATTAAAATATCAATATTTTTTGCGTAATACATACTTTTGATTGTTATGTAGTTTTGAACTTATTTCTGAAACTTTGAGACTTCGAACTTTGCCAAAGTTTCCCCGTCTCAATACACTGGACATTTTGAACCATTTAAACTATGTTCTAAACGACTAATTGACAATCTTAGAAAGTAATACATCTGTCATCCGGCTCTCAGGAGCCATAATACCCTAGAGACAAACATGTAAGGCAAAGAGCACATTTCTTTCAAATTGTACAATCATATGTAAAGGTCTACCAGCAAAGGGAAAGGAGTTGAATTAAAGTGCACGGCCTCAAGTAATACTGTGTTCAAAGTGTCTGACCAAGGCTCTTTCAACTTGTTTCCAGTTGCAGCATGAACATGTTGAATAAGGGCTCGGCAGCCAGTGCTACCCACATATCAAACAGCTTCTTTCTTACAACCTCTGAAGTATCACGGTTCTGATATGTGCAAATAAGCATGTATATTGAGAAATAGTGTCCAAGGAGATTATATGTAGAGGGAACACCGTTTTTCTGTTTTGCAAAACTTGGATGCACATAATGTAATTACTAATTATATGACAAAAAGCCTATTGTCTTTTATTTAAATAAACCTATTGTACATATCCTTCCTATAAAAGATGAAATTGTCTTTGCTAGCATCTCTTTTCATTTTTGGGAAAAGAGTAGTGTGGAGCTTTGACAGAAAAAAAGGAAAAAGATTTGCAACCGAAAGCTTTAATCCTTGAGGCATCCATGGAAAAGAGCCCAAGTTCAATGGTGTGGGGAAACAGTTATTGCAAACGTTTATCAAGCCAAAGGCACATCCCTTGTCCTCGCCATACTATAATTGTGACATCACTCTTTTTAATGTCTGTGCTCCACGATGAATTCAATATATTTTTAATTTTATTTTTTATTTATCTATATATTTTTGGCTGGATGATTTCTTAGTATGTAGGTGGCACTCATAACTGTGCATAAAATAGTACATTAGCTGTAATTAATAAACCCAAACCCAAAGTGATAAATGAATAAGAAAGGGTTTAAAAGAGTAACGTGATTTGTGGACAATAAAGAGTAACGTGATTTGCGGGTAATAAAGAAACATTCTTTGTAATTTCATAGTAGAATTAGCATTTTTGTGATAAGACAGTGAGAATGCTGAAAACTTGTCGTGCCCTGAGCACCTCCCTATAATTGTACTCTTATGTTCTTGGACACCAAAATTATGGACTCCATGCTTCTGGGAAATTCCATACATGTGGAAGTGATTTGACGACTACGTTTTCGTGCTTCTACGAAATGACATACATGTAGAAATTGATTTTGTTCACTACGTTTGTCAGGGTCAGGGCTTTGAAAAGCCCACTCAATATTATGAAACTTTGTGTTGATCATCAAGTGTTGCTCTTTTTCTTTAAACCCTAATAGGGCCACTAAACTTGCAAAGAATAAGGACAATTATTTGTTTTGTCCTTGTGTTAAGGGTCAGTGGGGTTTTTAAGAATTGACTACTTATCAAGGCCCTCACTATGCACAATATTGAAGACAACATGCCAAGGAATTGCAATTCAACCACACAGTGCAGTGTAATACAATGTGTCTCTACTATGATCTTAGTGTTACAATGAATACATTCTCAAGGCTTGATTCTTCGAGAATGCTTAATAGAATGTTCTTACAATAAATGCTACACGCTTTTTCAATTTTTTTAAATTTTTGGATGCTTTTCTCTATATGCTTTGATGTTCTAAATGTACTAATATAGCTATGTATTTATAGACATATTGAATTTAAATTATGACCCTATTAGTAGGCAAATCATCATCAAACAAGTGAAAAAGCCACCAAGATGGGACCAGTAACCTCCAGTGGACCCTAACAAGTGTAAACACATAATTTTGGTATATGGCTTGTAATTGCAATATTATTATTGTGTTTTCCTACATATGGATCTTTGGTTCAAATTGGGTTCTTATTAGCGCATTTTTCCTTGTGTTTGGCCCATGTATAACTTTCCCTGATCACTAACCATTCGTGAACACCTTTAGATCTATCATATGTTTGCCTTGAGATGCTCTCAAATGACCCTGTAGTTTGTTAGATCTTTGTTTCTAGGTCTTGGTCATCCCGACTGGGATCAAAATAGTTTTATATTGGTATGACTACTATCATACTGTTCCGATTATGGTTGTGTCAGTCATGGGTTCTTTTGGTCCCTTCCCTCATGCTCATCATGTTTTGTTATGCCCTGATTGTCGACTTTCTCACTTTCACAAGGTATACTTGCACGCTAATTAGGTCTTAATTTTAATTTGAGAAGTCTATATATACACAAACACCCTAATACATTTAACATGTATCACACAACTAAGAGATCATATTGTATGTTCACGTAATTACAAGGCTCGCATCTAAGAATCTATTGTACTTAGGTTTTTATTGCACTTCAATTTATCGAGAGAGTTATTTTTGCATAATTGTACCAAAAGAAGATCTAGTGAAAGAGTAAGTAGAATCTACTACTTGCTTGCATCTCATATATACAAATATAGAATGGAATATTCATATACACAAATCTACGTATTAACTTGCATGAATGCTAATTTTCAACTTGTCATCAAACATGGGACTCACTAAGGTAGTCTCCTCAAAACGACAACCTTTTTATTTCTTTGCAAAGTCTCTTGAAGCAGATTAGGACTTGAGCAAAGGAAAATGAATTCTTGGACTTTTGTGCACTAATTCATTGATTTATGGGATGTTTCTATTGACCAATCACAAAGGAATTTGTAGAGTTTCAAACTGATCTAGTATATTCTACCACTGTTAGGATCAGAGTACTACTATTGGGACAAACAACTGATATCAAAGCATTCTAATAATGCCCTGTGACTATTAGTGCAATCTAATTTTGGTCGCTTCGTCGAATCACTATCATCTTTCTTGATTCTCTTATGCACTATTTATAGACATTTTTCTCATGGCTTTCAACCATTGCCAAAGTACTATATATATTAAAATCTAATATTAAGTACTTGACAATGACAAGCTTGACATACATTTACCATACATGATTTGAGTAGACAAACATGGTCCTAATTTGTGTTTCTCTCACATCTACATGCTATCTTATGAGTTTGACCCTTTTGTTATGTTGTTGCACACCTACAAGAACTTCATTGTTTGTTTCAATTACCCTGCATAGACATATCTAAAACTGTAGTTTAGTGCACATGTACAAAGGTTGGTACTGTCAGGTTTAGTCAGTTTCAACGGTCGATATTGACATGATCTGGATTGTACCGATTTTCTTCCAACAATGACTACTTTTTAAAATTAAATATTTCTTTAGGGTTGACCCATTTGCTTAGTGTGATCAAGGAATACATAGAGGGGAGATTAGTATGGTATTAGTAAGAAAGAAAATCAAACAAAACATACTAATTAATTTACACTTCTAGCCTAGACACTCAAAGAGCTAGTGAACTACACAAGTAACTAACAAATAAAAATAAAACAAAAGAGTTTACCATCCATGAGAGCAAGTGTTGTGTATTGGCAATGAGTTGATATGCTCGGTTATGTAAACAAGAAATCTTTGTCAATGGAGATTCTTGCACCACCTCTCCTTGTCACCTTGGTAATGTTGTCTTGGCTTGGCTTAGCAAATAGGCATGATACCTTTACATCAAGAGAGCTTTGAGAAAAATCATGCATAATAACATTACACTACTCAAGCTTGTTAAATGAATTCCTACATAATAACCTTAAATATAAAAGCTTGTTGAAGAATGGGTGAAGCCTTGTAATTAAAACCTTTCAAACTAACCCTGACTCAAGTGTGGTTAGGTTTAGTTTAACCATGGTTAGGTTTGGGAGGAGACAATCCATTAATATTTTCAATTAATAGGCATAACTCATAAATCCAAATATTTGTTTGATATTTTGTGAGTGCTTGACAATTCACAAAAGATGATGTCATGATGGTGACATCATTTTAGATATTTGTGTGATGTCATGATGATGTCATTAATCTAGATTTATGAGTTTCTAAAAATAGAAATTTAACAATTAATTAGCCATGTGCTTTTCACCTATGCATTTAATTGGGTTTAATCAATTAAACAATCATGATCAAGTTAATTGTCATTTCTGAATTTTGACAAGTTGTCCCTTACACATGATCAAAAAGGTTAATTTTCTAAGTTGTAACTTGATCAGAGATGAATTAGAAGAAGATGATTGCGTACAATGCATTGCCTTAGTTAGGGATACATTGATGCAGATTAGAAGATGTATGTGATGTGCACTGATGAATCAGAGCATTCTAGTGATTTTCAGGCTTAATTTGCATTGTTTACAAGAAGTCGCTCCAGTATTCATTTAAACGAGGAAGTGGCTAAAAAAGAGTATCTACAGTTTGCCCCTATTTGAGAAGGCATTGCAAGCTATAGGTACAATAACGCCTTTTCAAAGAATGAAAAAGTCGTTAATGCCTAATGCCCCAAAAGATAATGAATGAGTCTTGGATGTCCCTTCGAGGCAGCGGGCTACAAATAAAGTTAGCGAACATTCCCTTGAAAAGAAGAAAACGATGAGACTTAAAGGTAAATGGGATGGAAAACACTGACTTGCCTAAAAGCGATTAGAATCAATGGCACAATGAGATGCCCCAACATGATAGATAAAAATAGATGATTTGCCCACATGCGGTTATAATAATCGGCATAGTGATGTAGAAAATAATGATTTGCCTAAAGGCGGTTGTAATCATTAACATAATGAAAATGGCCCTTGTAGGGCAAATAAAGATAATGATTTGCCCAAAGGTGGTTATAATTATTAGCATAATAAAAATATGCCTCAGTAAAACAAGAAAATGATAATGATTTGCCTAAAATTGGTTATAATCATTTGCACTATGATTGGTCCTCATAGGGTGGATGGAAGTGTGATACAAGACATCTTTGTCCTAAAAGGGCAAATTGGGAAAATGGGGCTTACGTACTGAATCCGTACTCACGAAATAAGGGTAAGCCAACACAAATGATAGGCATGAATTTGGGTGACCTGTTAGTATGGAGATGCACGTCCTAACTAGCAGGGATTAAAATTCATTTGTGATTTAATTACTTTGTATTTGGGAAATATTTGGATAGGTCATGAATTTGTCAGGTGAACAAGAAGTACCATGGCACAATTGCTTATAAGATCAACTAAATTGATTTTTGTTGTAGCACGTGATGGTATGTGTCAGGATATAAAACACTATGATGACTTGGCTGTAATGTGTATAAGCACTGACACTCAATCCAATAAACAAGTGAAAACAATGCACCAATGATAAAAAACATGATGACAATGTTGATGTACGAATATAGATGGACTTAAATATAATTCGCAAGGAATCACCCAATAAAGCATATCCACTAAGGCACAAGAATGAAAGCAAACAAACAAAACAAAACACTAATAAACAAAAACACAATAAAACACTAATAAACAAATACACAACATAACACCAATAAAATAAACAAACGAACAACAAAACACAAATAAACAAAAAGTGAACAAAACAATCAAAACGAAATCAAACACAAATAATGATTAACTGCAATGTTAGTGCAAACAGAAAATAAATTGTTTGTGCATGTGTAATAGAGGTGATACTCTTGGTGACAAAGTGACCCTTAAGCTAAATAACAACGATGCAAGTATAACAACACATGAATAAAAGACAAACAATGTTGCCCCTAGGGTATAGGGAACAACGACACACAAACAAGACGACAAACATTTCCCCTAGGTTATAGGAAACAATGAAACAAAACAAATAAAATGGGTGGGGATAGAAGAAGAGGAAGGGGTAGCTAAACTGACTCCAAATGCACTAGGCAAGTAGACGCTATCTACATAGTTTCATGGACGCAAAATCCAATATGAACTTTAGGTCAAATGTAGTTCTCCCAGGAAATGAGATAGAAGAAAATGAATGATAAGGAAATATGATTGACTTGTAGAGGAACATGGGAATGGTCTTGCGAAATGATGAGTGTGTAAAAAAAGAAGGGATGACATTTCACAATCATGAAAACGTTAAAACAAACAAATCACGCAAGCACGATAGTGTGGTTAAAGTTAAAGCCACACTAAAAATTAAGAGACAAGTATCCACAAATGAACTGATTGAGTAATTCATAGCGTTTACTACATCTATGGTGTGGAAGGAGAATGAGCTCGCAAAATGACGAGAGCGTTAAAATAAATAATACTCACAAAATAACAAGAGCGTAAAATGAAGCCAAGTGGCCATTAGTGTATCAAAGTTGAATACACAATGCTTACAACATGAACTTGAAAAATGATGAGAGCATACAGCTTAAGACCAATAAGGATGGGGAAACTAAAGCACAAGTGGTTACTTGTGAAATGGTTAGGAGTCCTAAAATCTTTAAGATAGAAATGATGAAAAAAAAAGATGTGTGTAACAAAGCTAACCCGAAATACCTCATGTATCCAAGTGTTGCCTACATAGTCCGTGCGGACCTCAGGTCGATGTAGTTCTCTCAGAAATGAGAGGAAAAAAATCAAGGTGGTCTAGAAATGAAACTGAATAGATAAGATGGTCCATCCCAAAAGAATTTGGTGGCTTTATATCGCGCATGGAAATTTTAAGCCAATTTTCATGATTTTGTGATTTTTAGGATTTTGAGATCTTTTACCAATGTTTAGGGGTTTTTTAGGCATCTTAACTCGAACAAGAATTATGAGATACCAAATGGTCCAACTCGCAAAACGACAAGAGTGTGGCTTAAACATGGTCACAAAACGATGAAAGTGTTGTAAAGGGTGATTGAGTTGAACTCAGTGTAAATTGAGCGCTTCCTTCATAGTCCCAAAATGAGATCTCAAGTCACTGTATTTTTGCCTTACAACGAAGGAATCCGACTAGGTAGCATCAAGTCCATGCATTAGGCAAATCACATAGTATAGAACAGTGAGGGCAAGGTGATGCGGCAAGGTATGGTAAAGGTGTTGATCCTAATTTTCCCATAGGTTATATTAAAAAAACGACATGGGTCAATGATACAAATTTGCCCAAATGCGGTTATAATTAGTAGCACCAAAAAATGAAGTAGAACATGATAACAATGAAGAATGCAATTGCCAAACCACTGTCATACTAGTCTAAGATATTGCCTCTATGTAGAATACTAAATCAATTGCTGAAACTTGATTTGAATCCTATCGTTGAAGGTGATTGAATAACCGATGTATCAGAACCAAGGTCAAAAAGGGGTGGGTAAGGATGGGTAAAACAACGACATGGTATAGGGAAGGTGATATTATGGAAATTGGTTATAATGGTAATAGGGTTTTCCCCAAGTGACAAGGTAACGTAAATGGTGGGGTAAAGGGCAAGGCAATATATGGAAATGTATGAAATAACGAGAAGGCAAATGGAAAATGAAAAAGGCAAGGTAAATGGTTCTATTGTTCTTGATGATGTGGAGATGCTCATCATAATTAGCATATGATACAACTAGAAAGTTAGTTACATAAATTGTTAGCCAACACCTCTTCTAAATAATTGCTCTGTCAAGAACTTGCTGTCGATTTGGACTCTAATAATGCTCTTGTGATCTTCGTTGGTCATTAATTATGTTTCTTCCAAACTTCGAGACAAGATGTCTTCTTAGCCTTTGTAAAGGAAAGTGCGGTCAGGGATGGTAAATAAGGATAAATAGTGGATAAAAGGTCTGATTTGGAAATGTAATATAAGTCTTGAATGAGTAAATGGATTATAATAGAATGCATAATGGTTGGGCAACAAATGGAGATTGAAATTTATAGGCACACACAATGTTGATTTCAGATTGGACATAATCTTGGTTTTGGCGGGGCCAAAGGCTTCTAAATATGCTCTCGATAGGACCCCCAGATTTTTTTGTTGCTTGGGCCTAAGAGTAGCTGCCATCTGATTATGCTTTAGAATGGAAATTGTACTGATGTTATCTTTAATAATGTTTTCATCAAACATTGAAGAATTGTTATGCTCAGCTATTGACGTCTCGAAAATATTTTCATCAATGGAGTTGTCTTGATTGCCCCATAGTGCCTCCGAGAAGGTTTCACTAAGGAACATTGACTTTTGACTTTGATTGTCTTCCAGCACCTCAAATAAGGTTTCACTAGAAGATGTTGAGTTTGGACTTTGATTGCCCCCTAGTGCCTCCAAAAAATTTTCACTAGGAGATTGTTCTTCTTCTGCATGAATGTGGTCTTGGTCCCATTGATATTATGCAACTAATATGTTGCCATGGATGCAGTGCAACAAGGTGTGATTATGTCGGTCCCAATTGACACTTGTGGGAGGTGTAATGTCAATATAATGGCTATGTTGGTAGGTGTTAATGGCATGTGGAGCGGTAATGGAATGAGAAGAGGTAACACAATCCTCATAGAAGATACTAGGAGAATTTTTGTTGACGCTGAAGTAATCATCTTTAAAAACCATGGAAGGATCATAAATGTATTCAAAATGATCTGCAAGGCATGTGTAGCCAATGTTGTAACAACCACAAATGTATTCTGATTCTGAAGTTGAGTCTGACTCAAGGGACTCTGAATCCGATGTTGAGACTGACGTTGATTATGCTTCTGATGCTAAATCTGATATCAATTTAAAAATATAAATTGAATTGAATGTTGATTCTTCATTTGGTGTGATGGCAAATATGTTATGTTGAATATTTGGTATTGGATGAGTAATGGCCTGGGGTTAAATAATAGGCTCTTCACAAACAAGCTCAATGAAGAACTCCATAGAGACTGGCTTGTCAAAGTGAGGCTTCTCAACAAAAAGAAAATTGTCAACATGAGACTCCATAGAGATTGAATTGTCAAATTAAGGTTCCTTAAAAATAGGGCAATGGTCGAAATAATGATTTGTCGAAAGATGGTTATAATTATTAAGGAGTGACTCAACAAAGACTGGTTTGTCAAAGTGAGTCTTCTCAACCAAAGGAAAAGGGTCAAAAAGTGATTCAACATAGGTTAACTCATCACAAATAGGTGTTTCAACAAAAATATCATGGATTGGTTGGTTCTCTAGGCCTTGTTTACTCTTGGTTGCAAAACATCATATCTGGACACATCTTCGTCTTTGAATGACGACTCTTGGAGAGGTAATTACTAGCTTTGTTGTGGCTCAACGAATGGCTTGGATTTTCTAAAGTGGGAGAAGTTTGAAAATGGATGAGGAACAACCTGTGGTTCAATAATGATCTCTTTGTAAATATGCTCATCAAAGATGGACTCAATAACGAGTTTGGGATGGTAACTGTGATCCGTCTAGTCGCAATTGTGCAACTTTGTTGGAATAATGAACTATCAAATTTGGAAGGGCCTAAAATGGTAATGAACAGGCATTGTGAAGCTTGGTTGCTGATGCAAGCCAAAGGAAGAGGCCCTGAAATGGTAATGAATAGTGATGCGAAGCTTGGTTGCCAATGTAGGCCAAAAGAAGAGGGCCTGGGATGGTAATGAATGGGCGGTGCGAGGCTTGGTTGCTAATGCAGGCCAATGGATGAGGGCCTTGAATGGTAATCCTTGGGCACTGTAGAGCTTGGTTACTAATGCAAGCCAAAGGAGAAGGGCCTAAAATGGTAATCCTTGGGTGTTGTGAGGCTTGGTTTATAACACAAGCCAAAGGAGGATTACTGGGATATGTAGTGGATTGGGTACCGTTATCATTGAAAGGGAAAACTTGGTACGTTAATTAGCCCAAAGAAGGGCAATCATGGTATATGATAATCGACATGGCTAGGTTTGGAAATTATCCCAAAGAGGGTGGTCTTGGTCTAGGTCTAGGTTTGAAAGTGGCATTGGTCTAAGAATAGGTACTCGGTTTATTGTTACAAATGGTTTAAGCTTGGCGTAGAATGGAGCTCTTCTCCAAAATTGGCAATGATAAGCTTTGTCTCAAATGTTCTCAAGGTCTAATGTCTTGCACACAAATGGTCAATTTTAAAAGACAAATCTGAATATTGATCTTGGCAGAGGTGTTTCAAACAACTATAATCTAGGTCTAAAAATAGAAAACGTTGCTAGGTCTTTGGGAACAAGGCACAAAGCTAGGCTCAAAACAACATGAATGAAATCTAAAAGCTAAGAAAAATGCTAGGTCTTTGGGAACAAGGCACAAAGCTAGATTTGAAACAAACTAGGTCGAGGAATGAAAGGTAAATGCTAGGTCTTTGGAAACACGACACAAAGCTAGATTTGAAACAAAATAGGTTGAGGAATGAAAGGTAAATGCTAGGTCTTTGGAAACAATACACAAAGATAGACTTTAAAACAACTAGGTTGAGATAAAACTTGGAAGGAAATTAATTTAACTCTAAAACAATTCAAAACACTTGGACTCAAACTAGGCACATAAATTCAAACACAAACTTGACCTTGGCACAAGACATTCTCTCTAGACACATGCCTAAAACTAATTGGAAAATTCAATTTTAAGTAAACAAAATTAAGAATGATGAATAAAACATTCAAGCCTAAGTGATAAGCAAGATTCAAATGTAAACTAACCATGCTTAAGGTTGTAATAAAAAAGAGAGTTTTGATCTTAGTTCAAGGCAACAAAATAGACATGAGGCACACAGAAAAGAGACCATTTCCTAAATCTAGGCAAATGTGTTTAAAGCAAGCACAAAGTTAATCTAAGTTGCACAATTCAAAAGTAGGAGGTAAACACCCAAGGCAAAATTAAGTGAGAGCAAAGCCATAAACCACTCAACATTTGAATTTGAACTTCACAAGACCAATTTTGAACCTGGTTTAGAAGACTTGGTTTCCCAAATAGACAATGATTTAGACCAAAATGGATGGCATAACGATACCAATCATAGACCAAAAGGCATACACGGTTTTGAACTCAATTTGACACAAGGCAAAGGTTTTGACACAATACAAGCAATGTAACGACACTATCTTGCTCAAAAGGTATGACAATGGGTTTTGTTTTAAAACTCTAAGGCAAAAACTTGGGACGAAATGGGTAGCGTAACGATGCCCCTTTCAAACAAGTGATGTACACACATAACTATTTCTATAAAAAAATATAAGGCAAAGTGTGGTATCAAATGAATGACATAACACCTCTTTAAAAAAAAAAGAAAAAAAAAGGAGGGGGGTGTAAAAACATGTGATTGGTTCATGACTTGTTTTGACAAAAAAAAAAAGTTTTAGACCCAAAATAATGTAAGTAAAATAAATAGACACAAAAACATCTAAGTGTGTCATCTTATTTTTAAAAACTGACAAGGTTGCTTCTTATTGTCAAATTATGTCTATAATTGATTAATCCAATAAATTTAGAAGCATATGAAAAGTAGGGGCTTTTAGGTCCCTTCTCTCAAGAGTTTGTACAGTGACATGGAACTTTGGGCTACTCGTCCTGCATTGACAATATTTTCATGGAAAGTGGGGTTTGTCTAAAAAACTATAAGTTTCACATGTTTGTAGATGGTCCTGTATGTGTGATTAACACTAGGGCACAACACGTCATTTGGATCCAAGCTAATTGACTTGTAAAAAAGTCTTGTTATTTTTACAACCACTGCATCCGTCATATTGCTTAGTGTAGTGCGATGTTCATATTAGGGCATTGTTATGAGGATTGTAGTCGCTAATGGAGTTAGTTTAACTGCTCAAACTAATGTCCCAACGATTCACCCTCAATTTGTATGCCCCACCATGAAGTGGGGTTGAAATGATGCTAGGAGATGAAATCTCGGGTCAATGCTTCCCTAAAGAACTTGTAGGGAGGTGATGACATCTGACTCACAAGCCAAGTGCATAAAATAGATAAATAAAACTAGGACTTTCAATGTCATTTTTTGGATCACCCAAGTTTATTCGAACTTGAGGAGAGCATAAACGATGTTCCTTCTAAACTTGGACTAAGCGACAAGGCAATGAATGAAGCATTTTCGGTCACCCGAGTTCCCTAAAGAAGACAGGGGGAGAGCATACACGCTAAGTTCGGTTTGCAAAAATACACAACAAACAAAAATGATAAACAAGAAAGCTTTTAAGAGCACTTAATCTAGGATTTGTGTTCATTTTAAAGCACTAAGTGAAGTGTGAAGTGAAATTTAGCTCTTTGGCTTTTCGCATTTGTAAACTTTGAAAAACAAAAACCAAGTTTATTATATGATTTTTAATGCACCAAATGTAAGTGTGAATAAAATTTTAAAGTGTTAAAAATCTCCTTTCTTGGCCTTGGGTCCTGCAAAAAGCGTTACGGGGTTTTCATGTGTCTTGTCAAAAGTGATATCCCTGCAAATTAGCTCCATAAAAACACAAAATCAACTCTCTAGAATAATTTTGTAGTTACTCATAAAATTGCAAATTGTAAAATTGTTCAATTAAAAAAAAACTCAAATGCAAAAAGTTACAGTGGACAAATTCATGGTTTTTAGATGATTTCACAACCCATTTTGACGATTTCTATACTCTGGCAGATGATTTTGCCATTTATATAGACAATTTTGTGGTTCAAGCAAACAAATTCATAGTTCAGGTGATAATTTCATGATTCTGGAAAACCTACAATAAAACATAGAAACAAACAATGATGATTTCATAGTTTTATAGCAATTTCATGGTAAGTGATTTTGCAGCGTAGTAGAACAAATTCACCACCAACGAAAATAAATTCGTGACTCTAAAATGTGATTTTTCTACTCAAAATTGCAATTTCACTGCTAGAACATACGAATTCACTAATGTAAGACAATTTTGCAGTTTAAAAATCAAAGGAAAAGACTCATTTTTTATTAGAACGAATTTGTAGTTTACTCGACGATTTTGTCATTTTCGAGCTCGATTTCGCAGATTCGGAGGGTCGAGGCTAAACTAGAGCGATTTCATAGTTTTTAAGATAAATTCATAGATTTAATTGATGATTTCATGGTTTACTTTGCTAAACTCGCAGTTACACAGTCATGAATTTTTGAATACACAGTCACAAGCAAAAAATAAAAAAAATAGTAATAAATCAAGAAATTAAGCTCTATAATGAAATCTTCTTAGCTCTAAAAATCTCACAAAATACTCCATTCATGCTTGTGGGGTGCATGGTCTCACCGTGCATGCTATTATGTGATCAAGAAATACGTAGAGACGAGATTAATATGATGTTAGTAAGAAAGAAAATTAAACAAAATACACTAATTAACTTACACCTCTAGCTTATACACTCAAAGAGCTAGTGAACTATACAAGTAACTAACAAATGAAAGTAAAACAAAAGAGTTTACCATCCATGAAAACAAGTGTTGTGTGTTGGAAATGAGTTGATTTGATCGGTTTTGTGAACAAAAAATCTTTGTCAATGGAGCTCCTTGCACCACCTCTCCGTGTCACCTTGGTAATGTTGGCTTGGCTTAGCAAATAGGCATGGTAACTTTACATCAAGAGAGCTTTGAGGGAAATCCTGCATAATAACATTACACTACTCAAGCTTGTTGAAGGAATTCTTGTATAATAACATTAAATAAAAAATATTGTTGAAGAATGGGTGAAGCTTTGTATTTATAGCCTTCCAAACTAACCCTAACTCAAGTGTGGTTAGTTTTAGTTTAACCATGGTTAGGTTTGGGAGGAGACAAGCCATTAATATTTAAAATTAATAGGTATGGCTCACAAATCTAGATATTTGTTTGATATTTTATGAGTGCTTGACAACTCACAAAAAATAATGTCACGATGGTGACATCATTTCAAATATTTATGTGATGTTATGATGATGTCATCAATTTAGATTTATAAATTTTTAAAAATAAAAATTTAACAATTAATTAGCCATGGGATTTTCACCTATGCATTTAATTGGGTTTAATCAATTAAGCAATCTTGATCAAGTTAATTGTCATTTCTAAATTTTGACAAGTCCCTCACACATGGTCAAAAAAATTAATTTACTAAGAACTTGACTTTAGATGAATTAGAGGAAGATGATGATTGCGTATAGTGCATTACCCTGGTTAGGAATACATTGATACATATTAGATGTACGTGATGTGCGCTGATGAATCAGAGCATTTTAATGATTTTTAGGCTTAACTTGCATTATTTGCAAGAAGTCGCTCAAGTGTCCATTTAGATGTGAAAGTGGTAAAAAAGGAGTGTTTACACTTAGCATGTTTATGGTGTAAAAAAATACTGAATTGAAATCATGTATATACAAGTCAATGACTCATTTAATAGGGGACTTAACACTTATCTGGTACACATCTATATATTATTGTACACTAAACAAATTTTCCCTATTCTACTTAAATTGTGAATCTATCACTAGTAACAATCACAAGCCAAATATGTCGCATATCAAATCTAAATAAAAATAAAAATTGTCAAGTATCAATTTCAAATAATTCATGTTATGTTGTGGAGCCTATTTCCATATTACAATGTATTTCAAATATTGTACATTAAAATGTACTGTACATTATTAAAAAAAAATGGACCCATTTTTTTGATGAGTATAGATATGTGGTTTATCTATACTTGTATATGTGTGGTGCCATCACCTATGATTAATAAGGAACCATTATAGGTTGATTTGACCGATGGTTTCGGTACCCATTATTTTGTAAAACCGCTATGTCAGTTATCTATTGATGTAATTATATATAGATGGATATACAATAGGTAAAATATAAGAAGAACTGAGTTTGAGAAGGTGAACAGAGTGTGTGAATTCGAGAGTTTATTGAGTGTAGTTCCAAACAATATTTGTGCATTGTAATTGTGAGGAGATTGATTTAAGAGTGAATTATATTCTTGTTGGTTTGTAATAAGATCTGAGCAAGTGTTTCTAGGTGGATGTAGTCCATATTGGGTGAACCATGTTAAATCCTATCTTCTTATTTTGCATTTTAGTTTATGTTCTTTATATATCTCTATTCATAGTTCTTGTTATTGCAATTTTGTGAAATTATTCCATATTAATTTCTATTTTATTTCTAACAATTCACTGCATACATATAATGAAGAAGAAAAATTGCACAATCATGTTAAGTGGGAGAACTATGTGTGACTTGATTTCTCTTCTTGGATTATTAGATATGTAGGCAACAATCAATCATAAAATGAAGGTGGTTGGGGTTAATTCAACACAATACATTTTTCTAGTTTTACAGGTTTTTAACCCTCACAAGTATACCTAGGGTTTCAAGATAAAAGAGGTTGATGTCTAGAGTTGCACGCATCATCAAGGTTTGACATTGCACATACAAAGATTTTAGAGACAAGTGAAGGTGACTGTATGGTCATAGTCCTTAATTTTCACATAGGTCAGTGTCAATCACTCAAGTTAGTATCGATAGTTAATAGTAACCCAAATTTGATGGAACCAACCCTGCGCAGATAGAAACACAATATCTGAACCAGATAAATCACATATTTATTTTAGTTTGTGTTCCATTGTTAGAATACAATCATAGTTATATATTCAACCAAAAAAGTTAAGTACTCATCCATTTGTCGTACTAATTATATTTAGCATATGCCACTTGTCAAATCATTGTAATCAATATTAATATTTTACATTCAAATATATGCTTGAATATCATATTTATCAATTTGAATTATTCTAATATTTTATATTCTATTAGGATTTTTTAAAACCAAATTAGTGTAAAACATATTGGTGAACCCAAACATTGATCGAACTGTGTTAAACCTAAATCTTTCTTAGGATTTCATATTTTAGATTTAGAGTCTCATAGACCCAATTCTTATTCATTTATGCCCCTTTGATTTTAGGGGTCATCCTTCCACTTGTACTCTTCAATAGTCTAGGGTTTTGTGCACTTTATATGCTTAAGCATCCTTAAAACCCTAACCATTATTCTACTATGGATTCTTCTATTATTCCTTCCACCTCTCCTCAAGGTGGTGATAACTACTTTTCTTCTAAGGAGGTCAATGCTACCACCATCCAAAAAGGCAGGGGGCACCTCAGAATGACCAAGACATAAGGAATACTATATCTAACATGTGTTTTCAGGGTCAAATGCAATCTCTTCAAAAGCATATTTCATATTTGACTCTCAATATTCAAACACTTGGTAACAAAATTGCTTGTAAAACAAATGATACAAATATGATTCAATATGGTTTTGGATTAAGATATTTACAAAAAATAGGATATATAGGATAAGGATGGGGAAAACATGCACACAACATTGTTCGTCCCCTCATGCCATCAACTCACAAAGGATGATAGTTCCTTAGATACAAAGCATATTCAAACACTAATAAGTCAAAAACATGTACCCATATACATTTCATAAAATAAATAGAAGAAGCTCATATTGACTCTTATAATACACATATGTCCAACACAAACAATTACCCTATTCAGAATACTTCCATTATAAGAGAATTAATAAATAATGTAGGTATCAAGTATACAATGGGCTAATATGAGGAACTATTTATTCAGATTGTTATATCACACAAGCTCATCAAACAAGTCATTATTGATGTTAACTTAGTTGAAAATGTTAGCAACATATCATTCTTGCACACATTAGGGATCAATTTGCAAACTATGAACATAACGAATCACATCATTACTAAATTAGATTGTGGGCTTTGGGCACCACTTTGCACAATTTAAATGAATGTGATACTCAAACCAAAGGTGCATTCCCTATTTAAAGTCACATTTCATGATAAACATTACAAATTTATGTTGGGCCAACTTTGGATACAAACCATGGAAGCAATACCATCTACATTACATATGTGTGTTACATTTGCACTTGATGGACATCTATATACATATCCGATAGACAACGATCACTTCAAGTACTATATTTCATCACCATTTTTAATTCACTTGTTAAAATAGTGCATGAAAATGAAACAAAGAGTACAATCAATTTAATATCACAACCTACAATCAACTCCAATTATCAACTCTATTGAAGAGGTAGTTTTCCAGATTACTATTACCTCCATATAAAATATTACAAAAAATACTTGAGTGAAACCTTATCGCTCTTATTCCTTAACAAGAGCTTGATCCAAATAGACATATACGAAATAACAATGCATACTCTGAGTATCATTAGATTATGGGACATTCTATAAATAAATGCTTTAAATTAAGACATAAAATACAAGATCTTATTGACAACAATATTATTCAGATTGACACACCTTCATAAGAATCAAGGTCACAATTGAATGATAATCAAAATTTAGAGACTCGCAATCACTACGAGTACTTGAATACATATGAGAAAATTAAGCATGATAGTGATGAGGAATATCACACAAAATAATCATTGTACAAATTCACATTCAGATTTAGATTTAGATGTCGATATAGATATAACTTCATCATATGTATTGATAGATTACACTAATGCAATGAGACATTACTATTAGACCTCCACATGAGCTCTTTTATTCGGCTGCAACACATATCATTGCATATAGCTTCTTCGTGATTGTTCATTATATCATCCTTGCCTATCTTGTACATACGATTTGGGCTTGATCATTCTTCTAAGCCCTTTTCTCTATTTTCACTTGGTCTTTCCCCCTTGATTGTTATCACGATCTGGACATCCATGACACATCCTAAAATGATTCTAGTGCACATCCTTTATGGAATTCTACTTTCTCATTCTTATATATTAAAAAAAACAAATCTTTTGTGGCCTCCATTGAGTTAACATAATCATATACATCTAACATCTATATCTACATAT
The DNA here is from genome assembly GCA_037957365.1 of Torreya grandis. Taxonomy (NCBI): domain Eukaryota; kingdom Viridiplantae; phylum Streptophyta; class Pinopsida; order Cupressales; family Taxaceae; genus Torreya; species Torreya grandis. The sequence continues at coordinate 2,337,916 of JARHVA010001902.1, read as the reverse complement.
CACATGAACACACATTTATTCTTTCTCATTGGGGGCAGGATGGTACTTGATCTACATATGTGCTTGAGATGCATTATTGAAATTTACATATACATTGTGGGCATATCATTTGATTTTACTCTCTCCACGTAGACATGCTATCACATCTAGTACACACTTCACCTTGACACATGTTGCAGATTGTTCTTATCCCTCACATTATTATTTTTTGAAACCATTACCACTTGACCCTACTTGATTATATTGTATAACTTTAAAATATAAAAACGTCAATAAATTAAAAAAATACATAAACATTTAAACATATTTAAAAAATAAAAAATCAGGACATGAGCATGACATAATTAATAGATTACACTATTTGCATATGTTATTTATCACATGTTTGGTAGATGGAATATTATTTGTATACACATGCATTTCATGGTATATGAGTGAAATACAAGACATATAGGTTACACATAGACATATAGATGTTGGACTTTCCTCTATCTAATAGCCATGTTAATATTGGGAGCATTCTTATTTTAGACACGATTTATTATTACAAGTTATATCCTTCTATGACCTTCTACCATGTTGAGCTATCCATATTGCTTAAACATGTCTTTCTAGTTACTTATATCTTACATAGTACTAAATTGATATGCTACTAAACTATGACCTGACATTGATACATATGAGTGGTGTAAACTAGTTTACTTGTTTCATGCTCCATTGACATTGTTACTCTCCTACATGATAGGCTAGTTTGTGTTTGTCTATTGTGTGTTCCTTTAGATTTGTTTACGATATCTTTATGTCCCTTGTGTGTGTCTTTTGGCCATATTTGTGACATTTTTATGGCCTTTCCATGTGACCCTTAGCCTTGTTTGATGCGGCATTTTTATGTCCCTTGTTTAAGACATACTTATGTCTCTTGTGTGCGGCCATTGGCCTTGTTTGATGTGACATATTTATGTCCCTTGTTTGTGACATACTTGTATGCTTTGAATGTGGCCCTTGGCCTTGTTTTTTCTGACATCTTCATGTCCCTTGTATATGACCCTTAGCCTTATTGTGACACTAATTCTTGAGATTGTTAGCATTGACTAGTGCCATGATACATATCATATACTTTTACTCTGTAGTATTATTTGGTTAAATTTATACTTCGTGTTTCATTGATATATTTTTTAGACATAACACTCATATGCCTTGCATTAAATATGTTACATATATGCCTTAATTAACATATATATTGCTATGATGGCATACTCTCCACATGATCACATGATCAAAAATGATGTTATCTTTATACATGACATGATATAGTTATTAATTTGAGAAGAGTGACTTGCATGACATATCTCCCATATTAAAAAGGGGGAATTATGGTGGGTTGTCATAGATACATAAGCCTGTATGAATGAAAAATCATATAAAATTACAAATTTTAGAGATCCATAATAGTTTAGATATCAAATGGTTTAGTTACATTAAAGATATTGGCACATTGGTATAAATTATGAGAGCATATGCCATGAATAAGTACTCACTTTATAGAGACTAGAGGATAAAATAATGCACACTCGAGTGCATATGCATGGGCATATATACACAGTTTACAAGACTATGAATTACAAGTTTTCACATGTACACACATCTGAGATACAATTTTTTAGATTTAACATATATATGTATAAAATTCTATATCAATTGGTATAGATTAATGGGACATGATACTATTTCATTCACATATACACACTTTCAAATTCATAAGGTACGATATTGATTTATGTACACATACACAAAAATACAATTTACAAGTTGAATGATAAATAGTTATCATTCCACTTCACACATCAAATTTGTAGTCATGATGGGGGCATGAACATTGTTCATTCCCTTTTGATCATGATTTAAAGTCTACATTGAGTGAACTTAAAAAAAACTATATAGTCAAACTTGTGAATATGATGGAGACATGAACATTGCTCATTCATTTTCGGTCATGCATTTTGTTTTACATGGAACAAACATAAGAGAACTAGAGTGAAACTATACAATTAAATATATAAGCCATATATAATGGCTGATTCAGTTTCTTGTAGTGAACTCATTATGTGGTTCCATTTTTATTTCATGCATAGATATTTGGGTCAGTACATTGCATACTTATGCCCACATTCATAAAGATTTGGGAATGTATTCTCACCCAAAGGCCCTACATAGTTACATAAATTTGGGGCAAAATCACCTCAAATCTCTATGTTCTTCACCAAGAAAGTATAATTTTTTCAATGCTTCAACAAGGAAGCATCAACTCCAAGTTGCAAGGAAAACATGGTTTTCACCAACACACATATATACTCCTTTACTTTTTATATTTTCAAAAAAATCAATTTCAAATTTAAATTGTCAATGTATGGACATTGACTACACATGTTGGTTATATATTTTGTTATTGAGTGATTCTCACAATTGGAGTTCATACCAAATACAAAATGTGTTGTGAAAACTACGGTACAAATTTTATTTTTACTCAATTATATTAATAGAATAAAAATGGGGGCATTTGTAGATACTAAAATCTGATATTAAATACTTGAAAATGATAATCTTGACATACACTTACCATAGATGCCTTGAGCACATAAATATGGTCATAATTCATCATTCTTTGACACCTACATGATATATTATGAGTTTGACATTTACGTTATGTTGTTATACACCTACAAGAACCTCATTATCTATTTAAAACTTTCTTAATATCATGCCCATACATCTTCAAACCTTTAATTTGATTTTAATGTACACATGCTAATACCATCAAGTTCAGTCAGTATCACTAATCAATATTGGCCTTATCTGGTCAGTACCGACCCTCTCTCAATAATGACTACCTTTTAAAATCAAATATTTCTTTAAGATTGACCCATTTTCTTATGATGTCAATTGCATGAGAAATTATTCAATTGGAGACACACACACCCACACCCACACACACACACACAACACACACACACATAAAGGTCTCACTTAATAGGGGACTTGACACTTATCTAGTACACATCTATACACCATTACACATTGACAAAATCTACTATATTCCTCCTAAATTGAAAATCTATCCTTAGGAGAAGTCATAAAATGAGTTTAAAACATGCCAAATCAAAGTCAAAACAAGAATTTTAAAGTATCAAAGCCAAATCATTAGTTACATACATATAACAAAGGATCAAAATTGCACAATTACACTATGTGGAAGAACTATGTGTGGATTGATTTCCATACTCAGAGTATCATATATCTAGGAAATAGCCAATCATTGAATGAGGGTGATTGAAATCATCTTATTCCATTACGCTTTTTTAATTTTTGAAGGTTTCTATCCCTCACAAGCACACCTATGGTTTCAAGGTGAATGAGATTTATTTCTAGAGTTGTGTACAATATCAAGGTTCACATCACACATTCAAAGCTTTCAGAGACAAGTGGAGGTGACCATACAGTCACAATCCTTCATTTATGCATAAGTTAGTACTAACCACTTAGGTCAATATTGATAGTTGATATGGACCTAAATTTGATGGAATTGACCCTATGCAAATAGAAACACAATTATTGAACTAGATAAATCACAACCCTACTTTAGTCTATTTTCCATTGCCAAAATATAGTCACAGTTAGATAGTCAACTAAAAAAGTTAAGTACTCATCCCTTCGTTATACTAACTATGTTTAGCATATGTCACTTTTCAAATCATTGGAATCAGTTTTAATATTTTACATTTAGATGTATTCTTGAATGCCATATTTCTCAATCTAAATTATTCTACTAGTTTCTGTCCTATCAAGTTTTTCTAAAATCAAATTAAGGTAAATCAAGTACAAATGAGTAAAAAATTAGGTATGTGTTCATAAACTTTGTAAATTTCCAAAATTTTTAGGTAATTTCACTCAATACCCTTTTGGCACATTTTAGATAGTTATTTACTATTAACTGTATTTATATCATATCTATTACATTGTTTTTATATTATGGTTTAGTGGAGTGTCAATAAAACCTAGACCTAATTTACCATAAAACATTTTAGTGAAATAGTTTTATATAGAACAATTAACCTTGGGGTTTTATGTGTTTTTACCCTTTATGGATGATTCTTGTGATTAGTTCAAATTTGATCTCTTTAGGGATGTGATTTCTTGTGGTGTTATCATTAGCCATATCTTATCACATGTTATATATGTTTCTATTTTATGCCAATTAAGAAGGTTAGATGTAAGACACATATTAGGTGAAGTGATAGATTGAGTGGAAAACCTATTTATTTTGTTTATATTTATTTAATTGGCACTTGTGTTAATTTGAGGCTCTTGGGTGACAAGACTGTCTATAGTTTTGCATGCTCAGGAGGCTGAGTGCTATTAGGTATCTATAGTATAGGCTTTCCATTGCATTGATAGATGGAAGATGGGATATAGGCCCCCATATATAGATAATGATATAATTTTTTATTTTTTTCCCATGATTATAATGATGATGTGGATAAATAAAAGGTAGAAATAATTACTACATTTAGATTACATGTTAGATAAAATCTTGGTGAAATGAATGTAAAATTAGTTGTGTTAAGGGATGTGTTGAATAAAAATGAAGATAGGGAATATATGTCAAAAGAAATACTTATTAAAACCAATCATGAATCTTTGAATGAATTTATTACACCTTCTATAGGTTCCCCTTTTGTACTAGGAAATGGGGATATAACCCATTACTTTTACTATTTTTTTTTGCTTGTTTTGATCACATAGATTACTATGATTATCGCCTCTCAAGTTGGTCCTTGTGTTTATTTAGTGCCTTCTTAAGTTAATTAACCATGTAGGTTGGTTTTTTAATCTATACCCACTCAAACACATAAAACATCCATTCCTACATATGCTATCTCTACTTCGGTTCCCACTCCTTAAGATACAATGTTAGGTTGTGGAGCTAAAAGCTTCACTGTCACAAACAGGGAAGGAGGTTGCTGAGTGGCAGAGCAACCGACATCGGTCTGATCAAACGACATCGGTCATATACAATGTCAGAGCAGCTGACATCAGTCAGGAGTTGGCCGACGTTGGTCACCTTCAGGCAGACAGGGATTGATGTCGATCGCCTGTACGGTTCCAGAACTGTCGGTTGCATGAACAGTTTGTTAACGAACCGAGTGTTTGCATGTTAAGAGCCAATTATAGACTTGAAGCTATGGATCTAATTATTGTTTTCATGAGATCTATATAATAGACTCATGGGCTGTATTGTAAAGTGTGCTAGTAGAGTTGAGCAGACCAGTTCCTTCTGTGTGTGAAGAGAGCAAGGGTAGCCCTCCTAGTTCCACAGCAGTGCCAAGTGTGGATGCTGGTTTGGAGAATCAGAAGGATTCTTCATGTATGTAGGATCTTGGTCAACAGGTGTGCAAGGCCACATTTGGAGATCTACATGGTAAGTAAGATCATTGATCTGCAGGTGTATGTGTGTGCGAGGTCTAAGGTTTGCAGGTGTGCAGAACTAGGTTGATCTGCAGGTGGCAGCAGGATCAAGGTGAAAACAACACAACAAAAAGCAAGATCAGGAGAGATCTACTTGGAGTACAGTGTGTACTCAGTTATAGAGCAAAGAGGAAGGCAAGGTAGTTCCTTCCATAAGTAAGATCATTTGAGTTGCAGGTTGTTGCAAGTTCATGGGAGATCTACTTGGAGTGAGTTGTGTACTCGATTGAGTATGTTTGTATACTCAGTGTACTGGCAGTATTGTTACTGACTGGTTGACTAGCGGTGTTGTTACTAGCTAGTGGAGGTGAACACCAACTCTGTGTTTGAGTTGTGTGTTGGGACCGTAATTGAGAGAGAACTCTTGAAGGTGAATTACTGTACACTTGAGGTGTGAGAAGCCTCTATAAGGTGAATAAGAACTATGGCATCTTCTTGGTTGTAATTCTTTTCTGAAAGAGTATTAATATAATTGTGTATTGTCTCTCATATTCTGTGTTATTTTTGAATTCTAGTTACTTGTGATTCTGGTTTAATTCCACATGTTTAGTTGCTTGGTAATCAATGGTGCTTCTGGGTCCTAACAGTTGGTATCAGAGCTAAGGTTGCAGGGAGCAGGTTTGTGTTTGATTACAGGTCACTCTCAGGGGTTTCTAATTGAGTGGGAGTATAGCAATGGAAAAAAAAAGTAAGATAAGAATGGAGGAATTGAAAAGCACGAATGGTCAATTACGGTGTTATGGAAAGAAAGAGTAGGTAAAGGAATATTGCTGGTTGGTGGGAGATCAGCATGAAGGAATTGAAGAAGCAGATGTTGCAGGTGTTGTTGCACATGATGCTCTGGGATGTTCCTTAGATAAAGTAGAATCTTATTTTATAGATTTTGTTGCCTCTTTCCATGCAGTCTGAAATAGAGTATTTTTCCATGTTAAGGTCTTTGGAGACTTTGGAAAGATTTATTTAGGGGCTGGTGTGCCTTGCCAAAGAATTGGCAAAGGGAAAGTGAAGCTGAAATTGCAGGCGGCCAACACATGGGTGTTGAAGGAGGTCATGCAGGTCCCGGTCTTGAAGATGTGGCTAATTTCTTCAGGAAAGTTGGGTGATGAGAGACGCATAAAATCTCTCACAGCGGATACACTTGAATTAGAGTGTGGTAAGAAAGCAAGTACTCTTTATCTACTTGCTTGTATTATTGATTCTTCTTCTGTTGCGAAGATGTGGCTTTGTAGGCTTGGTCACATGAGCAAGAAGGAGATGCATGTTCTTAAGTGGAAGACAGATGTGTTTGACAGACTTAAGAATTGGAAAGCCTTGGTGTTTCTGGAGGAGATGATTGACAGAGATCAGTGGAGAAGGCTGGACATCTTTGAGCAGGGCGGTTTGGACAGGGTTTTGATCCATGGAGAGCTCGTGGGTAAAAAGTCATCACTCACATGCGAACACAGTTATCGGCATCGATCGGACGCAGATTGTGTGGTGACCGAGGTCGGTCACTGTAATAGATTTTGGGTGGACAACAGCTGTCAAGGAGTCTCAAATGCCCATGGAGAGGACTGAAAGGGTAAGTAAGCCTCAAATTCGTTATTCCTCTTCTTTATACTCATTGCTCACTACAGAGCAGGAAGGTTCCAAAAAATAGTGGGAGCATGGCATGAACAGGATGCAGAACCAAATGGGAGATTTGGTAGGGTTGCCAGCTGGTATGAAAACATTGAGACGAATGGATACCTTAGTTAAAGAATAGAGAGAATGGATACGTGAGACGAAAGGCCAGGTCATATGGTCTTGTGGAAGCTCCAAGATAGTGGTACAGGTTTGACAGGTGGATGACAAAGCATGGCTTTAGTCAATGTCATTATAACTATTGTGGTTTCTTTCCCAAGTGGATGATGAGTCGCGACATCATCCTGTTACTGTATGTTGTGTGTTTGCTTGATGCAGGGTTACACATGCAGGGTTTTGTTGAACTAAAGGTAAAGTTAGTTCAGTGGTGTGTCATGAAGAATTTGGAGGAGCGAAATTATTTGGCATAAGTGTGTTCTAGAGACATGGAAGATCACATGTTGATTTTGGTTCCAGATGATTGTGTGATACCGGTTAGCACGCCGATGGTTGGACAGTTTACAGAATAGGGTCCTGATTCACATGATGAGGTTAAGTACATGCGTACTAGATCTGGGGTTGCCCACGCAGTGGGAGCTGTCAAAAAGTTTGGAGCCAATCCAGGAAAGAAGCACTGGAGGGCAGTTCAGTGGATTCTCAGGTATTTGAGAGGGACCAATAGCAGGTGCACATGATATGCAGGGTCAAGTTCTTTTTTACATGTGTTTGTAGATGTGGATGCGACAGGTTACTTGGATGACAAGAGGTGCACCATAGGTTTTATGGTGGGTGGTCTTCAAGATGGAGCTTGAAGAGGAATACAAGCCAAAAAATAGATTAGATGGAGTATAGGTACATGTATAGGTGTAACTGTTTATCTCCAAGTGGGAGATTGTTAGGTTGTAGAGCTAAAAGCTTCACTATTGCAAATAGGGAAGGAGGTTTCTAAGTGGCAGAGCAACCGACATCGGTCTGATCAACCGACGTTAGTCATATACAGTGTTAGAGCAGTCGACATTGGTCAGGAGTCAGTCAACATCGATCACCTCCAGGGAGATAGGGATCGACGTTGGTCGCCTGTGAGGTTCCAGAACTGTCGGTTGCACGAACAGTTTGTTAACAAACTGAGTGTTTGCATGTTAAGAGTCAATTATAGACTTGAAGCTACAGATCTAATTATTGTAATTAGATGTCTAATTATTATTTGCATGAGATCTATATAATAGACTCATGGGCTGTATTGTAAAGTGTGCTAGTAGAGTTGAGCAGGCTAGTTCTTTTTGTGTGTGAAGAGAGAAAGGGTAGCCCTCCTAGTTCCAGAATAGTGCCAAGTGTGGGTGCTAGTTTGGAGAATCAGAAGGATTCTTCATGTATGTAGGATCTTGGTCAGCAGGTGTGCAAGGCCATGTTTGGAGATCTACATGGTAAGTAAGATCATTGATCTGTAGGTGTATGTGTGTGTGAGGTCTAAGGTTTGCAGGTGTGCAGAACCAGGTTGATCTATAGGTGGCAGCAGGATCAAGGTGACAGCAACACAACATGGAGCAAGATCAGGAGAGATCTACTTGGAGTACAGTGTGTACTCAGTTATAGAGCAAAGAGGAATGCAATGTAGTTCCTTCCATAAGTAAGATCATTTGAGTTGCAGGTTGTTGCAAGTTCATGGGAGATCTACTTGGAGTGCGTTGTGTACTCGGTTGAGTATGTTTGTATACTCAGTGTACTGGTAGTATTGTTACCGACTGGTTGATTGGCGGTGTTGTTACTGGCTGGTGGAGGTGAACACCAACTCTGTGTTTGAGTTGTGTGTTGGGACCGTAATTGAGAGAGAACTCTTGAAGGTGAATTACTGTACACTTGAGGTGTGGGAAGCCTCTGTAAGGTGAATAAGAACTGTGGCATCTTCTTGGTTGTAATTCTTTTCTGAAAGAGTATTAATACAATTGTGTATTGTCTCTCATATTTTGTGTTATTTCTGAATTCTAGTTACTTGTGATTCTGGTTTAATTCCACATGTTTAGTTGCTTGGTAATCAATGGTGCTTCCGGGTCCTAACATACAATATTTTAATAAACTATACAAACCATGCAAACAATGTGACAATTTTTTTTTTACAAAGGATCTAAATAATAAAGTCATACAATTACTTCACATAATAGGATACTCAATCCTTTGGTTTATGAGGTCCTTGTCTATCCTTTATCTACTAGTTTCATAGCTCCCAACTTGGAACTATAAAATTGCAAGAGTGATATTTCTCATCATATCAAAATTTTATATGCTTCATGTCTTGATTTTTCATAAAATTATATACTATTTGTATACACTTGATAGATTTCACTTTTATCACTTTATTTATAATTTATTTTGCTGAGGCTTGGCAGTGCATTAATCTTCCTAAGTGCACCTCTTAAAGGGTGCAACAAGAATGGGGTAGGATCAACTCATGGTAATTTACAAGAAATGTTTGTATAGTATTATATCATACCTTCATTACTATCAATTTGACATTCTCTGAGTTTATTTTTGTATTACCTCTCCATCTATTTTCTATTCATTCTTGATAGCCATCCTATGTTCCTACTGTATCATCCAGGCTAATACATTATGTTTCATACTTGTCTCTCCTTGTATTGTATCAGCTTGGCTGATAGATTTCTAAGCCTGTCTTCTATCATTTTTATCATATTGTCCAGAATGATATAGTAATATGTCATCAAACATATTTCCAATTGTATCATCTTGGATGATAGCATCAACTTATAGTTCAGGGTTAGTTTTAAGTATTGGATCTATATATATTAGGTTCATATTTCATTCCTAAACCATATAACACACTCATTTGCTTTACTTGTGCTCACATTTATGCTCTTAAGTAGATAAATGAGGAGTTATGGGTTTGGAGTCTTATCTTGGAGGTCCAATCTTACTTATGTTATTTGAAGCTCAATAGAAGGAATTGTGACGAGGAGGTGTCCTAGTATTTTGAGTGCCTACATAAGGATATCTAGGTCTTCTTCTCAGCATGTTAGATATTCAACCTAAAACATCTCTTTCAAAGTTCCACTTGAGCCTAAGGGGGATATTGAGACATCAATGAGTCCACCTAAAGGTAAATATCTCTATCCTACTCTCATTCATTTATTTACTTAGTAAATTAGTTATTTATTTGTTCATTGATATTTAAGATGTGTTATTTATCCTTATTATCCTCTTTATACTGAATACACTGTTATATCTATAAGGTTGTTTATAATTGTCTTTTATCACCTTAAGTTTCATAGTTTGCCCATTGGTTGACCATCGTACCACATACCTTCTTATTAATTTAGTACTTTTAGCTATCTTGGATCTAGGTTATCCTTGTTTTTGAGTTCATTGCATGCGATATTATTATTATATCCTTGGTACACCCATGTAAAATAATTGTTCCAATCATTTATCTATCTTGAACCCAGTGACATCTATATCTTTTGATAAAGGCTTAGGATTTGTAACCCTATCCTCTTGACATTTGAGTGTGGATTACCTCAACTAGGTCTATGATTATTATAGGTCCTTATCCACTCTTCCAAGTATATGTAGGGTATATTTTTATGACCTTGTTTGTATCCTAGTCCATTGAGAGAGAGGTTTTTTACAGGTCATCATAACATGTTAATACATTTTTTTGAATCCAACATGAATCTTATCTCACCTTTGATTGGATGACTTTAGAATTTTTATTTTTTTATCTTTATCATCATTTTCACTATCATCATACATTTTAGTGATTCTTTTAGATCAACTATATTGGCTAGACTGATATGGTTTTCTTGTTTCTACAACCATATTGGTTAACTTGAAATAATTTTTCTAGATTTCCCTGACTATATCAACGAACTTGATAAAATTTTGTGTCTTCACCAATTATTTTGGTTAGCTTGATCAAGTTCATTATTTTAGTCCTACTATATCACCCAAATCATTTCATTTTTCTATTTTTTATTGCACTAACCAATTCAATATAGGCTATTTGTGTATCCATATACTTATAACTGCACCAACCAACTTGATACCATCATGTTGATTTTATATTAACCCTTATTTTTTAGCTTGTTGTTTTAGATGTCCATCGTGATGTATCCTATTATAATATTTATTTAAAATCTCAACCCATTTATATTCTACATGGGTTGCTCTTTCATTCCTACATTGTCCACCATTGAGAGAAATTCCTCATGGTATAATTTATCTTAATCTCATCATAGATCTATTGAATGTAAAATGGTTAAAATCAGCCCAAATTTATATCTAAGAGATCCTAATCAGCTTATTAATAATCTTGATGACAACATCGTTTATACCACAAACAAGAATGAGAGTCTTAGTAAACATCCCATACCTGCTTCATTATCTAGGGAAATGAACACCAATGTTGGGAATCTTCCATCTATTCCACATCAAGATCCCACTAATAATTCCTATCTTCCTATTGATACTTCTCAATTCCTTGCATAAATGGTTTAACAAATGGCCCTTATGCAAGCTTCCAGTAGTATTCAAATCCTTCAAATGCAAAATTACATCTTAGAATTTGCTAATCAAGATTATTAAGTCATCATGAATCAACCAAATCAAAATCATGTTCATCTTCCTCTTAGAGATGCCAATGGAAATATTATTCCTCAACCTCCAATTCAAAATACGATGCTTCAATATCTTCAAAAATGAATCTTTATCTCCATTCATTTTATTTGTGGATTTTGGAAGCATTTCTCTAGCCATCACATATTATGGGACTACTAATTCAGATTTGTTGTCCCCCAAAATATCGCTCATTTTTGGGACAACATTTGAACTATTTTAGTCATACAGACCAAAATCCTCTCTTCCCATTTCAAAATTTGTTTTGAGCATTCAAATTCCTCATTTTTCAAGCTTCTAAGAAATCTACGAACTCTACAGGCTTGAATCTACAGACTCTACAGGCTTGAATCTACGGACTCTGCAGGAAGAAAATCTATGGACTCTGCAATCTTGAATCTATAGACTCTGCAGGAAGAAAATCTACAGACTCTGCAGGCCAAGTTCTACGGGCTTCACAAGTTGATTTCTACAAACTCTGTAGGAAAGAAGCAAGCTCTCAACACTTAGGTGATTTCAAAGTTGGTTCAATGACAAAGTTCAACCAAAAGAGTTCATTGACAAGCTTTTAAGCGAGGATTGAACCATTGAACCGTTGAATCTTGAACCATTTTGGTTCAATGGGTTCAATGGGTTCAAAGGTTCAACGTCAAAAACAAGAGTTAAGCACATTTGTCAAGGTTCAAAGTTCAACCACTTCAAGGTTCAATGGCTTCAAGACACTTATCAGAGAGAAGGCTTGAACCATTGAACCATTGAACCACTTTGGTTCAAAGGTTCAATGGATCAATAGGTTCAATGACTAAAAGGTTCAACGAGTTCACAGGTTCAAAGGTTAAACCAGTGCGATGAAGATCAAAGAGCTTAGAAATAACAAGTGATGGACAAAGGATGAACCAATGAACCAATTGAACCTTGAACCGAAAGAGTTCAAAGTTCAATGGTTCATGGGTTCAAAAGTTCAAAGGCAGCCTCAGTCAAGGAAAGAAGCAGAAAAAAGTTGGTTCGATCAGTTGGTTCAATCGATAGGTTCAAGGGGCTACCCCAAAGCCAAAGGAACAAGTTCCCTTGTGGAGGGCGGTGAACCAAGGCCAAGAACCCTTGCGGAGGGTAGAGAGCAAAATAGACAAAGTGAACTCCTTCAGAAAAATGAACAAGGCAAAAGGCAAAGTAGAGTCCTTTGGACAAATTGTCTGAAGGAATTCCTTCAGACATTTTGTCCAAAGGAATTCACCCAGGAAGAGAGCCCAAATGAAGAGAAAAGCCCATGGAAAAGCACCCGATGGAAAAAGACAAAGTGCAACAGACGCTGCCACATGTCTATTATAAAGCAGAGCAAAAGCTGCCACGTGTCATCTTCTGTAGGACTCTCAAAAGGTTTCTAAAGCTTTGGTAAGTCAAGCAAAATACGTCACGTGTCCTGTTATGACTCAACAAAATGTGACAAGTGTTTGCATCCATGTTCCCCTTTTGAAGTTTCTTGGGCAAGACGTGTCATGGATCCCATTTTTTGTAAGTTTCTAATGAGTTTCATAACAACGGAACTTACCACTTGTCAAAGATGCAGAAAGGACCCCCCCAAAGACTTAGACAAGAAGGGATAGAAAGGACAAGAAGAAACATGGACAATTACAAAGGCAAGTTCAATTAAAGCGATGGTTTAACCAGAGAGCAAAGAAGCGCTTAAGCAGTGAAGAGAGGAGCGAGACCAAAGGACCAAAAATATCTTTAAAAGAGTTATTTATAGTAGGTGAAACAGTGGATCAAGTAGACTTTTGAGGGCACCAAATCAAGGATGCAAGCCTATTTTTCTTCCATGAAATAATGGCAAATTGGATAGCTGCATAGACATCAGAAAAAGGACCAGACAGTCCATACTAAGAAGAGACATATTAGAGTAATGGACACACCATAGTTATGGTAATGCACTGTTCCCAGTATGGTCCCTCTAGACAGAATTGAAGGCGCATTGAAGGCATTCAATTCAGTATGGGCCTTTTTCATGAAAACAAGCGCCCAAGTCTTTCTTGGAGTGATATATATTGTAATCTCTCATTTGTTAGAAGGGAGATCTTCCTGAATATAGAAGCAAAAATCTGCCCAAATTGAAAGGTGAATACTGAGACTTTGAGCTCAGATTGTATTTCATATTATTTTATTTGAATGAGAAAGCAAGTGATTTGCAGACTTTGTGCTGTATAACTTGTACCATTTTAGGAGATTGTTCTTATGTCTATCTTCTGAATGTGTTCTTGTTTATTTAATTTAACAAGCAAGCTAGTGGAAGTGATAAGGAAGGTGTCCCAAAACTAGTTACTATCAGACTTTGTGCTGACATAATTATTTTCAATGTGTGTTTTTCTTTTCTATTTCTGTGTAAAAGACCTTGGGATGACTTTGTGCCCCCATTGTTCTTCGTACCTCACTCTAGGGAAGTCAAGGCGAAGACTTTGAGCTACATCTTAGATTGCTAGTTACTTTGGACCCAGTTACCAGTCACTTGTTACCAGAAAGAGTCCTGCTGTTTGTAAGAACAAACACTTCTGAAAGAAGAGAAGTGCCTTCACCAATCACCTAGGATTTCTCCTCTGTTTGTTAGCATCATCTTTGAAAAAAGAGAGATGGATGGTTCATTCCACCCGTGTCTTACTTTCTGCTTTTATATATAGTATATAGCCTCGACATATTTAATAGGGAACCTCCCCTTGATGAGAGGAGAGATTTGTCCCCTTTGGATGTGGTAAACCTACAACATTGGATGACCAATCTCCCTATGCTGTGGTGATAGGAACTATTTTGGTCACTAGTTAGCTGGCTGACAAAATATTCACCCAACAAAATTTACATCTTAAATATTTTGGAAACCTATATAAGGAATGGGTTAATACTAACACTTATGATACTACCCAACTTCTATCTAAAACCTTTGTTGGAGATGCATAATAATGGTATAATCAAATTTTGAGGCATTCTATTGTAAAACTAGAAGATTTAGTTAATGCTTTAGTTAAAGAATTCCAACATAATGAACTTCCCAAGAATAGCCTTAGAAACTTAATTAACACTAAAAAAATTCCTAATGAATCTTCCCATGATTTTATCAAAATATGGAACCATAACATAAGTAATGGAAATATCTTCAAACTCTTTGTTATCTCCTAAGAATCTAGAAGAGGCATTCGATCAAGAAAAATACAATATTTCTTCATTACCCAATTTGAAGCATCCCAAAACACCAAAAAGGAATATTTTAAATCCTCAACCAATGAAATAATCAAATTCCCATCCACCCTCCCCTAAGTTTTAAATAACTTTAGATGTTATTATCACCATCTATACTTACATTCATTCTTCTTCCCCACCACCATGGCATGATCCCAACAAATTTTATTGGTTCCATACTAACATTGGTCACTCTCATGAGATATGTCATGACCTCCATATTTTTTTTGTGAATTTATAGTTAAGAGAAAAATCTAATCATGACATTATTATCAGAGAATGCCATAAAAAATATATAAAAGCTTCCAAGAACCAATCTAAACCTCAAAATAAAAAATATCAAAAACACCCTGAAACATCTAATCCCAATACACAATAATTTGAAGAATAAATTTGTGTTATTGATACCAACAATGGTCATTATTAAAATAACTCTCAATATGTGAATGATACCAATGTTAGCTATCAACATAAGCCTACTCACAAAGATCATGTTACTAATATTATGAAGCCTTCCTTCGATGAAATGATTCTTAAGTATACCACTATTACTTTTTATGATTTACCACCTAGTGAGGAGCCTAATCCACCATTAGAGTATCAATATAACATGTCAAATCCCCCTCCTTCCTTGTCTCATAAAGTGAACCTTACAAATAAACCTATGTGTTGTTATGGTTCTAATCTAAAATCACAATGGAACTTCTTAGATGAGCTTTACTCTATGATTTGTAAGATTATTTAATGGAACTCATGAGGGCATCACCATATCATCAAAAATTTGTTGACGACTGGAGATTACACCCGGTGGTAGGAAAACAGGTTCCTGCCTTCTCCCCACAACATGAAAACTCCTCTCTCGCCTGTGGGACGGCGAAGCAGGAGAGGAGAGTCTCTAGGTATGGGCTAGTTCCCTCTGATGTATCTTGTTTATTTCAGGCAGTGCAAAATATAGATATATAGATATACTGGGGGGATGAAAAGAGAGAATAAAATATAAGAAAACAAACATCCTACTCTAAAGAGGTGATACACCAAAATAAAGGTTGACCTTCCACATCCACTCTCATAATCAATAAAAATGCAAATATACACTACACATCTGGCAAAAGAACCAGGCTGCTAAGACTAACAGGGAGGCTATAATTGAAAATACATAACAGAGGTTTACCAAGGTGCTGTGGAATGCACACTTGCAAGCAAATTCCTTTATTCTGTCCCTCTCAAATATTGCTCTTCTCCTTTCAGCTACAGAATCGATGCCTTGTAGATGGCTGGTCTGTTGGCATTAACTTGTGCAAGCATCGGAGATAATGACTAAACACAAATAATACTCATAACATACACAGACAATCTATCCAAGATGGAGGCAAAAAATTGTATTTTATTGATTCAGGTGGAGAATTCGGAGAGCTGTGCTCTTTACAAAATTGGAGAAGATCCTTAAAAATGACCAAGTCTGTGTATTTATATGGGAAGAGCCAAGAGGAGTCTCATTGGCCTTTTGCTTGCAAGTGGCTGCTTGAGTCTTCATTGGGAAGAGGGAAAACACTGTAGCTGACATCATTCTGCTAGGACCATGCTTTTTGCATTGTCCTTTTCTTGGTTTGCATGCAGTCCACTCCTCTGCCAGTTAGTTGGGTTTTTTCTTGTGTTTTGTGGGCTTTTTTACCCACGGATTATTGTTCACGGTCAAATTTCTGCTCAATGCTATTTGCGGTATTTCCACCACTCACAGTTCTTTGCGACTTTGTATTTTGTTGGCCTCTGGCAGCTTCCTTTTCTATATCACGACCTGTTCTTCCACTAGCTAGTCGGGCTTCACGTTTTTGCGTGGATGGTCTGTGGACTGCTTCGCAGACCTCAGCGGTTTGCTTGACTGTTTCGTGGGTTTTGAAAGCCTCGCGGGTTTTGCTCGAGCTATTTCCCCGCCTTCCCTCTGGCCTTTTTCCTAGACTCGGTCAGGCCCTAAACAGCCCCTGCAACCCCTTTTCCCACTGTATGTTATTTGCGGGCCTTCTCAGATGGCTATCGGGCTTGCTGGATTCCCCAACGGCTTGTTTTGCCAGCCTGCGTGGGCTACTTTGGGTGGCAGTTTCACCACCGATTGCATGGGCTGCCATGGGTGGCAATTTTGCCACTGGCTGCGTGGGCTGCCATGGGCAGAAATTTCGCTGCTGGTTGCTTGGGCAGCAGTTTCACCGCCGGCTGTCGTGGGTGGCAGTTTCACCACTAGCTATGTGGGTGGCAGTTTTGAAAGCCCCACGGACTTTGTGCGGGCTTGGTACTTTGGTTGACCTGCGGACTTGTCTGTGGGCATTTCCCATAGACAAAAAGTCTGTGGAAATTCTTTTTCCATTTTTGCTAAGCCATGGGCTTTCTGAAACATCTTTGCTCTTGAATTTGCTCTTTGACATACGCGGGACTTAGATAAATTTTATAAAGCTTACCTGGATCCTTTCTTGCGCTGACCCTTCATTAGGGTATTTGAACTTAGACTCCCCTTCGGCTGAGGATGATGAACATTGAACCAAACCCGTTGATGAACTAATATTGGACCAATGAACCTGACGAAGGATGAACCAAGTGTCGATGAACCCCCTGTATTGAACCAAGCTTGAATTGAACATGTTGAACTCAAAACGAATGAACTAAGCCAAGCCAGTGCTTGAAATGACGTTGTTGGACCTTGAAAATGGACCTTGCAAACCAAAATTAACTGGCCATGCACAAAAAGTGTAGAAGGTGACCGAGATTTTGCCTGTGGGCAAAATTGGTCAACAAATTGGTGACTCACAGGGAAAGCTTGCCTGCTATGCTTAGGATTCAATTGCCTTCTAATATCCATTGGGTGCAGAGTTGGATGGTAGCTTTGAAGAGAGTTCACAACAGCCTTCGAGATCCCAAAAATTACACCTAAAACTTTCACCCCCATAGGTAAAAGGAAACCCACAAGGCTAAAAACAACTAACTGTGTGAACTGCACTTAGAGAAAATAGGAAAAACAAGGAAAACTATGTACAGCTGAACCAAAAATTAGTGGCAATGCTTTAGATGTATCTCATTAACTGGGATACACAATTCTTTGTTGTCTAACCTGGAGAGTTGGAACACGTTATGCTGCTTGCACTGAGTAATCATGTAAGGACAGCTCCAGAGGGCATCAAATTTTGCATGTTTTCTAGGCTTAGCCCTATCTTCGTCCCATTTTAAGACAATGTCTCCTTCAGCAAAATTTTTTGACAGATTTTTTGTCAAAAGATCTTTTCACCTGCTATTGGTGACTGATCATAGAGACCATGGCCCGATTCCTCACCTCTTGGAGCTCCATTAGTTCGCACAATCTGACCTCCATGCTGCTTCCTTCTTCTAACTATAGCTGATGAGCGAGGTCCAGTGCTGGCAATTCGAGTGAGATGGGAAGCCTTACTTCCCTTCCATACACAAGCGTATATGGAGAATTTCTAATTGATCTCTTCGGAGTGATCCGATCGGCCCATAGAGCTGTCTTCAACTTGGCATGCCAAGTTTTTTTATTTTCCTCCATGGTCCTCTTTATAATCCTGATCAAATTTTTGTTAGTGGACTCAGCCAACCCATTCCCCTGCGGGTAGTAATTTGACGAAGTGCTGAGGTATATACCATACCTTAGCGCCCATTCACTAGTTTTGGTTCCTAAAAAAGCCAAGGCATTGTCTAAAATTATAGTGGCCAGGACCCCAAAACATGTCACTAAGTCCTCATAGAAATCCAGGACTGCGCTTTCATTCGCTTCCTTCAAAGCAATGGCTTTCACCCACCTGGTAAAATAATCCATAGCAGTCAGGACCCATTTGTGTCTGACACTGGAGGGAGGATTGATCATACCTATAAAGTCCAGACCCCACTGCATGAATGGCTATTCCACTTGGATTGGTTGTAGAGGCATGGCAGCCAATCGCTATTTTCCATCAAAAAGTGCACACTTCTGGCACTTCCTTACCTAGGCATGGGTATCTTTGAAAAGAGTGGGCCAGAAATAGCCAGCTCTCATTATTTTGGCCATTGTGGTCTTAGGGGTGAAATGGCCATCTGCTGGCCCATCATGAAACTCAGCCAATACCTTATCAGCCTGACTGGGGTCAATGCATCTCATGAGAACCCCAGAGAGATCCTTCCTAAATAATACTCCATCAATCAAAACATAAGGAAGGGACTGAAGTTTAAAATGCCTTCTTTCAGCCTTACCGAGACCCTATGGACATTCACCTGTAAGAAGGAAGCACCTCATGTCTAGCGTCTAATCTCTTATGACAGCTGGTTCTTCTGCAGTGGCTACGTCATGGATCAGCAAGCTGTCTTCACCCTTTTGTCTCAAATCTGCAGCTAGCTGCTCACATAGGCCCCTTCCTCTCACCAACTTGGCGATTTTGATGTCTATGTCGTACTCCATCACTTTGGTGATCCATCTCGCTCTTTTCTTGTTTAAGTCTCAATTGGTCAAGAAATCCTTGACGCCAGGATGTAGAACCATGAGATGGATCTTGCTGTTTGACAACATATATCTGAATTTCTTTAGGCTGCGTACTACTGTCAGGACTTGTTTCTCTATGTAGGTGTACCTAATTTTGAAGTCCTCTAACCCTTGGCTGAAGAAGGCGATTGGTTGCTCAAGGTCATCACCGTTTGCTTGCATAAGCATAGCAGATATTACTTCCCCATTACTAAAGGTATAGAGATTGAGGGCTTTATTGAAGTCAGGGCTGATTAGAGCAGGAGCTTGGGTCAAAGCCTGTTTGATGGCTTCAAAGCTATCTTTTCTTGGCGTTGTCCATTTGAACTCTTCACCCTTTCTCATCATAGAGGTTAGGGGTTTAACTATTTCAGCAAAGTTCGAAATGAACCTCTGAATGAAATTTATCCAGCCAAAGAAACTCTGCAAGCCTTTCTTGTGCTTTGGTAGGGACATCTCTAGAATGGAGCAAACTCTCTCGGAGTCAATAGACAAACCTTCCTTGGACACAATGTGGCCAAGAAGTTTCCCCTCATGAACATCAAATACACATTTCTTTGGATTTAGAGAGATGCCAAATTCTTTGCACCTCTCAAAGATCTGTCCGAGGTGTTCCATGTGCCAGCCTGCCTCCCTAGAGAAAATCGTTATATCATCAAAGTACACCAGTACGTTCTTGTTTATCAAACCACTGAAAGCCATGTCCATGGCATGCTGAAAGGTAGCACTAGCATTGGATAGCCCAAAAGGCATCTTTTGGTAGGCAAACGTTCCCCATTTAGTGGTGAAGGCTGTTTTGTATTGGTTACAGCCTCACACCAGAATCTGATTATATCTTGAATAACCATCCAGGAGGGAGAAACATTAAGAATCGGTTACCTTTTGGAGGATCTACTCCATGTTCGAAAGGGGATAATGATCCTTTAAAGAGACTTTATTAAGGTCTCTGAAGTCGACGCACAATTTGATCTCCCCATTTTTATTTCTAACTGGAACCAAATTGGCCAACCATGAGGAATGTTTGATCAGAAATATAATGCCAGACTCAATCAACTTGACCAATTCTTTCTGCATAAGGAGTTTGATCATCGAATTAACAGGCCTCTGCTTTTGTGTGACTAGTTTTACGCCTTCATCTAATTCAATGGTGTGCTGGACAAGTCTTGGATTGAAGCCTTTCAAGTCGCTATAATTCTAGGCAAAGATGTCAGTGAACTCCTGACACAGCAGAATGAAAGCTTGCCTTTCTTGAAACATGCAGACCTTACCAAGCGCTAGCAACTTGTCCTTGAAGATTTCAACTTTTTCATAATTCTCCTCTCTGGTAGTGATGCATGCTTTGTCATTTCTTAGTTGGTCATCTCTGTTGAAAATACTTTCAAGTGTGACCAGACCCTTAGGGAGTTTATTGTTCTTCAATTGAACAATCTGATTTACGTATTACTGCTGTAATTTTGCTTGATTATGGACTGTGAACTCAGCTTCTTCCTACAGGAAGAGAGCTATTTGCTAGTCACTTTCGAAGACCTACCAATTCGTAACATTGTCTGGAATTGAAGGCTAAACCACCACTTTTAAATGGCGCGAACCACAATCCCTGCTTATCTCTTTTGAAACATCAAATTGGGCGCCAACAGCTGCCAGCCTGCTTATTCTGTTCTCTGGAAATCGAGGTGATGTTAAGAGTAAGGAAATCCTCCATCAAGTCCCAGACTCTATGCTTGTAAGACTTCAACAAGGAGTTCTTGGTCAAGTTCAGGCCTCTTATTTGGTTCACAATCAGTTCACTGTCCCCCAAGATTTGCAACTTCCTGATCCCTCTCTTTCTTGCCCACTCAAGTCCATGAATCAAAGACTCATATTCTGCAACATTACATGTGCAAGAGAACTGGAAACAAAAAGCTGAAAAGTACCTTTCTTTAGAAGGGGAAACTAACATTGCCCCACCACCAGTGCCCAGTTTACTTCTGGAACCATCGAAGTACAACTGCCACAGGCTGAGGTCTTCTTTGTTCTCCTTCATTATATTGGGCATGACGGTGCCTTCTTCATGCAAGCAATAGATGCCAAGGTCTGCCTCTTCAATAAACTTATAAGGATCGTGCTTGAAGTTATCACTTCCCCACTCATCCAAGAGTAGATCTGCGACTCCTTCAAGAGCAGAAGATGAAGATCGGTATGTCTGAGACTCTTCTAGATCGATGATAGTGTAACTGACATTTGCTGCCTTGGGTGAATAGAGATCTAGATGGTCCTTGTAGAGTGGCTCAGATTCAATTTTTACTTTGGTCCCGTACTTAGTTCTGAAAACCAGATATGACCAATTTGCTACTAGATAGCCACCTATCTTGGACGTAAAGTCTCTAAACAAACAGATTGCGAAATATGGAGGAACGTCCGCTACCACTATATCATGGGGGATTGAGAATGTCGGGTAGGCATGCAATGCTAAACTTAATCCCTTCAGGATTCTGACTGTCTTTGCAGGTGTCCCATCTAGTTGCAAGACTCCTTTGTTCATTGCTTCATACTTTAATCCCATCTTATCAGCAATGCACTTGGGCATTACTGAAGTGCTAGCCCCGCTGTCGATTATGCAATTATGTACTAAGAAATCTCCTATAATCAAAGATACATAAAAAGGGGGAGTCCTTTTTTTCTTTCTTTACCTGATCTGAAGTAGACGGCTGCCCATTCGTCATTAGGATGTTATTAGTGTCTGCTGGGACGACCTATCGATCTAGTTCATGTAATTCTTTCTTCAATATGTCCCTTTGTCCTGGGAGAGACAACGAATCCCATAGAGAAATGTTCACATGCAATTTCTTTATTTGATCAACTATATTTACTTGGGGGCTGATTTCCTTCGTGCTTTCCTTTGGGCTAATCCTAGCTGGAGCTGTAGACTGGGGAGCTGGAGGTGCAAATGGTTGTCTGGAAATTGGAGCCCTTTGAAAAGGGTACAATGGAGTATTCGTTGATGCTCCTTGAGGGGAAGCCTGCGCTTCTCCAACTGCTCTTCTTTTAAATCTCATGTTGGCTGCAATGCAATCAGCCTAATTTTCTGCAGTGCCCCCATGATTAATTGCAAAGAGCTTGCCCTCTTCATGATTTATCAGAGTAGAATCCAACTGAGCCTGATTGTTACTCGTGCTGGGTTGAGCTGGAAACTCAAAAAATTGGGAATGATCAGCAACCTAATTTTCTAAATTATAGAAAAAATTCATCATATCATTCATATGGACAGCTTGCTCTTGACCATGTCCTATGGTCGAACAACCTGGCTGCTCTTGCACTAGATTTTTTTGAGTAGGCACCATGGCTTTAGATGACGAAGAGGGGCCTGAGTTATAATTTTGATAAGGCTTGGTCTGAGTGAGCTGACTTTGTCCTTGATTATAGCTTTAAAAAGGGGTCCTAGGGCCTTGACCATAATGTTGATAACCTGGATTCAACTTGTTATTTTGAGCTTGTTGTCTTTTAAGAGCTAAAAGTTCATTTGACATGTTTTGTAACAGTCTTTTAACCTCATGTAGTTCATTTGACGGAACAACAGCTAGCTTTTCAATGGTGGGCAGGGGAGCAATGGTGGGAACAACAGTCTATATAGGGGGCAACATCTCTAGGAAAAGTGGTATGTTGGGCCTAGGAGCAATCTTTCCGGCTTGTAGCAAGCAATTCTCAGCTGCTATGGTGATGTCGTAAGCAGCAGGCAATATGTGCCCTCTCATAGATTGGATCATCACAACTATATCACTATTTAATGCTTTTAAATAGTACAAGAAAGCGTAGCTGGGAGTCAACCTTACTAAGACGGGAATTCTATCCCAAGTCTTTTGAAACTGCGTGTTGAAGTCCTACATATACTCGTGTGGAGCTCTCTTTATAGTCATTAGCTGCTCAGCAAGAGAGAGGCCATCACTTTTTTCCCCAAAATGACCAGTTAAATGGGTGCCCAATTTGTTTCAAGAATGTATGGAATTCATAGGCAAGGTTCCGTACCAATCAAGAGCCTTGCCTTTCAGAGACAAGGCTAGCAGTCTAATGGCAATGTTTTCTTCTATTATATTGTGAATATTGCAAAGGTTGGCAATATTCTTGATATGCTCAACAACTGTAATAGGTCCCACTCCATCAAAAGAAGGTACATTCTTGAGAGCTATTCCTGAAATCGGATCATAGCATGGGAGGTTTAAGGGGATCTCACCGTGAAAAGCTACAAAAGGCAATGCCATGGGTGGAACAGGCTGTAACTGTGGCTGAGCTAGGTTGGTGTTCCTAGCAACAAGTCTAGGAGGATTTACTAATGGATAGGGGCAAGTTCTCTCAAACTTAAGCCTTTTAGCAGAGTTTAAAGGTAGCTCAATGAAAATAAAAGGGACCCCCCTTGAAGCTGACTTTTTGGTGACTTTTGGCATAGAAGTTTAAGTGACTGGTCTTAAAAAAAAAAAACTAGGCTCTTACCAGTGGAGTCGCCAGATGCTGAAAATATTTGAAATGATTGTAGCAGGACCAGCATCAATCTTGAAATATTACTGCGTTAGAAACTAATAAAATTATGGTCCCACTGGGCATGCCAAAACTGTTGACAACTGGAGATTGCACCCAGTGGTAGGAAAATAGGTTCTTGCCTTCTCCCTGCAACATGGAAACTCCTCTCTCGCCTGTGGGATGGCGAAGCAGGAGAGGAGAGTCTCTAGGTATGGGCTAGTTCCCTCTGATGTATCTTATTTGTTTCAGGCAGTGCAAAATACAGATATATAAATATACTGGGGGGGATGAAAAGGGAGAAGAAGATACATAAAAACAAACAGCCTACTCTAAAGAGGTGATACACCAAAATAAAGGTTGACCTTCCACATCCACTCGCAGAATCAAGAAAAATGCAAATATACTCTACACATCTGGTAGAAGAACCAGGCTGCTAAGACTAATAAGGAGGCTATAATGGAAAATACATAACAGAGGTTTACCAAGGTGCTGTGGAATGCACACTTGCAAGCAAATTCCTCTATTCTGTCCCTCTCAAATATTGCTCTTCTCCTTTTAGCTACAGAACCGACACCTTGTAGATCGCTGGTTTGTTGGCATTAACCTGTGCAAGCATCAGAGATAATGACTAAACACAAATAATACTCATAACATACACAGACAATCTATCCAAGATGGAGGCAAAAAATTGTATTTTATTGATTCAGGTGGAGAATTTGGAGAGCTGTGCTCTTTACAAAATTGGAGAAGATCCTTAAAAATGACCAAGTCTGTGTATTTATATGGGAAGAGCCAAGAGGAGTCTCATTGGCCTTTTGCTTGCAAGTGGCTGCTTGAGTCTTCATTGGGAAGAGGGAAAACACTGTAGCTAACGTCATTCTATTGGGACCATGCTTTTTGCATTGTCCTTTTCTTATTTTGCATGCAGTCTACTCCTCTGCCAATTAGTCAGGTTTTTTCCTATGTTTTGTGGGATTTTTTACCCATAGATTATTGTTCGCGGTCAAATTTCCGCTCAATGCTATTCGTGGTATTTCCACCGCTCGTGGTTCTTCGTGGCTTTGTATTTTGCTGGCCTCTGGCAGCTTCCTTTTCTATATCATGACCTGTTCTTCCACTAGCTAGTTGGGCTTCACATTTTTGCGTGGACGGTCTGTGGACTGCTTTGCAGACCTCGACATTTTGCTTGACTGTTTCGTGGGTTTTGAAAGCCTTGCGAGTTTTGCTCAGGCTATTTCCCTGCCTTCCCTTCGGCCTTTGTCCTAGACTGGGTCGGGCCCTAAACGGCCCCTGCGGCCCCTTTTCCCACTGTATGTTATTTGTGAGCCTTCTCAGATGGCTGTCGGGCTTGCTGGATTCCCCAGCGGCTTGTTTTGCTGGCCTGTGTGGGCTGCCGTGGGCGGCAGTTTCACCGCTGGCTGCATGGGCTGCTGTGGGCGGCAGTTTCACTGCTGGCTACGTGGGTGGTAGTTTCGCCGCTGGCTACCATGGGTGGCAGTTTTGCCATTGGTTGCGTGGGCGGCAGTTTTGAAAGCCCCATAGACTTTGTGTAGGCTTGGTACTTTGGTTGATCCGCGGACTTGTCTGTGGGCATTTCCCATAGACAAAAAGTCCACAAAAATTCCTTTTCCATTTTTGCTAAGCTGTGGGCTTTCTGAAACACCTTTGCTCTTAAATTTGCACTTTGACATACACGAGACTTAGATAAATTTTATAAAGCTTACCCGGATCCTTTCTTGCACTGGCCCTTCATTAGGGTATTTGAACTTGGACTCCCCTTCGGCTGAGGATGATGAACGTTGAACCAAACCCGTTGATGAACTAATATTGGACCAATGAACCTGACGAAGGATGAACCAAGTGCCGATGAACCCCCTGTATAGAACCAAGCTTGAATTGAACATGTTGAACTCAGAACGAATGAACTAGGCCAAGCCAGTGCTTGAAATGACGTTGTTGGACCCTGAAAATGGACCTTGCAAACCGAAATTAACTGGCCATGCAAAGCAAGTGTAGAAGGTGACTGGATTTCGCCTGTGGGCAAAATTGGTCAACAAAATTATTCATGCAATGATTGAAAGATATAGATGAATCCCCATATAGTGAGATATAACCACCTTATTAAACTCTCAAAGGTAAGACACCTATGAAATTTCATGCCATTGAAGCCATATCTCATCCTCCCCATTATAGGAAACTTTTCGTAGAGTTTCCCAAGGATCACATGATCAATGATGAAGTTCTCTTTCAAGATGATGATTAAGCTCTATTAATTAAAATCATAATAAATGACACTCTCATAAGGAATGTCTTAGTATATGAAGGTTAGGAAATCAACATTACCTCCATTTGATTAGTCCAACAAATTTGATATTCCAAATATGACCTTAAATAAATTAGACTTGCATGCCATGGATTTGATAAGACTAACCAAAAAAATCTTAGTTGAATTTGGCTCCCTCTTACTATTGGACCCAAAAAAATGTGCACCAAGCTTATGGTTTCAGATCTTCCACCATCTTGTAATTAATTTTTAGGCCATTGTTGGACTCATCATATGAGAGCTATCATTTATTCTCATAGCTAATGCATTATGTTCGAACACAATAATAAGAATTATAAAAAGGAATCCAATGCCAACCCATGGGATCTCAAAGTTTCTAATCCCAATTCTCAATATTACATCTCGACTATTATTCATATCAATAATCCCCCTCATTTTGAGTTTTTCAACATGTATCTTGATTTTCACATCACTCTTACTAAATCTAATGATGATGAACCCAATGAATTTCAAATTTTTTGTAACACTAATAGATTACCTTGTTACATAGTTGAATGGATTCCTCCATCTCTCCTTCCATGAGATAGAACTTGTACCTTTCTTGATGATGATACTGAGAGCCCACCTCATTTTAATGCTAATGATTCCTTCAATAATAAATTTTATTTTGCATGCAATAACCTTGGGGTGGTCAAACTCTTCCACAATCCCTTAGCACTTTCCATGCATTAATTTAGTCAAATTGGATTTTTTAAAAGACACTTTTAATAAAAATGGATAACAACTTAGGCATGCTTGTAATATTTCCCCATCATATGAATTTGATTATAAAATTTCCTAAGTTCAATCAAGAAACTTGGATGTGCTTCATTACCAGAAATATCCTAATAGGATTCATAATTTTAATTGAGATTTTCACTTAGTCCATGATTCTCATTGTGATTCTAGAGATGAAGAGGATAAATTTGAACCCAAAAGCTATGTTCTCTCTATCAACCTATTATCTACTCAAACTTGCACCTTTTTGAAGGTTGTTTCAAGCCTTCACAATTTGGAGTAATATGGAGACAATCTTAGGTTATGGGTGGCCTAATAGGTGGATTGAATCTTTATATTATAAGGGTTAACTCCCCTTGATGTATCAGTTAGGCTCTCTACATTACACTACAAGCTTGCAAAGAAAAAGTAAGGAAGATAAATTGAAAGAAAATCTATCTAATTGAGGTGATACATAAAAAGGTCTCGTTCACTTGCCTAAAATGCACTAATAAGGCTGAATGAAAACATGAACTTGATTACACTTCTCAAATAAAAAGTCTCCAAACATCAATATTTCACATAGAGGTCAGTAGATTGATGCATGATCTAAGGTAGCTGATCAATAGGTCTCTCAAGGACACTAAAGAATGATTACACTTTCCAAACATATAGATCTATTCAATCACACTATGTAACCTATAAGGATGAACTACCATCTACAAATAGGTACATAAAAGAGGAAAAATGTGAGGAAGCATTCATCATCACTGGCATTCATCTACAAACCATAAACATACACTAGTCATAAGCATTGAGGAGGCTAAAAGTTAGTCTTATTCAGTTCATAGATCCAAGTACAAGTGTTTTTATTAGCAGGATCTACCATAACTTAGGTTAATGATTATTACAAATGCCAAAAATAGGCATCCTTAAAGAGAAAGTGAGAAAGGAAAGAGAGAGAGACAAAAGCCAAGAAATTAGGGATGACTCATAAATTTGATGATCCTTCAATTCCAATGTAGTACATGATTTAGTCTCTCGTTCTTCTCTTCAAGAATAGTGTAGGAGGTAGAGATGAGTCTTTTTAGAAGGCTTGAATAAGTCTTAACATTGATTCTTGAAGTTTGAACCATTCATGTGCCTATATTATTGCTTGCACACCCTATATACTATCTTGCTTGTCTTCCTTGATGAATAAGTCTTCAAGTTTTCATAAATTAATCCATTGAATAATTATCCTCATCCAATTATGAGGTCTCTCCACCTTACTTGGGATGTTAGAAGACTCTTTGAAGCTCCTTTGACTTTGTCTCCTTGATATGGCGTAGGAGAGGAAAAGGTCTCCTTGAAGTTGTTGATGACTCTTTCAAGCATTTGAAAGTTTCTTGAAAAAAACCTATTGACTTTTTATCTCCCTCCAAGTAGTGTATAAGGTGAGAAACAACCTAGATAAATATTTTTGAAGATTTTTATGCATTGATTTGGTTGGTTGATCACTTGAACTCCTCTTATTGCAATATGGCGTAGAAGGTAATACAAATTGATTTTGAATTGAAGAAGGTGATTTTACTCCATGGATGGCCTCCAAACATTATTTAAGACCTAAAATAAGATACCTAGATCCATAAAATAGTTCAAAAAATGTGATTTTTCTCTTTTTGCTTGCATTTTTCTCAACTCCTTGTATCCCTCAAAATAGGTAAACCTCATTGTGTGGAAAAATATACAGAGTATCTTGGATAAATTAAGATATATTTTAAGACCCAATATCTCCTTACAACTCCATGACAAGTTTTATAACCTAAATATGAGTGGAAGTGTCCTTTTTATCTCATTTTCTCTCTCCAATTAGGCCTAATTAGGCCTCCTTTCTTAGAAACTAATATTTTGATCCATAGGAATTCCACATATGTGAAACCTCTAGGAAGTGTGTGATTAAATTTACACCTAATAATACCATACTCCATTCCAATTTTGGTTTCTAAAACCTTGTGCAAGTAGACAAACCAAGAAATGGCCAAAAAACTAGCCCTTCTTCAAGCCAGTTTTATACTGCCTTGAAAAATTAGGTTTGTTTGAGTATCTACAGGGTGGATTATATATATTTTTGGAATTATAGATATGGAACACAATCCAAGGCATAATATCCAATAATTTTCAACTCTTCATGATCTTCTATACCCCGTTTGCAGCCCAAAAACTCATAAAAGTATAATTTTTAATACATCTATACAGGTGAAAGTATAGAAAAAATTAATGGTAAGAATATAATTGGATTATATAACAATGTTTAGGAGGTTTCAAAACCATTCTAGGTCATTCTTGTGCTTTGGAGACCAATCTCTCTTGGCTGGTCAAAACTAGTCTTCTAGGCAGCATGTGAGTGCCTTATCATCTTAACACTGATTCATAAAGTACATGCCCCTAACCTAAGAAATAATAACTAAAGTTTTGAGGGAATAGACCCTGATAACTACCCATAATATCTTTATATTCCATGAAACTACTCATGAAATATCTAAGGAAAAGTTTGAGCTCCTTGGGTGGCTGAATAAGCATTCTATGAGGTCAAGGAACAAATTAGGCCTAAAAGTGATGTTTCAACCCTTGGTTTGATTTTACACTAATTGATTTAGGTCTGAAATACCTCATTCCATGTTTTCAAGTGGTCATCATTTCCACATATCTCCTCTAGAACATCTACAACTCTCATTGGTTAATACTTAGGGTTCTTAAGTTAACCATTACAAGTTACCCTTGATGATTGTATTTGCTCTTTTCACTCTAATTGAGACCTTCATAGAGATATATGAACCTTGTGAGTATGGATATCACACTTTCATACCCATTTAAAACTTGAATTTTCTCTGAGAAAGACATTTAACCCTTAGACACTATACTTAATCAGTCTTCATGGTACACAAACTAGTTGTAGGTGTCCTTTATGGTTTTGGCCCTCAATGGAGAAAATAAGTAGTATGAAGGCTATTAATAGGTCCATGTAGACCTAATTTACCCTTTTTAACTTTATGAAAGTGTTCACTCCTTCACCTATTTCACTTAATCAAACTTTCTTAGCACATCCATTTATCATAAGCATTTCTCTTTCCTCATCTAAGCCTTAACATGCCTATAGGTAACATTAGACTTCAAGACCTTCACCACATTGATCCAGGGATATGTTTTGCTCAATAAGAAATATATTAACATCATGATGATTTTGTAAAATATAATAATATGTGTTTGAATCCTATCCCTCAGTTTATTACCTTGTTTTCATGGTTAAGACACTCTCAAAATTCCTCAACTTTAGGAGCAGGCTTATAAGCTTCTTATTGGATGACTGAGATGGAATATTAGTATGTTTTGATCCAATAATAACCATTGATACCTCACCATAGTTCCTCAATTTCACCTTATTCACAATATTCCTAACTTCAACACCAAATCATGCACGCTGTCCTTTCTCAAGTTTGAAAACCAGTTGAGTTGACTGTCAAGACTAACCTGTAGGTGTCTTTTGAGATTTTGGTTGCATTTGAGATTTACCCTCTCTTCATGAAATTTTATAATTTGGAGATACTTGAAAAATATTTAAAATCATCTCCATGTGGTTTCTCAATTCTATATCCCTTTCAATCTTCAATCAAGTGGACACCTCTCATGACAACACCAGATAGTCCTCAACTTGCTTGGATTTGGCTATTCTAACTGTAAGGGATAATGGACTATGTTTTGAATGATAATTAAAGATGGATTGTCCTAATGGAATATTTATTATCTTAGTGGTTCCATTAACTTTTTCATTCAATCCTCCAAACTCTAATACACTACTATGCATTCTATTCTATTTTCAAGATTGAAACGAACTTGAGTTGCTTAAGCATACTTGTGAGTGGTCATTTGGGTGGTCTTAAATGGAAATAAAAAGTGGAGTGAAAAAATTGAAAAGGTTTGTACAACCTTATTTACCTCTTAGCATCTTTAACTGACCATCAAACCTCTTTGAAACTGAGTATCTCCCTACTCTCATTAAGTTTGCATCAAGCTACTCTTAATTGACTATAAGTGCTATGTTAGGTGTTTAGATGCAATTTTGAAAATGAAAACCCTTTAAACCAATATATAAACACATTTTTTGTTCTTATAAACAATATAAAGTGTCTTGAATCCATTTATTTATAATCTTATGCTTGCATTTGCTCACAAGAGTCAAGACTCCTCTACAAACTTACACATAGGCCCACATGTGGAAGTTTTAGGCCTAACATGTCTAATAAGACTACTTAAACTATGAGAACTATCCTATATCACTCAAAACATCATATGAAAGTTATGTCAGATATTGGAAGGATATGTGGACACTATCTTTCCCTTATACTTTATGGTTTAATCTATCACCATCATTTAACCAACTTGTAGGTTTCTTATTATTTTCTTGGCTATAAGGCTAAATAAGGCAAGTTTTCTCAGATTTGTCTAGACTCTAATGATGTAAGTGAGGCATTTTAACCTTAATAAAATTATTTTTAACCTCTATGACCCTCTAGGTCCTCCATATATCACTCAAAACCATTCTCTTTTCTGTTATGCCCATGATGAGCATGTATGTGCATTCCACTAGGCCTAGACCTTCCTTTTGTGTATTTCACCTTTGTTGAAGTCATTTATAGCTCTTGGTGAACATGTTGGATGCATAGGAATAATTATAATGTTTTAATAGAGTATATATTACTTTAATAGGCTCAATACTACTTCATGATCACTATTATATATCTCACATAAGGATGAGATCTATAGGTCTGTGTTTCATTGCCAAAATCACTTTTATGCACCAAACCTGATTGTCCCAGCCCGCATATGGAATAAATATTATCATTAATCCTTTTTAATGTGATTATTAACTTCAAATATCACTTAAATACACATTTGTCACCTTTCTTATGTTCATATTCTATGTTAACATAATATATGTAAACAATCCATAGCCTAGAATGGCATTAGGCTCATATTTTTTAGCATTAAGTGACTTTTCAGTTGTCTCTTTATATCTCTCATGAGGTTGAGACATTTATATAATTTTAAACAAGGAAAAAAAAAGACCTCTTTACTCCATTATTATAGGTAGATCCATTATAGTCAAAAAGGCTTGAAAACATTATTTGTTACTTGGAGAAAATGATATTAGAGTGAGCATAGAGAAAATTGGTGGAGTTGTAGAGATTTGAGAGGAATGGAAACATGATATAAAATATTTATAAACATGATACAATCTATTAATAATCCTGAAACATCAATAAATGAAGATAATTATCTTTGCAAATATTCAAAAATGGAGTTTTCCTTTCCAAATGAACTCACACATGACAAGTGTGGATTAAATAAATATGTGAGATGCTTTCATAGACCCTATAAATCCCCCTCAATTTATCTTATGCATTCAACTAGTTTTAAACTACCATTTTAAGAATAAAAGTGAGCATGTGGGGTTTATAGGCAATTTTGGAGTACCCTGGAGTCTTAACAATTGTTAATAAATAAAATAGGATGGATATGCAAAAAAATTCCATAAATATGAATCTTTCTAGGATCCCCTCTTATGGAAAAAATATTAGGACCCAACTCTATTTGCTATGTCCATACCATCCACATGAAAATTGACTTTTCAAGCTTGCCCATGGAGCGATGGAGGTTTAGAAGCATTTTTTTCACTTTTAGGACTGTGAAAGGTTAAAACTTATGGATATAACCTATATAAGACCAAGAGACACTTTTAAGGTTTTTTCACCTACAAGTGAATACCCTAAGTCTATACAAACTCCTAAAACTAACTTTTTTGGCATCGAAACTATCATATTGACCATTTTCTAACCTACACTGACATATATGACTAATATTCATGTTATAAACTTAATTTATGATCTTTTTAAATCCATTTTTATGTACCTCTCTTCATATTTTCTTTTGAAAATAGCTTTGGAGCCTTATGAAGTGAACAAAAGATCAACATATGTGATAATAACCTCATGGAGATGGAGTACACCTTGTTAATATTAATCAAGTTTTAAATTACCTATTTACCAATTGTTTAAATGATCCATGCAAGAATGAGACCTTGAGAAGGCTTAGTTTGGCCATAATGGAAATCTAGGTTTCTCCAAAAACCTTTAAAAATGCCAAAATACTTTAATTTCATTAAACAAAACTAGCAAACTTTAAATCAAGTGATCAAGTGAAAGGACTAACTTGATAGAATATATACCATCTTGACACATCATGACATACTCCCAGGACCCACTAGACTAACTTTGAGAGCTTTGAAAATTTTAGCAAAGATATTACCTTAAATAATGATAACAAGACCTTACAAAGACCACTTAAAGACTCTCAAAGCATGACAAAACTTATGATCAAGGTTATAGAAGTATGACAAGAAAAGCTTTGAATTATAGGGGTGACAATTTGACCTATGAGGTCAAATTTTCCAACATTTTGGTGACTCAGATGGGAAGCATGCCTGCTATGCTTGTGAATCAGTAACTTTGCATCTTGTTTGGGCTCATGGAGTCTCTCTCACACTCTAAAATAAATATGATCAGATCTTGACTTTGGCTGCAAGACTCTTGAAAAAGATAAGGTGACTGATTGACCTCCAACACACATAAAAATAGAATAACACACACAATACAAGAAATCACCAACAAGACACCCATCACACATGTGCTACAAAGCACTTAGGGAACACAACAAACATAAGAAAACTACTATATACAAATTAGCCTACCAAGATTGATCTTCCTAGATCAAAAGGGAAGGTTTTGAGATCATATTCTTCATGTGATGAGTAAGGGTGTGAAACATGATACCTCTTGGACCTTTGCTTTGTTAAACTTAGCTTCTTTATAGTTTCCAACTCTCTTCGCATGTCTTCAAGTGAGTAAACAACACCAAACTAATCACCTATGTAGAAATATTCATCTTTTACTTTAAGCTCTTTCTCATATTGCTTATGAACTGTATCCTCATCAAATGATATTCCATCTAGGCATTGTTTTTGAATATCTATGCCATCTTGAGTGACCTCAGTCTTCTTATCAGATGCTTCAATCTCATCAATCTCTTCAAGGAGCTTTACATATTCAATCCAAGTTGCATCATGATATTCAATGGGTGTGTTTGAACCAAAATCCTCAAAATCACATTCTCCAATAGGTAATGTACCCTTGCAAAGGTCTTCAATCTCTTGAAGAGACTCAAGTTATTGCTGCCAATCATCTTTTAGCTCCTCATTTTGGTCAACTTGAATGAGGCCAAATTGAATGGCATCTTCATCCTTCTCCTCATGAGCTATAGGGTTGTCAAGAGTGTCAAACATGCAATCATGATGTGATTGGGATATAATATATTTAAGGTCAACTTTTTCCTCATTTGGAACCATTTCACATATATCTACAACCTCACCTTGCTCTTGAAGAGATCCACTACTAGTGAACACTTCAGTATCTCCCATAAAGTCATGGTATAAATGCTTCCATGAGTTCTCTTCATCTTTCTTATCAAGGCTCAATCTATGAGGAATAAATTGATCTTCTTATTCTTCCATGGAGAATGACATCTCATCTATCCAAGAGAGAGTTAACTCATCATGTTTGCCTAACTCCAAGTCTGATTTTCTTTCTTTTCTATCATGAAGAGGACTACCAATGATAAATTATTCATCATATTCACTCACAACATCTGCATTAGGGGTCTCTTGAGTCTCTCTTAAAGTTGCAATGTCATTAAGCCCCTCAAAGACTACTAATTTTTCTACCTTTCTCAACAAACTCTCATTTCCAACTGGATGTTCATCTTTTTCCCTCAAAGAAACACGTTCTCTTTGACAAAAGGAGAGGGTGGGAGGGAAAGAGAGTTCATTAGCTAGCTTTAGATCTGAAAGAGTGTCCTTAAAACTTGGGATTTTGAGTTTAGGATTATTGAAGGATTCTTGGAGAGGCTCTTGGGGAAGGAGGAGAGAATTCTAATTTTATTTCTTCCACCCAACAATCAACTTATCAACATCCAATGTGATTTGAGACTCATAAGTAGCTAGGGATTGAGGAGTAGATGAAATATTTGGGAATATTGAGAACTCCTTTGGATTGACTTATAACACTCTTTCTTTGACTTGGTCTTGAGCTTGTACATGAAGAGTCTCTTTCTAACTTGGGAATTTATTTGGTATGGCTTCAAAAATATCTTCTTTCACTTGATATAAGTATGGTTTATTTATTATTTTCCCATGACACAACCACCTGTTTCCAACTTAGAACCTTGGAATCAGGAACCTCCTCTAAAAAATGCATTATAACTTGAGGGGTGGCTACAAGATTTGATAAGCTTAGAAGCTACCTTAGAGATTCATCAAATTTCTAATTTTGAAGGGCATGAAGGAAGACTCTTGAAGAGGAATGGGAGGATATTAATATATAAGAGTTGGGATAGTGTAACCAATTATCATAACCAAAGAAGGCCTCCAAAATTAATTTATCTTGATTTTTTGAGGAGGATTAGGTGTAGTTTGAAGGAAACTTGAAACACAAGAAGGTTGACCAAGGGTAGGAGATGATGGCTGAAGTTTTTTGGGTTGGATATCTTGATTCTCCCACCTCACTAATATCTCTTCCCACCATTGGATCATGTTCTCATTTCCTTCAACTCATTATTCATAACATACTAATTTTCTTCTCCCACTACTGCCCACATATCCATCAACATTTGTACTGACTTCCTCATCTTCTCTACGTGGTGAAAAGATATCACATCTAACTCTCCATCCCATTCTCTCATTACCCCTTCAAAATTTAACATATTTGGCTTGAATTCCAGTAAGGATATGGTAGGGGAAATATAATTTTGAGTTGGAAATGGAGTAAGAGGAGGTGAGAATGACTACTGCAAGTCATGGTAAGGCTATTGAGGTTTATAATTAGAATCATATGAGGGAAAAGAAGGAAAATAATAGGGATGATATGGTTCATTATAATGTTGGTAAGGATCATGATAAGGCTTGTTAGGATCATAAAAAGGATGGTATGGCTCATTATAGGAATGATAAGGAAGTAAAACATAAATATTATCTTCATACCCAACTTAAACTTCATCAAGATAGTGAATAGAAAACACAACTTACTTGAACCAGTGCCTGGGCTGATATAACTAGCTAATTGAGCTTAGAGTTTCCATTGATGTTTTTATTACCTCAAAAGGCTAATTTGTAGAAAAAAAACATGAAAAATATTTCCAATACTTTGGACCTTGGTCCCACTAGGCATTCCAAAACTATTATCTACTCAAACTTGCACCCTTGTGAAGGTTGTTTTAGGCCTTCACAGTTTAGTGTAACATGGAGATAATTCTAGGTCATTGTCTGGCCTAATAGGTGGACTAAATCTCTAGATTATAAGGGCTAGCTACCCTTGATGTATCAGTTTGGATATATACACTACACTACTAGCTTTCAAGGAAAAAAGAAGGAAAATAACCTGAACGAAAACGTATCTAACTAAGGTGATACACCAAAATGTCTCTTTCAATTGCCTAACATGCACTAAAAAGGATAAATTTAAACATGAACCTAATTACACTTCTCAAAGGAAGAGTATTCAAACATCAATATTTCACATAGAGGTCACTAGCTTGATGTATGATCTAAGGTAGCTAATCAATAGGTCTCTCAAAGACACTAAAAATTGATTACACTTGCCAAACATATAGATCTATTCAATCACACTAAGTAAGCTATAAGGATGAAATACCACCTACAAATAGAAACATAAGAGAGGATAAATGTGAGGAAGTATTCATCCCCACTAGAATTCATATACAAACCATACGCATATACTAGTCATAAGCATTGAGGAGGCAAAAAATTAGTCTTATTTAGTTCATAGAGCCAAATACAAATGTTTTTATGAACAGGGCTCTGTCACAACTAAAATTAAGGATTATTTCAAATGCTAAAACTAGGAATACTTAAAGAAAAAGTGTGAAAGGAGAGAGAGAGAGATAATATCCAAGAAACTAGGGATGATTCATTAATTTGATCATTATTCAATTCCAACATAGTACATTATTGAGTCTCTCTTTCTTCTCTTGGAGAATGGTGTAGGAGTTAGAGAGGAGTTTGTTTGGAAGGATTGAATAATTCTTAGCATTGATTCTTGGAATTTGAACCATTCATGTGCCTATATTCTTGCTTGCACACCCTATATACTAACTTGCTTGTCTTCCTTGATAAATACGTGTTCAAGTCCTCATAAATTCCACCATTGAATACTTATTCTCATCCAATTATAAGGTCTATCCACCTTACTTGGGCTGTTAGAAGACTCTTTGAAGATCATTTGACTTTGTTTCCTTGACTTGGTGTAGGAGAGGAAAAGGTCTCCTTGAAGTTATTGATGACTCTTTCAAGCATTTGGAAATTTATTTAAATAAACCTCTTGAATTTTTATCTCCATCCAAGTTGCGTAGGAGGTGAGAAGCAACATTGATAAAGCTTGTTGAAGATTTTTATGCATTGATTTGGTTGGTTGATCACTTGAACTCCTATTCTTGAAATATGGTGTAAAAGGTGAGAAAACTCAATTTTGCTTTGAAGAAGGTAATTTTACTCCATGTATGGCCTTTCAACACCAATTCAGACCTATAACAAGATATATGGAGCCATCAAATAGTTCAAAAGATGTGATTTTGCTATTTTAGCTTGTATTTTTCTCAACTCCTTGTAGCTCACAAAATAGGTAAACCTCCTTGTGTGGAAGAATTTACAAAGGATATTAGAGAAAATAAGACATATTTGAGGACCTAATATCCCCTTACATCTCTATGCTATGTTTTAGAACCTAACTCTGAGTGGAAGTGTCCTTTTT
The DNA here is from genome assembly GCA_037957365.1 of Torreya grandis. Taxonomy (NCBI): domain Eukaryota; kingdom Viridiplantae; phylum Streptophyta; class Pinopsida; order Cupressales; family Taxaceae; genus Torreya; species Torreya grandis. The sequence continues at coordinate 2,300,004 of JARHVA010001902.1, read as the reverse complement.
ATCTCATTTTCCCTCTCCAATTAGGCCTCGTTGCCTAAAAACTAAGATTTTGATCCACAAGCATTATACACATGTGAAACATATAAAAAGTGTGTGATTAAATTTATCCATGTTTTTGATAAATTAAGGTGGTAGGGGCTGAACCCATTATAATAAAAAAAGACAAGAAGGCAAACAAACAAAATATGCCTTTAGAGAGACGACAACACAGCTCAGAACAACAGACAGAAACAAAACACAAGCAACAGAAAGACCAAAGTTAGAGAGGACTCCCCTTACATAACTATTGATTTGATAAGATCATTAAGTTTATCATTCTCTATGTTGTCAGCATACCTAGTATTACCCACCACTTCCAACATAGACATGTTCAACAGAATTATATTCTGAAGTCCTTTGGCAAAAATCTTCTCCAGCTTTTGAATACGGTCCTTTAGGGCCCCAATTTCAGCTTTCCAATCAGTCCCATTCTCAGTACCCTCACCAGCCTCCTCAACATACATTTTCCCCTTATTGTTAGTAGTTCCCATAGTGTTAGAACCCTGCTCCTTATTAACCTCAAAATCCCTAGTAGCCTGCTTCCTTCCAGTGTCCTCCAAAAGATTTCCAGCTCCTTAGAATCTTCCTCTTGGGTTGCTTCTTCCAAAGCACTTTTTGAGTAATCAATCAGTCTGGCCTTTAGGGTGGGTTTACCAACAATCCACCCTGACCTTCTCACTCTGGAGGAGAATCCTTCCTTATTAATTTTGGAAGGCTTGTGAGATTTGCCACCTTGGCCTCCCGTGGCCCTGCCTGGATTCATGTGGGTCCCCTCCGTAGTCTCTTTAATATTTTATTCCTCTTCATCAACATTTATCTTCTTACCCTTCTTACTCACAAAGGAGCTAGGGGTATCAATAGGGGTCTTTTCAGGGGTGGATAAGGAGACATATTTTGTTTTGGTAGGAGCAGGGGAAACCCAGGACTCATCAATAGCATCGCCAGACACTAGGTTGGAAGGAATGTCTCCACTATCAACTCTGATATTTTTGGTTGGCTCAAGGGTGTGGTGAAAGATGTATAAGTATAAAATTAGCCCTTGGTGTAGGGGAATAGGGTTTATATCTAGCTTCTTAGCCATTTTAGCTCTCACCCTCAGGACAGAGTGTTCCAAAGAGGAGAACAGGTAAAAAGGAAAGCTAATAATAACATTACACCTAAAATGATTTAACAAAGGAAGGTGGTAATTGTAGAACCTGTTAAATCACCCCTTGAGTGTGAATTACTTCATGAGAATGAAACACACTCCATCCCATGGCTCTGAAAGTTTAGCGTGCTCGAACCCTCCTTGATATGGGACGAGTTCTTCTTCCTCACCTAGAAATAGTTTATGGCTAGCCATATCCATGATTTTGGTTTTCCTTTGAAGTTTTATACCCTACATGGTCATTCCCGTGGCCATAGAAATCACCTTTTTGGATATTTCAAAACTAATTCTACCCATTGTGACCTGCATATTTAACTAGGATCTCGCAAACTACTCAGACAAGTTTTCATCATAACCATTCAACCTTTCCAAATATGGGCTGATACCCCCTTCTTTAAAATAATGCCAAACCAGTGGATTATATTTAAATTCACAACAAGAGACAGGTTTAGTTCGAATATGATCTCCCCCCATTCTATATTTATAGACCCAAATAGTGGAGTTCCTAAGTTCTGCCTTTAACTTTAAACTGGTAGCTAACCCTTGCTTCCGTTTATGTAGAATGCAGATGTGATAGCTCATTTTATGAAATACCCTACAGAGATGACATTGTCTACTCCCATGCTTGAAAATAATTTTCCCTTGATTTTCATGATGAGACCTATGTGCCTCAACCTCATGATACAATGAATTATGAATGATTACCAAAAAATTACTAAGGTTATCAAGTTCTGAGATCCTTGATGGCCCTCTCCACATGGACCGCCTCTGAGAGCTATCCTTGTCATCAATGCACCTCATTATTGACAAGTTATCTCCTTTTGAATGATCTCCCTAATGTTTAAGGGAATATGAACACCTTGTCACCACACCCTCCAACCTAAAAATTGCTGACCAAGGTTGGCACAAGCATCAGCGACCCTGTTTCCTTCTCTGTAGGTATGGGAAATCTCAACTTCGAAAAACTTTTGTAAAAGAAATTGGATATTAGTAATGATGTCTTTTAGCTTGATTCCCACATTTGATACTTTATTAATGGAATCTATGACCATCTTAGAGTCTCCTTGTATATTCAAGTTCCTTATTCCTAGGGATATAGCTAACTTTAATCCCCATAGTAAAGCCATTACTTCAGCATAGTTATTGCTTTGGCATCTAATTCCACCAGCATAGACAATAGATATCCATCCTTTACCATTCCTTATAATTCCTCCTCCACTAGTTTTACCATCCAACTTGGATGCCCCATCAAAGTTGAGTTTCATCCAGTTAGGTTTAGGGGGGATCCATTTAGTATTTAGTCTCTATAGCATTTTGGAGTTATTATACCTAGGGATCTAGTTTAAAACCTTCCATTTGGTTGCAACTTGGTTTTAAATTTGAGATAGGGGTTTCTCTGCAACATGAATATGAGATATTGTAACACTTTCCATAATGGTCTTAGCAAAGGAGTTAAACACCTGAGAAGCATTTCTAGCAGTGTCCCTGAAAATTCTATGGTTGCGCTCTTTCCATAAAATGTAGCTTAAACATGGCAGAGCTTGCTTCCATAATTCCATAAGCTAGGGATGTGTGAAGGTTGGGTTTGAGCTAAGAATTACTTCTTTAAGGTTATAATTGCAGACCCATTCAATACCAAAGTTGTTAAGTATTGTGCCCCATAATTTCTAGACAAAATCACAGTGGATAAAGAGGTGTGAAACTAATTCCTCTTTTGAACCACACAGGAAACATCTGTTAACTAGAGTAAAACCTCTCTTTTGAAGGTTATCCTGAGTAAGGATTTTGTTATGAGTAGTAGCCCACCAAAACATGTTAATTTTTAGAATAAGTTTATGATTCCAAACCTTTTTCCATACATCTTTATTTTGAGCTTCAGGAATGAGCAAATGGTAAGCAGATTTGATAGAGAATGATCCATTCTTATTTGGCCACCAATATTGTTCATCCTCTAAGGGGGAGAGAGGGATTTTGATCTCCTGAATGCATTGTTGGATCCCCTAAACTCTTGGGAAAATCTCAGGATGGTGATCACAATAATCCAATAGATTTTTCTAGCTCCTCATCCCATTATTATTTTCCATATAATCACTGACCCTATCTCTAAAAAACTAGGTAGCCAAGTCAGCAATCTCTCCATAGTTTCCCTGTGTGATGAGTGCCTTATCCTTTAACCAGATATCATCCCAAAATTTAATATGCCGGCCATTTCCAAGTTTCCATCTAATTCCCTATTTAAGAAGGCTTTTACTTTTTAGCATTTTATTCCATATCACAGATCCTTGGGGTAATCCCATCTGTTGAAGAAAGTTGGAATCATCAATGCTATGCATGTATTTGGCATACATTATTTCCCCCCAATCATTGTTTTTATGGATCAGGTTCCAACTAACTTTTGAGAGAAGGGCTTTGTTCATGTTCCTGATAGACCTAATATTGAGTCCACCATGAGATTTTGGAAGAGACACTTTTTCCCATCTGACTAAAGACATTCTATATTTGTCTTCCACTCCCATCCATAAAAAATTTCTTTGGATCTATTCTAGTTTCTCAGCAATATATGCAAGAATTTTAAAAAGAGACAGGAAGTATGTAGGAATACCTTGTAGCAAAGCCTGAAGAAGTTGTAGTTCACCAGCACTGCCGAGTAGTTTCCCCTTCCAACCAAGAAGTTTCCTCAGTGTTCTTTCCACAATTCCATTCCAAAAACTAGGAGATACCTCTTTGACCGAGAGTGGGAGACCCAGGTAGGTAGCTGGTAGGGCAGCTTCAGCACATTCTAATATATCAATGATTATACGTCTAAGTTCATTAGGAGTGTTGAAGAAATACACATTGCTTTTTTGGAAATTTATCCTTTGTCCTGAATCTCTGGCATAATTATTTAAGATATTCTTCCATCTTCTAGCTTCAATCACTGATGAGATGCCAAAGAAGATGGTATCATCCAAAAACTACTGTACCACCATAGGATGAAGGGAGGAGGTAGGTTTGATGCCCACCAGCTTCTTTGAGGCTATATCTGCTTGTATGTATCTTCCTAGTGCCTTTTCCATAATGATGAATAAGTACAGGGAGAGAGGGTCTCCCTAATGAATTCCTCTCGAGGATGAGAAAAAACCTCTAGGAACACCATTAGCCAGCACTGAGAATTTTTTAGAAAAGATCGCATTCCATATCAAGCGAGACATTTTATCATTAAACCCAATTTTTTTGATCACTTGGAACAGAAAAGTCCATGAGACTCTATCATAAGCTTTAGAAATATCTAGCTTGAGAGCTATACAAAATTTTTCTCTTATCCATGGAGTGAATAGTCTCATGTGTGGTGATCACAGCATCAAAAATCTACCTGCCCAAGATGAAACCTTTTTGAGCAGGAGAAATAATTTTGTCTAGCAAAGGTTGAATCCTCATAACCAACATTTTAGTACATAACTTATAAACAATGTTGCATAGACTAATGGGCCTAAAATCAGTAAGGTGTGAAGGTTGTGATTTTTTAGGAACAAGTACTATGAAGGTATTATTAATTTGTTTCAAAAGCTTACCTAATCTAAAGAAATCACGAACAACAGTCATGAGATCTGCTGCTACTATCTCCCAATATTCCTGAAAGAATATAAGAGGAAAGCCATCAGGATCAGGGCTTTGAAAGCACCCATGGAGAATAAAATAACATGGACTTCTTTCTCAGATATAGGCTTTAACATCTCCAAATTATCTTATTTCATTATCAAACAGGGGATTTTATCAATGAATTGATTCATAGGTCTATCAATTCTATCATTATTATTTTCTTCTGTGAGCAGATTATGAAAAAAAGCCCTGGATTGTTCCCCTATTTCATTATCCTTGATAATAATATCACCATTATCTAGGACAATCTTAGTTATTGAGTTGGCTTTCCTATGTTTCATAGCTGAGAGATGAAAAAGGTAGCGTTCCTATCCCCCTCTTTAAGCCACTAAACACGGGATTTCTATTTCCAAAAAACCTCTTCTCTTTCCATAAGATTCTTCCATTCAGAAGATAGGGAATTATCTTCTTCTAAAGTGTCCTCAGAGTCATCCCCTTGATCTATCAATTGCTGTATATCATTGAGTTTTCCCACTATATTTTTCTTCTGCTAGAAGACCTGCCCAAAGCTGTATCGATTCCATCCATAAACTTCTTGTTTAATGTGCTAAAGTTTCTTGACTATTCTGAACATAGGAGTACCTTGAATAGGAATTTTCCACCATTGGGCCACCATTTGTCTAAATTCTTTGTGTTTGATCCACATAGCTTCAAAATAGAATGGGGAAGGTCTGGATTGTCCCTGTTCTCTCCAACTGAGGAAGATCAGGCAGTGGTCAGACATGGTTCTAGGGAAAGCATGTGCCTGCATATTATGATAATCCTTCCAATTGCTTGATATAAGAAATCTTTCTAATTTAACCTAAATCATTTGATCTCTTCTTCTATTGGTCTAAGTAAAATTCTGGTTTTGCAGCTCTATGTCCAATAATCCCCAATCATTGATGAATTTGGCAAAGTCAAACATGCTGACTGAGTAATCCATAATTCCACCCTATTTTTTAGAAGGGTATAAAGGAGTGTTAAAATCTCTAGCTAACAACCATCTAATGTTCTGGGGATTATTATTGAAACTTCTTAAGTCTATCCATAATTTCTGTCTCAAAGCTCTATTATTCGGTCCATAGACATTGATCAACGACTAGTTCAAAGATTTCATAGAGAAATTGGTAACCAAGAAGTGCTTATTATAAGCCATAAGAGACCCCTATATTTTAGCACTATTCCACATAGTGACAATCCCCCCTAAAGCCCCTTCAGCTGGACTAATGCAAAAAGTTTCCTTAGGCCATATATAGGGAGCAATTTTCGTAAAACTCTCCTCATTCATCTTGACTTCTTGGAGTAATAAAATATCTAATTTATTATCTAAAATGCAATTTTTAACCTCAAACTACTTTGAGGGACTGTTAAAGCCCCTCAAGTTCCAAGATAATATTTTCATTTAGAGGGTTTGAGGGGTTGGGTCTCTAGTGTTTTCTATTTACCACTGGCAATCTCCCTAGCAATATCTCTTTGTCTTGTTTCTCTTAGGGTTGGTCTCCCTTGTTTGGGCTCAGTGCCAACATCTACAGATTTTTTGCCTTTTCGATTCTTTTTCTTTGGGGTAACCCATTCCTCCTATTCATTACTACCACTTTGTCTTGTTTCACCTATTGCTAAGTAGTTTCCTACTTGGTCTCTGACTTCCAAAGCATGGAAAATGTCTATATTTAATTGTGAGTCTGCTTCTCCTTTAGTGGGACTTTTTGGAGTTACTTCTTCCTGTCCATCTCTTTTAACTTTGTCTTCTTCATTGACTTCCTCTATCAAATGGTTACCTCTTTCTTCTTCCTTAGACATATTAGTCTATTTTTCTAGAGGGTTGGCTGTGTTAAATATAGCCTTTTGACTATCATCTGATACTATATTTTCCTTTGGGACAACTTTTCCCTCACTACTAGTGATATCCTCCTTCCCCATCTCCTCCTCTCCCTTTTCTATATTGTCAAGATTTTCCACATTACTCTCCATTTCTTACTTGCTATTCTTTCTGTGATTGAGAGCGTGATCCTCCCCTTCAACCTAGGAATCATCTTTCCTCCCCTTTTGCTTTGTTGTGCATTGTGTCATTAAATTTCCCTTTCTCTTACATATTTGATAGAAAGTGGTAGCATTTTCATAAGTGAGCAGCTGAGTCCAAGTCCCATATTTAGAGTTTAGCTCTATGGACGTAGGGAGATTCCTATTAATTTCAACATTGGCACAAAGTCTAGCGTACACACATTTGGACTTTGTTCTGGTTGTATGATCTGTAGTGACATATTGGCCAATAGAATTGCCAATAGCTGTGAAAAAAATTTCATCCCAAAATTCCAAAGGGAACCTTGGTAGTCTTACCCAAGCAGGAGTAGACTTATTAAGGTCTGAGTTAGGATTAAAAATTGGTTTCCACAAGCATAAGGCAAGAGAATGTGGGCCATACAGCCATGGTCCTCCAGCAAGAGTAGTTATCATGTCCTCCCTATTCGTAAATATAAAAAGGAATAGGCCTCTTGCCATGGCAGTGATCGAAACACTACCCTTAAATTTACACCTAGACAAAACCCATTTCCTAACCATTTAAATATTAGGATGGAAATAAAAAAACTTACCTACCAACATAAGGTCCGTGGATGCCATGATTTCCTCCACTAGATCATCTGGGATATTCAGGGATGTGCCCTCAGAGGTAACAAGGATGCTTGACATGCTTTTTGAGGGGCACGTATTTTAACCTATAAGTGACTTCTTCCATCTTTTGGATGGACTATCCACTATCAAATTTTTGAATAGATCCCCAGAGGCACTTCCATCGGTAGTATCCTCCATTGGATCCGTGATCCCATCGGTCGCACTCAGGGGGCCCAATTAGGCAAGAAAAAACTAGTTTCAAATGTTGTTCACATAGCACAGCATCTGATTAAATTTATCCATGTTAATACCATATTACATACCAATTTTGGGCTTATATAACCTTGTGAAAATAGGCAAACCAAGAAATGACTAAAAAACTAGGCGTTCCTCAAGCCTGTTTTGGATGGACTTGAAAAACAAGGTTTGTTTGAGCACTTCTAGGGTGGTTTGTATATATTTTTAGACTTTGGGATGTGGAATACAACCTAAATAATACTTTACAATAATTTTAAATTGGTCATGATCTTTTATACCCCATTTGGAACCTAAAAACTCCTAAAAGTAAAGTTTTTAATGCATTTATACTGGTACAAGTACAAAAAAAATTTAGGGTAAGAATATAATTGGATTATATAAAAAATTTAAAGAGGTTTCATAATCATTCTAGGTAATTTCATGTGATTTGGATACCAATCTCTCTTGGCTAGTCAAAATTGGTCATCTAGGTAGCCTGTGAGTGCCTTATCATCTTAAGGATGATTCATAAAGTACATGACCCTAACCTAAGAACTAATGCCTAAAGTTTTGAGGGATTAGACCCTTACAAATACCCATAAGATATTTATGTTCCATGAAACTTCTCATGAAATATATAATAAAATTTTTGAGCTCCTCAGGTGGCTAACTATGCATTCTGTGAGGTCAAGGAAGAAATTAGGCCTGAAAGTGATGTTTTAACCCTTTGTTTGAGTTTCCAATGATTGATATAGGTCTAAAACACCTCATTCCATGTTTTCAATTGGTCATCCTTACCAATTTTCCCCTCTATAACCTCTTCAAGTCTCATTGGTTAATACTTAGGGTTCTTAAGCTAACCATTACAAGTTATCCTTAATGACTGAATTTGCTCTTTTCAATCTAACTGAGACCTTAATAGAGCTCTATCAACCCTATGAGTATGGATCTCACACTCTTAGACCCATTGAAAATTTGAATTTTCTCTGATTAATCCATTTAACCCTTAAACACTAAATTAGTCTTCATGGTACACAAACTAGCTGTAGGTGTCCTTTCTGGTTTTAACCATCAATGGAGAAAGTGAGTAGCATGAAGGCCTTGAATATGTCTATGTAGACCTCCTTTACCCTTTGAAATTTTATTAGATTGTTCACTCCTTCACCTATTTCACTAAATCAAGCTTTCTTAGCACATACATTTTCCATAAGCATTTCTCTTTCCTCATCTAAGCCTTAATAGGCTTAAAGGTAACATTAAACTTCAAGACCTTCACCACATTGATCTAGGTCTATGTTTTGATAAATAATTAATAAATTATCATCATGATGATCTTGTAAAATATAATAAAATGTATTTTAAACCTATCCCTTAGTCTATTACCTTATTTTCATGACTAACAAACTCTTAAACTTCCTCAACTATAGGATCAGGCCTATAGGCTTCTTATTGGATGGCTAAAATGGCATATTAGTATGTTTTGATCCAATCCTAACTATTTTCACTTGAAATTTCACCCCTTGAAAACATGAGTCATCTCTCCTTGTTCAAGTGGCATAATGAAAACACCTCAGGGCTATGGGTGACCCAAGTTTGAGGTGAGTCTCTAGATTAGGGATAGTTCCCCTTGATGTACCACTTCCACACACCATAACCATACTTAAATTTGTGAGGAAAAAGGTTAAGAAGCCTAAAATAACATATCTAAGGAGGTGATGCACCAACCTAGGTTTTAGAATTTTGTTAATTACAATGAAACACTTGATAGGTTCTTTTATGATGCTAAACTAATAGTGATTGACTAGAGTCTTGGGATGGGGATGAACATACACACATTGACTGATCCTATGCATGATCTTGATTCATTCAATTGGTGCATAAATGGGAGTCCTTTATACCCATTTTAATTTTTAATGTTTGGATTAAATTTCCCTCTAAAAAATTTGGTGGGAGGATAATTTAATGTATTTCTACTCACACCACTTGTAATGTACTTGGAACCAAGGAGAAACTTGCACATACACTCCATCAAATTGAAAACTCTTCTTCTACATCAATGTTTCAAGCATGGGGTCTTAAAAAGAGCCTAGATTAGGAGGACTAGACAATAGGTATTATATAAACACTAATGAATAAACTACTCACCATAACTTCAATCCCCATTAGACACTTCTTGATGACCTACAAAAGAGAGCTCTCAAACTACACAAGGCACTGGAAAGGATAACATGTCAAGGTAAGCAAAATACACTTGTACAAGACCAAAAACCATAGTATGCACTTCGTGAAGTCATGAATGAGGTAAAATATCATTATTTATTAGTTTAAGGAAAAAATTGAGTAGGGCTTCACCATACTCAGGTGGAGAGATCTGTATAACAACCAAAAAGGCTAGTATATATAAGAATTATGAGAAAAGAGAGAGAGGGTGAAGCTCAAGAGTCACTAAGACACTTTTCAAGCAAGAAAAAGGAATTAAAATAGCATGGAATTAGGCATGAGATAGGTCCTAAAAGGAAAACAAGGACAAATGTCTCTCAAGATATCAAAACTCCTCCAAATGTGGTGTAGATGCTCTCTTGCTTGCCTATGAAACTGCCCTCATGATTTGCCTTCATTAGAATACCTCACCACTAAAAAGGGATAGGTATAATGATTCATCTAAGGGGGAAGGGTTAATGAAAATCCTTCATAGGCAATAAAGTGGTATCTAATCAGTCATATTCCCCCAGCCATGAAAAATAATCTTAAACAGTTACAAGTGACTCCTTCTCATACACCCCTTACACTTGGCACTCAAAATGTTTCCAATTCTTCAAACTAATCCATGAATAAGGATGGATGCCACCTGTCAAGAGTATTTATGCTATTAGGTTCATGAATCAAGCCTCAAAAGGCTTACCAATTGAAGTTTTCATCTTTTTCACTAAGTGATCACTACTTGCTCACTAGACTGGCTAAGATGAAGAAGATATAAAACACACTTAGGAGCTTAGATACATCAATAAATGATCATAGAGACTTATAACAAGTACCATACTATCTCCCAAAGTTGGTTGTATCATCTAAAGCTTCTCCATATCTATAAAACACTCAAATTTGTCAAATAAAGCCTTGTTGTACACCATTCATACAAGTGAAGTACAACTAACTTACATGGGGAGGAGCCATGAAATGTCTTATATATCTTCAAATCATCTCCTTGGCCTTTACACTCCATTTTGATGCTCCATTTGTCTTATCTTTCCAATCAGGTCTTTAGAGAGGGTTTGTGAGGGTTTAGAGCAATTTTAGGTTTTAACCTTTGTTAATAAAGAATAAACATTGAAGTTATAAAACAATTCCACTGAGGTCTTCTTGAGGATCCTCTCTCACATCCTTGAACACCTTAGCTCTCCATGCAAATCTTTGGGAAAGTTCTAAGCATTAAACATGGCCACTGAAGATTTTCTAGCAGTCTGCATAGGCCTATATGCACTTTAAGCCAAGAAATAGATTCTTATAGACCCTACCTACATAATCATGGATCAAAAATTACTATAATGGTCCCAAAAGCATATTTTAATAGGTTTTAGTGCATGTATCAACCCAAAAAATAAGTTGATCTCCATTTAGATGCTAGGCCTAGTGTTGGTTTTATAACCTGTTTGCAAATTTTTATGGTTTGGACCCTCTAATTTAAATTATTTTCATAATATCAGCTCAAAAACCTCTTATGACATCCATAAATAATGATCAAACAAGTTATAGTTCCCAACCAATGCCATATATGAAAATGACTTCCTTACATATCAATAGGCTTTACATCCTTCATGGTGTTGACTATAAATTTAGATGGTTTAGAGCACTCCAATTGGTTTCATCCTTATAAATAAGGATTTATATGTGGGATTAGACGTGATACAACTTTACATAGTTATTTTAGTTGTCTCCTTAGCATATATCTCACCTATTTGTCCTCATTATTCAAGATTCATAGGGTTTAGGCATGGGGAAGTGCCCCTATCTAAGACAAAATAGTGGGAAATTCCCCTATTTATCTATCCAAACTAAATTTTTTATGGGATTATCTAACCACTAAATATTCCCTATACCAAAAATGGGACTTTGATAAGGTCACTTGACCTCCAAACCTTCCAAAAAACTTAAACAAACTCCTTACCTGCAGACTATGTTTTGGTTTTTACTATGTTTCTTATTTTAGGAGGTCTATAGGTTACCCTAACTCATATGATATTGATAATGTATTGATTGAACCTATTTTTAATCCCATAAGATCACAAATCATGTGTTTGAAACTAGTGTCCTCATTTTAAAATCCTAGGACATTACTTTAGTCATCAAATACTAGTCACTGTCCGTTTGCTTTTGGACCCCTGTAGATTATTTTCACTCTTTTGAGACCTGATCATAGTGTGAAAGGAATATTTATTAAAACATGAAAACAAGAACCACTTGATCACTTCTTATTATTTCTATGACACCTATAACTTTTTGGGTTCATATCTGAGTTCCCCTCCACCATGACTGAGATAGTCTACTTGCCTTATCTATAAGTGATTGATGTCTTGATTCAGCACCTATATGTCTCTATGGGTCTAGACCCCTAACTCATCTCTATCCAATCTCCCCTAAGCTTACCAAAGTGATATTTTAACCTTTTGAATCCATCTTGAGTGGGCTAGAACACCATCAAGACTCTCCTCTTAGTTCACTGTCTGCTCTCAACTGAGATACCCTATTTTCTTCAATCCCTACAGGGGGCAAGCCCTTATTTGGATTTTTTCATAGAGGCATTCATTTAAACCTTGAAATAAAAAAGTGTATTCTCATGTTATATCCATCTTGAAAAGACTAGAAACAACATAAGGCCATCATGCTTAGACACTGTTTGCATTCTTTGTTGTAGATGGACATTTTGGGAACTAAAGGCAAACCTTTAGGTCAACTTAGGAGTTTATAACACAGTCTATAAGCCCTTTTAGTGATCATTAAGTCATAAAAGCCTCATGACAACCATTTGGAACCGTTAAGTGTGAATATTTGGTCTATCTTACAAATTACAAACATAGGTTGCTCAAACTCCCAATTCTATAGATGATACTATTGTAATTCAGTGTATGAAAAACATGTTTTGAAAACCTCAAACACTAGGCTCCTTTATTTTTCCATTCTCCCTCTCTTATAAGTGGATATCCCCATGGTATGACTATCAAAGCCTCATAATTAACTTTCCCCAAACCCTCTCTTGGATTTCTAAATCAAATCACAAAAAGGTAAAAGTTCTCTATTTTCTCAAAAAGTTCCAAAACTCAAATTCTTCTATTTGGAATGGTTCCTCAGCACCTAGTGGGCTACCAAGAGTCTTAAACATGCTTACCATTTTATCATACAACCTCAAAATCTTCATTAATATCAATACCTATCAACCATCCTTCCATACAACACCTCTAAAACTCTGCAAATGATACTTGTAGGTGTATACTTCTGAGTGTACGGTAGTGAGGGTGATGTACAACAAAAAACAACCCTAGAAGAGGCTCTCTTAGGCATTTGAGAATAATCATGCTAATATTATGATGGATAAACCTATGGAGAGGCCCTGAGAAACCCATAAAACATCCAAAAATGTCAAACCAAAGCAAAATATTTAGAAATAAGCTCAAATAGGGACCCTTCATGGATGTAAGAGCATAAATAGATGCCTACCTTCTTAACAATGATTCATAAAGGAGGAGCCATAAAAATAAAACTTGTTGCCATGGATTTGAAGCTAACTAAAACCCCTCTCAACTCACAAGAGCACTCCTCCTAACTCCATCTGTATGAACTGCACCAAGAATTTAAAGATAACCCTTTTTGGATTGTGAAGGTAAGAAATAATGAGAAAAAGAAAAATTTGATCTCTTTGACCTTATATCTTCACACTAGGCATAGGGAATACTTTAGGGAGCTCAAGAGACACTTAACTCATGTTTTCATCTAAAGATGGGCTTTCCAAGTCCGTGTAAGTGCCATTAAGAGCCTATTTTTTTGAATATTCTCTTATTTTTGTACATGAAATTGATTATTTTATACCTAAGACCATTTATTGACATGTTATGACCTCATAATAATTATAATATTTCTTGGTGACAATTTTATTCCTTTTAAAAGTTTGTACAAGTCATTTAATGAGCCAAAAATGTGAACAAAAGGCACTTTTGGCATATGAAACATGGAAAAGGGGAAAATACATGACTTAGGAACACCTTATAAAATTTAAATGCCCCTATTAAAACATTTATAAAACAATTTTATCCTTTGATCATGTTTGACCATAGTTGACCATAGTTGACTTGAGTTGACTAGACAAGTACAAGGAAGCTAGGCTTATACCAAGGCTAGAACAAGGATAGGTGAGATGTTTAGACACACATGCGACCCTATAGGACATATGGAAACCATAAAAAAGTTTTGATATGTAGGGGTTGACCCAATTTTAATAGAAGTTAAATTTTGTCAACACTAACCACTGATCCCTCACCATGGTTCCTCACTTTCACCTTCTTCACAAGATTCCTTTTTCACTATGTCCTTTTTCAATTTTGAAAACCAATTGAGCTACCTCTCAAGACCAACCTATAGGTGTAATTTGAGGTTTTGGTTGAATTTGATATTTACCCTCACTTCATGAACTTCAAAAATCTAGAGATCTGTGACAACTATTGAAAATCACCTCCATGTGGTTTCTCCATTCTATATCCCTTTCAATCTTCAATCAAGTGGACACCTCTCTTGACAAGACCAGATAGTCCTCAACTTGCTTAGACTTGGCTATTCTACCTATAGGGGATAATGGACTATGTTTTGATTGATAATTATATATGGATTATCCTTATGGCATATTTCTTATCTTAGTGATTCTATTCACTTGTGCATTCAAACATCCAAATTCCAATCCCACTACTATGCATTCTATTCTATTTTCAAGATTGAAACCAACTTAAATTACTTAAGCATACCTATGAGTGGTCATTTGGGTGGTCTTCCATGGAAATAAAAAGTGGGGTGAAAAACTTGAAAAGGTTTGTACAGACCTTATTTACCTCTTGGCATATTGAAATGACCATCAAACCTCTTTGAAACTAAGTATCTCCCTACTCTCATTGAGTTTGCATCAAATTACTCTTAATTTACTGTAGGTGCTATGTTAGGAATTTAGATTTAATTATGAAAATGAAAACCCTTTAAACTTAGATCTAAACACCTTTAATGTTCTTGAATCCATTTCTTTAGAATCGTATGCTTGTATCTGCTCATAAGAGTCAAGACTCCTCTACAAACTTACACACAACCCTATGTGTGGAAGTTTTAGGCCTAACAGGTCTAATCAGACCACTTTAACTCTGATAGCCATCCTATATCACTTTAAACATAATATTAATGTTATGCAAGATATTAGAAGGATATGTGGACACTATATTCCCCTTATACTTCATGGTTTCATCTATCACCATCATCTAACCAACTTTTAGGTTTCTTATTGTTTTCTTAGTTGCAAGGCTAAATAAGGTGAGTTTTCTCAAATTTTTATACACTAAGATGATGTTATTAAGGTCTTGTAACATTAAAAATATTATATTTAACCTCGATGACCCCTTAGGTCATCCTTATAGCACTCAAAACCATTCTCTTTTTTGTTATGTCCATGATGAGCCTATATGTGCATTCCACTATACCTAGACCTTCCTTTTATGTATTTCACCCTTGTTGAAGTCTTTTTTCCCTATTGGTCAACATTTATAATGAATATGTGTCATTATCACATTTTAATAGAGTATATATTTCTTCAATAGGCTCAATACTACTTCATGATCACTAGTATATATCTCACATAAGGATGAGACCTATAGGGTTGTGTTTCATTCTTAAAATCTCTTTTATGCACCAAACCTAATTGTACTAACCCTATATGGATTAAAGATTATAATTAACCTCTATAATTTAATAATTAACTTCAAATATCAATCAAATACACATTTTACACATTTCTCATGTTCATATTTTGTGTTAGTAGAATGTATGTACATAATCCATAAACCAAAATGTCATTAGGTTTTTTTTGTTTGAGCATGATGCCACTTTTTAGTTGTATCTTTATATCTATCATGAGGTTAGGAAATTTATATACTTTTTAACATTGAAAAACAATACCTCCTTACTCCATTATTGTAGGTAGATCAATGACACAATAAAAAAGACTTGAAAACACTATTTGTTGCTTGGATAAAATGATATTAGAGTGAGCATAGAGAATAGTGGTAGAGTTGTAAAGATTTTTTAGGAATTTAAACATGATATAAAATCTTTATAAACATTCTCCAATCTATTAATAGCCATGAAACATTAATAAATAATGATAATTGTCTTTGCAAATATGAAAAAATGCAATTTTCCTTGCCAAATGAACTCACACGTGCCAAGTGTGGATTTAATAAACATTATATATGATTTAATAGACCATAAAAATCCCCATAAATTTAAATTATAAATTCAAATCATTTTAAACTACCATTTCAAGAAGAAAAGTGAGCATGTGGGGTTTGTAGACAGTTTGGGAGTACCCTAAAGTCTTATCGATTGTTCATAAAGGAGATGGGATGGATATATAAACCAATGCCATAGATATGAAGCTTACTAGGACCCTTCATATATAAAAATTATCATTACCCAACTATCTCTCCTCTATCCATAACATCCACATGAAAACTAACTTTACAAGCTTGCCAATGGAACGATGGAGGTTTAGAATAAATTTTTGCATTTTTAAGACCTTTGAAAGATTTAAAATCATGTATATGACCTATATAAGACCAAGAGACACTTTTAAGTCATTTTAACGTACAAGTGAATACCCCAAGCCCATACAAACTCCTAAAACTACCTTTTTTGGTATTAAAACTACCATATTGACCATCTTCTAACCTGAACTAACATATTTGACCCATATGAATGTTTTAAAATTCATTTATAAGCTTTTAAAATCCATTTTTATGTACCTATCTTCATATTATTTTATAAAAATAGCTTTGAAGCCTTATGAAGTGCATAAAAGATCAACATATGTGAAAATGACCTCATGGAGATGGAATACACCTTGTTAAGATTTAGTCAAATTTGAAATTACCTCTTTACCACTTGATTAAATGTTCTATGAAAGAATGAAACCTTTAAAAGGCTTAGTTTGGCCATAATGGAAACCAAGGTTTCCTCTAAAACCCTTAGAAAATGCTAAAATACCTTAATTTCATCAAACAAGACTATAAAGCTTTAAACTAAGTGATTAAGTGAAAGGAATGACTTGATAGACTATGTGTAGACACTTAAAATTGGACACTTTGTGTTGATTTTAAGCTTCTTTGCACTAAATACCTAATCATCTCTAATAATCTCTAATCATTTTTAATTTTCCCTAATCACTAATCACTAATCACTAATCACTATTCACTACTTTATTATCCCTAAATTAATTCAAAGATAATTAACTAATATTTATCTAATTAAAAATTCTATGGATTTTAGAAATTCATAATTTTCATAAATTTAAAAAGTTAAAATTATCCTCACATGCCCAAAGGCTCCACTTGTTCCCTGCCATTCTTATTTAATAATACACCTTTATTCTCATTGTCTTCCATGATCTAATTTAATAATTTAATAATCCAACTTTATTCCTATTATCCTCTATGATCTAATTTAATAATTCACCTTTATTTCTATTTTCCTCTATGATCCAATTTAAAAATCTACCTTTATTCCCATTATCTTCCATGATATGATTTTCTCCCATTTAATAATCCACCTCACATCTACTTACTAATTTTATATCATATCTTTCTCCCAAATGAATTTTATACTCATTTAAGAGTCCCACATGTTCTCCACTCTAATTTTTAATTCAAGATTCCTATTATGAATTAAAAATTACCTTTTATTTTCATCCCTTGATCTTTATCTTAAGTTGTAAGGTTTACATCCATTTCCAAATTTTATAAATTAGAGGTTATCCTCCAATTTAGTCAAGCTTATTCATTCCAAAGTTATTCTACCATTATATCTTTAAGATTCTTCATTTTATGTTTATCATGATGAGATTATAAGAGATTACATACCATGACGCTACCCATTTTCCCTTGTGTTGGAAGAGTAAGCACCACAATTCAAAGAGAGTAAATTTAATTCACATCATAATGGAGGAAGCTTCATTATATGATAAGGTATAATTTTATTTTGTTTTTTTCATTTGTATCTCTATCATAGGTTAAGTTAGTTTAGAATAATATTTCATTTGATTTCTTAGCTTATTTGCTTTTCTAAATTTCCTTGATACATTTTGGCAAGCCCAGTGGGACCATGGTTACATTTGCATCCCTAACAAGTGCCACCATTTCCTTGATATTAATGACCTAGTGGGACCAAATATTTCCTTGATACATTTTCATTCCTCTTTTCTTCTTACTTTTGCCACGATTTTTTTCAATTTGCCATTCTTCTCACCTTTTCCATTTTCCATTCTTTTTTTTGGTTTATTTTCATCCTTTCATCCTTTCTGTCTTATTTTTTCCTCCACAATTAGCTTCCAACTGGGTCTTTATACTTTGAAAAGCATTCCATAATTTTCCTTTTCTTCCTATCACTTCCAGCCTTTGCACTTTGCTTTCCCTTTTTCCTCTTTCCTTCTCTGTACACACTTATCTTTTACATCTGTGTGAATGTCTATGGCTTTGTATCCTTATCAACTCTCTTACTTAGTCCTTCCTTTTTATTCTTATCATCCCTAATCTTCATCTCTTATTTTCATCTTATTACCTTTCATTGTGTTTCTATATTACTTCACTTCTTCCTTGTCCTATCATCCATTTTCCATTTTTTATCCACTATTTATTCACCACCTCACCACTTTTGAGCTCTCTTCTAATCACCCATTTATTTTGTCAAAATCTTTTAACAAGTTGATTGACACCTAACCTATCTCTTCACATTCTTATCCACCCATCCTTTGCTTCTCCCCATTTTTATTAACCCCTTTCACATCTTCCATCCCATTCTTATCTCCAACACCACCACATGATTTGCTTCACTGTTCATCTCCTTTCCTCTCATTATTTATCTTATCTAGGTTTACTTGGTCATGATACCACCTACTTCTTCACTCTCCTATCATCCTTTTTGTGTCATTATTCCACTCCTCTTTCCTCACATTCCCATTTGTTCCATGTGTTTCTTAATTTTTCATTTTCATCACTAAACTATCTTCTCTTTGGTCTCTTTTAGACATATTTTCACTTCTTTCATTACTTTCCATATTTATAATCATCTCCTTCTCCTTCATATTTGATAAACTTCTCTCACATTCCTTTTTAGTTCCCCAATCTATTATTTTTAACACTTTCATCACACCCCCATCTTCTACCATTTATTTTTCTCCTCATTTATCCATTTCATTTCATTTTTCTCATTCTCCTTGATTTCAATTGGTGACATTACTCATGATTTGTGATCCTTATTTTTTCCTTCTTCATGTCTGTATTCTTACATAATTATCCACATTCATCTTTATCTATACCCTCACTATCTTATCACTCCTACTTCATCCATCTCATTGTTTGCTTTCATATCATCCCTTGTTGGATCTCCCTCATATTCACCCATTCAAACTCTAGATCCTCACTCATTAGAGTGCGGTCACTAGTTTGTATTTTTGCTACATGCATATCCATGTTTGTTTCCTCATGTATTCCACTCTCTTGATTTAATGCATAAAATATTGTTAGGTTCACTACTTAAAGTACATCCATTTCTTCCTTCAGTGTCTTTTCATGTTGTGCATGGGTACTCTTTCTATACCTTGTCCCTCTCCAACTACTCCCTTCACCTCACAACCGTTCTCCAACCCTTTTCCCATTTTCCCAAGGTTACTTGATAATAATTATTTTTACATTCATACCCTATTGAGGTTCATCTTGTCTCCTCTTCAACTGCTAGTGCACCCATATTCCTTAATTTTCCTAGTGTGTCATATTCTGACCCTAAATGTAGTAGACACTATGACTATATATATCATTATATGAGTGCCCACTCATCTATTATCTCTTTGTTACCTTAGATGAAGTGGAAACTATGACTGTGTATGTCACTATACAAGTGCCCACTTGTCTATTATCCCTCTCTTACCTTAGATTAAGTAGACATTATGACTATCTATGCCACTATATGAGTGCCCATTCATCTATTATCCCTCTCTTATCTTAGATGAGGTGGACACCGTGACTGTATCTATCAGCATATGAGTGCCCACTGGTCTATTATCTCTCTCTTGCCTTTAATGATGTGGACATTATGATTATCTCATCACTAACTAGGTGAACACTCATTTTCTCTCCTTCTCTCTCCATTAGCCTCTTGTCCTTTCATGAGTTTTATTATTGTACATGCTCTTGCCATTTTATAGGTACATTTCCAAGTTCCTCTATCTTTTTATTCTTATCATTCCCTCATTTATTTTTATTCTCCCCCTTTCTGGGATGTATACAAGTGGCTTTAAGTCTATCCCTATTATCATGGGTGTTCACACCATTTTCAATGGTAAGAGTGCTTAGACTATGTAGGCAATGCTCAGGGGCATGGGGCCACTAGGGTCAGTTAAACCACTCTCTCCATCATATCCATTCATTAAAAATATGATTTCAATTGTTCTTATTTATATCCAAAACCACATGGTTATCTCTAGGCATCCTCATCTATTATTCAATGATGTTGGCTACCAAAAGTCTCAACCCTAGACTAAGAAGTTAGTCTTATCATCTGATTTCTTTTTCGGTGTTAATTGATTTCATTTTTGTTTTCACCTATGTTTTATTATGATTCTATTGAACTTGTATTTTTTACAATTATCTACTCTTGATTTTATTGTCATATGTGTTGTGATTTAATTATTTTATCTTACACTCATCATTTTTATTTGTTTATACTTTTTTTTTCTTTTTGATTGTGTTCATCTTCTTTCCACTTGTTTTTTCTTCTTTTTATCATGTTTTGAGTTAAGATTCTTTTGTGTATTACACTATAGTGTGATTAAGATTTTTCCATATCATGATGTGCTCTATTTTGCACAAATTATAATCTTTTTAGTTTCTATGCATCAAACACAAATATTCATCATGGTCATTTCATATCATTGGTGATTATTGTTTTATGCTAAATTAAAACTTAGGTTGTTCCACTCTTACTCACTTTATCATGTTGGAATTCCAAAGCAAGGCAAAAATAAACACAAGGCAACTGTCTAACCATCCATAAAATTTCCTTTCATTCACACTTTCTAATTCATCATATCTCTATATCCTATCCCCTCCCATTCCAATGTGTTTTTCCTTCCATCCCATCCTTTTCATATTTTTCAATAGTTTTTCTCTATAATTTTAGGCCCCAATTAATTGAAATGCTATCAATATTTATCAACTGCTTACAACTATAAATTTTATAAAATCTTCCTCTTAAATTGGAAAATTTATATTTTTGTTTTAAGGCCAAAAAATTATTGGGATATATCATTCCCACCTCTACTCATGTGATGCCTGAGTCCTGAGCACCATCTAAGCATGCATCTTTCGAGCAAAAACTATTCTTTTTCCTATCTATTATCTAGTTTTTATCTAGGGGCAAATCATTTTATACCAACTTTAATATTACAAGTATGATATTGATTTCTAGTGCTTCAATTTATTGATGACCTTCACTATCACCACTTCATCATTTTTCCTCCTACATCATTTCAAGTGTTCTTTCACTTTACCGCATGAACAATCGAGGTTGCATCATCATGGATCCCCTATTTTTTTCACATGATTATCTTATTCTTCTATCCAAATTCCTTCACCTATTGGTAAGAAATGATAAAATCATAACATATATTATTTATTCATCTATTTTTTTCACCTTTTCATCAACTTTTTAATTCTTTGAAAATTCATTACTTTGATAATGTATCACAATGACTTCTCAAAGAGGGACAAAATGCAGACACTTAAAATCAGATACTTTGTGTTGATTTTAACCTTCTTTGCACTAAATACCTAATAATATCTAATCCTATCTAACCATCCATAATTTTCCCTAATCAGTAATCACTAATCACTACTTTATTATCTTTAAATTAATCTAAAGTTAATTAACTAATCTTTATCTAATAAAAAATTCTATGGATTTTAGAAATTCATAATTTTCATAAATGTCAAAATTCAAAATTATCCTCACATGCCCAAAAGTTCCACCTATCCCCAACCATTCTAATTTAACAATCCACCTTTATTCCTATTGTCTTCCTTGATATAATTTGATAATTTAATAGTCTACCTTTATTCTCATTTTCCTCCATGATCTAATTTAAAAATCTACTTTTATTCTCATTGTCCTCCATGATCCAATTTAATAATTAATTTTATTCTCATTATCTTCCATGATCTGATTTTCTCTAATTTAATAATCCACCTCACATCCACTTACTAATTTTATATCATATCTTTCTCCAAAATGAATTTTATATTCATTTGTGAGTCCCACATGTTCTCCACTCTAATTTTAATTCAAGATTCCTATTATGAATTAAAAATTACTTTTTATTCTCATCCCTTGATCTTCATCTCAAGATTTATGGTTCACATCTATTTCCAAATTCTATAAATTAGAGATTATTCCTCCAATTTAGTTAAGCTTCTTCATCCCAAAGTTATTTTAGTATTATATATCCAAGCTTCTTCATTACAGGTTTATCACGCTAAGATTATAAGAGATTGCATACTGTGATGCTACCCATTTGCCCTTGTGTTGGAAGAGTGAGCACCATAATTCAAAGAGAGAAAATCAAATTCTCATCTCAATGGAGGAAGCTTCATTTTATGATAAGGTATAATTTTATTTTGTTTCTTTCATTTATAGCTCTATCATAAGTTGAGTTAGTTTAGAATAATATTTCATTTGATTTATTAGCTTATTTTATTTTGTATATTTCTTTGATACACTATGTACCATCTTGACACATCATGACATACCCTCAAGACCCAATAGACTAACTTTGAAAGAATTAGAAAGCCTAGAAAAGATATTACCTTAAACAAAGCTAATAAGACCTTACAAAGACTACTTGAAGACTATCAAAGCATGAAAAAACTTATGAACAAGGTTGTAGAAGCATGAAAAACAAAGTTTCTTATTATAGGGGTGAAAATTTTACTTATGAGGTCAAACTTGTCAACACAACCCACCATTGAAAAATACCATGTGGGTTGTTCAATAGATTTTTGAGTTTCCTAAAATTTCTAACTATATTGACCAACTCGATATAGTTCAATTTTTTTTAGTCTTTTTGACTATATGCACCAACTTGATATAGTTTAGAAAGTTTCTTATTCAATTTAGAAAGTTTCTTATTCTTCCAATTATATCAGTCAAATTGATACAATTTGAAATTATCTAGATATTTTAAACTATATTACCCATCATTCACTTATTAGAGTGCTGAAACATTTTATCTTTTATCTTCCAACTATACCAACCATTTTTCACTATAAAACATCAATACAATTTAAACATTGTCTTCCAAATGTACTGCCTATCCAATATGTTTTTATCAACAACCATTGGCCACAATTTTGACAAAATAAATATAATATTAATTTATACATCTTTTGATTCTAATTGTACCAACCTTTTGAATTATACTTCAACAAACTATATGGGCTAGTCTAATACACTTAACTCCGTATCAACCTATGTTAATTATATTGACCATCCTAGTATAGTTTACCTTATTCTTATTACATTAGACTATATTTACCTAGCTTATATAGTCCAAAAAAATTTAAACATGTCTCCCCAAGATCTTAAAATTACCCTAGATGCCAAAGCCATTGCTGTGAGATATATCCAATCATAATTTGATATAAAATAAAATAAAATTATTGATATTGAGGTTTAAGTTGAATGTTATGTCCCATTCCATATGCTTTCTAATGAATAAGCCATTTTATAACTCTTTCACGTAAGACAAACTCAACTACCAAGACAAAATCACAAGCTTGGCCACTTTGAGAATACTTATTCTTGCTTCATTAATTTCATTTGCTAGTGTTGATCCTAAACCTAATCCCATTTCCAATCTTCCTCCTACATCATATCATTTCCAATACAATAATATAACTATTATCAAAGAAACTTAAGCTATCAACTTTGGTACACCTGTAAATCCTCAATACATCCTTATCTCTAAGAATATTTTCATTGAAGAGAAGGAAAACCTTAAATTATTTTTTAACAAATATTGTGAAGCATTTGTTTGGTGTATGAGGATATGATTGGTATTGACCCTAGTATAGTTTTCTATAACATAGTTACCTATCTAGATGCAAAAGTCATTTTCCAAAAGAAATAAAAGCTACCTCTTTAAGTTTCTACCATTTATCACAAGGAATTCATTAAACTCTTAGATTATAAGTTTATCAAACCAATAGATTACTCTGAATGGCTCTCCAACATAGTACTCATTCATAAGAAAGTCACTATGGTCATTTGAATTTGTATTTATTTTTTTAATCTTAAATTAACATGACCTAAGGATAATTTTCATCTACCTTTCATAGATGCCATTATTGATTCCAAAGTTAGATATGAGATGCTTTACATTATAGATGATATTTATATGTATAACTAGATCCACATATCCTCTAAAGATCAACATAAGACTACCTTTACTATTGAGTGTGATATATATTGCTACATTATGATGCTCTTTGGCCTTAAAAATTTCAAGAAAACTTAAAAACATGCAATGAACCACATATTTCATGATATCATTCAAAAAATATTTGAAACCTATGTGGATTACCTTAAATCCAAATCCAAGTGTTGTGAAAATCATCTTCATGACTTAACTATCATATTTGATTGCCTTATTAAATACAAAGTTAAGCTTAATCCTAATCAGTGTGTCTTCGGTGTTACCTTTGGATTTTTTTAGAATTATTGGTTTCAGTATAAGGGATTGATGCATATACTTATAAGATCAAATATATTATTATTGATATGTTGATCCTTTGATCCATTCTTGATATGCACATTTATCTTGGAATTTTTTTGGCAATCAATAAATTTATTCCCGAGTTGGCTTACTATACATATTTGGTAAATTCCATTCTTAAGAAAGGTGTTATATTGAGTGGACTAATGCTTGCCAATAAGACTTTGATAACATGAATAAATATTTACTTCAACCTCCTACTTTATGACCATATTCTAGTGACCACCCTCTTATTTTTTACACATTATCCACCCCTATCTCAATTGGGGAAATGATTGAAGAGTAAGATGAATTCGATAAGGAATATGTTATTTAATATATTTATCATGATTTGATATATTATGAGGCCCGATGAGACCTGTCACACCAAGGTAGAGTGTGACTAGCTTGCAATCTACTTTTTCACTAGAAAACTTCAACATTTCATGCTTTATCAGACTAATTATGTCATAGTCCATTTTGACCCTCTTCACCATTTCTTATCTAAGTATTTATTTCTTGGAAATCACATACAATAGTGGATGGTACTCTTGATGAAATTTGACCTTAGGATTATTGCTCAAAAATTAATCAAAGACCAAGTGATTGCCAATCAAATTACCACCTCACCTATACCATCTCAATGACACCTTTATGATACTCTTATAGATGAATATGTTCTTTTGATCTAAGGCATAAATTAAGTTATTTCCATTAAAGACTAATTACATAATTTCACTACTTATCTCTAGGATTGGGCTCTCAAATAACCTAAAATTTGTAGCCTCTAAGTCTAAAACATCTATGAAATCTACCCTCAAACAACTAATTGAGGTTAGCATTGATTTGATTGAAGATACCTATAGATCTAATTTTTTGGAGCTAAGTGCCTTTAAGGAGCCAAGGCAAGATGTTTCCTTGTAGATCCTTATGGAAAATTAATTCCTTTATATTTTTGATTGACCTTTGATATTATTATTACATGGTTGAATATGAATCTCTCATTTTTGGGATGCAAGGAACCATCAATTTAAACATATCCTACTTACATGTTTGAGGTGATTTTAAGTTAATGTATCCAAATAAATGGAATATATCAACATAAAATAGAAAAACTTATATCATATCATGATATTTCTACTATTATTACAAAAAATTCTATCTTTCACCATTGAGGCAATCCCACAAGAGCAAAATGCTACAAAAAATCTCTTCCCTCGTTAACTTACATCTTTCACCCTCATCAAACACTACATGATACAAAATTACACAATCACATAAGGAATTATCCATGTACCTTAGTAACTAAGGAATATTATCTTATTTTTCACATCAAAACTATAACTACTCATAAAAGCTCATGGTATAGAGACATAGTCCAATCTATTGAACATCATACTTATCCTTCCAAGGCTAATTCCCATGAAAATACTAAGCCCTGAAAGAAAGCCTTTAAATTCATTATTAGACATAATATCATTTACTATCATAATTACAAAGGCACCGTACTCCAATGTGTTACTAAACAAAATTTCCTTCTATTTTTTATCAAGTTCATGGGGAAATTTATGTGGACATTGTAGCAGACATGTTACAACCCAAAAATTCCTATGTATGGGTTACTATTGGCCTACTCTTAAAAAGGATTCCATCACTTTTACAAATAAGTATAATAATTTATAGCTCTATAATTATCTTAGTCAATCTCCTCTAGCTAAGATTTAGATGGCTTTGTATTCATTATATCTCATTGGCAAGTTACCTCGATCACAAGATGGCCATGTCTTTATTATTTATACCACTGAGTACCTGACCAAGTGGGTAACAATTATGCCTTTTGTTAATGTTACTAGAATTACAAATTAATATTTAATTAGACCATATTCCCTTTTTATAGTCCTCACACCATCACATCTGACAATGGTGGAAACTTAAGAAAAAGACATGAAGCAACTATGTGTGAAGCTCAAAATTATGCCCAAAAGTTTCACACATTATCACCCTCAGTGCAATGGATAAGATAAATACACTAAAAAAATCCTTAAAAAAATATTAAAAACTACTATTAGGGTTTATTATTTGGATTGTCATCTTTAGATTTATTATTCACTTTGGGCCTATCATACTAGTATCATACTTCTATTGGGGCAAATCCATTCTCTCTAATCTACAACTATAGGGTCATCTTTCGACAAGAACTGGAGTTATATTATTTTCACATTTATATTCATGTAATCACTTATGATTAATATATTCATGAATTCCACCTTCATTATTTAGACTTAATTGATGAGCAATGCATGAATTCGCTTCAACACAATCATCAATATAAAATTTGCTTCACTAAGAAACATAATAATAAATTTGAAGTTCATAATTTAAATGTTAGAGATTTAGTATTGAAATTATAATACACCCATGATAAATAGGGAAAATACATCCAAAAATGGTGGGGTTCTTACCTGATCAAGGATATATTTATACCTATCACATATATTATAGACAAATGAATGATAAGTATCTGACTAGTTCTCAGGTCCCAAAGATGTTTTTATCTTGACCTATGTTATTATTAGTTTAATTTTTATTTATGATTTTTAATTTAATGTAAATATTAATTAGATTATTATAGTTATTTTCTATTTTATTTAGATAACATTTATCATAAGTTCTACTTTGAATATCTTGTATTGTAGCTTAGCCTTGTTTTATCTACAAACCTCTAGGTTTATTTTGCATTATACGTAGTACATATGCTTGGTCCTTAGGTTTTTTTTCCATTTTTGCACTTCTTAGTTTTTTCAAGTTGTGAATTTAATTTTAAGACCTATGGAATCAACTAGGCCCTCCTCACAAATTACCAATATCTTTATCTTTCTTTCTATAGTCATTCACTTTCTTTCATCAACCATTGTTTCCTTTATTATTTGATATATTTTATAATTATGTATACCCTTTGGGTTTTTCTATCTTTTCTATGATTCATAAAATTATAATTTATATGATTCATATATTTACTTTAATTTCATTTTTTAGATTTTTAGTTTGTAAGTTACATTATAAGACCTAGGGAATCAACCAGACCCTCCTCACAAATACCTATCATTTTTAATTTTACTTCATAGATTGATTTTTATCCCAACCTTAACTATCTATCCTTTTAGAAAGATAAAATGATAATTGAGAGTAGTGTTTTGCCTCACTTAGAGTGAATAATATTCTCTTTTAGTATAACTACATTAGTGTATCTACATGTCCTCACTCACATTTTCACTCTCTTATGATGATGTTGCAACATATTTGTCATTTTACCATCTTATTTTATACATTTTATTTATGATTAGGGAAGCCCAATCATTATACGCTCACTTCCATGATCTTACCTATGTTTTTTATTTCCTTTTGGGCTCACCAAGGTCTATTTCAATATTTCACTCTTTTCGAAGGTGAGAGTATAAGAGTCTTTAGGCATCATAGTCTCTAAGTTCTCCTATTTAGAAATAAAGTGTAAGATTTCTTATCATAATCATCTTTATCACCCATTGTTTGTTCAAATCTATATATAGGAGTAAAAATATAAAAAATCTAAAAAATTTAAAATCCATATCATAAGAAAATGAAATGTAAAAAATAAAATAATATCTTAAAAGTTAGATAAAACCAAAAGATGTTATATTTTTGGTACTTATTCTATTCTAGTCAAAGATAAAACTCCAAAGTTGGCCTCATGATAGAGCCAAGGTCCATTGGGGTGTGATAGGTCTATAAAATAGGGTAAGAGTTCTCATTAATTCATTATTTATCTATATAGTCTTACATTTTTGTGCCACATACTTTCTCACATAATTACCCAATCTTCACAGTAGACTGACAACTCTGTAAGGTGTCTTGAGGAGTAGGGAACATGTTGTGAGAAGGTAGGATTATTTTATTCTTCATGCTTGATAACCTTCATGGGATAATATTTATAAGATTATTTTATTCTTCATATATACTAGCCTTCACGGGATGATATCTATTCTTTACTAGTTATCCTAAGAATATATTTGCTAGGTAGGGTTATCTAGGGAAATTCATGTTGAAAACTCTTAGTCTTTCAAACTTAAGTTGATTGTCTTGTTTCTGGTAAAGATAATATTTTTTACTTAGTGACTCACTCTTTTCCCTCCTTCTATCCCCACATTTGACAAACAAGTTTGTTTCTAAATCTCTCTCATGTTATTTACTTCCCATTCTTCATTAGATCTCAAACATGTTAGCATTATGATAATTTTAGCTTTTCCATATTTAGAATAGAAGATACATCTTTGAGTTATTACAAGATGATCTCTTGGTGATTACCTTATATTTATAGGATTTATATTAGTTATGTTTTAGGCCTTGAGTTTTATATTCACTTTTTTCAGGTTATCCAATCTCATTTTTCATTTTCATGCTTTCATGTTTCACCATTTTTGAAAACCCTTTGGTTCAATTTTTACTTTTTCACATATTTGTTTGTGTTTGATTTATATTACATAATATTTTTATTAAAATTTGATAGTTATTTATATCCTTTGTTTGATTTGAGTTTTCAATTATTTTATTTTGGAACCATTTATTGGGTAATTTATTCTTGTAGTATCCCTATCTTTTTGTCTCACTAACTTCTCTTTGTTTCATATATGCTTCCTTGGATCTTTTGGTTTTAACCTTACCTTATTGATCCCAACTTGCCAATATTTACATGATTTTCAATTATTTTTGAGAGTATTTCATTTTACATCAATTTATTGACTATCTTATGTACACATGCATTAATTTTATCCATTTTTATTCTTGTATCCTTAGGGTTTATCAAATGCAATTACTACAACCTCCACATTCGAGGTTATATTATTGGCATGCATCATTTATGTAGAAATTAAGAAAATATATTTATATGTTACTTTTAATTTTTTATTTATCAATAGTTATTTCAACATTTATTTCAATTATTATCTTCCTTATTGGTATTTATATTTCCAAAAACACTACCTTACATAACACTAATATGACACGTGATGAACTTTAGGTGGGGAATATGTATATGCCTGATATCATTCACATTTATCACTTTACTGATAGTTTTTCTTGTAAGGGAACATCGATGTATGAATCTCCCTAAGGAATGCCTTAAAGTATCCACCAATAATGGGGTGGGATCATCTCATGGTACTTTGTGAGAGATATTTTCATACTATTCTATCATACTTTCATTATTATTAGTCTAACCTCATTTGATTCTTTTTTCATCTTACCTCTCCATATAATTTCCATTTAGTCTTGCTAGCCACTCTATTTTCCTAATGTATCACTTACATTGATATAATATATTTCACACTTGTCTCTCCCTGTACTGTATTATCCTAACTGATGCAATTTTGAGTCTGTATTCTATCATTTTTATTGTATCATACTGGTCAATATATTGTGCTAGATGAAATCTTTCTGATTGTACCAACTTGGTAGATACTATCAACTTAAAGTTCAGGGTTAGTTTTCATTATTATACACACACACACACACACACACACACACACACACACACACACACACACACAAAACCTATAACTCCTCCATTTACTACTCAAGAGAAAAAATGTGAGTGCAATAAAATCATATTAGTATGTTATATGGTTTACGAATGAAATATATATATATATATATATATATATATATATATATATATATATATATATATATATATATTTCATTCGTAAACCATATAACATACTAATACAATTTTATTGCACTCACATTTTTTCTTTTGAGTAGTAAATGGAGGAGTTATAGGTTTAGAGTCTTATCTTGGATGCCTAGTCTTTCTTATGGTCTTTTAAGATCAATAGGATGAGTTTTTCCAAGAAGGTGTACCTAAATTTTTAGTCCCTAAATAAGGATATTTAGGTCTTTGTAGATACTAAAATTTAATTTATATCATACCTCAGACTTGTACACTTGGAAATTACCTAATCATGGCTACACCTTTCAGTTTAAGACCTTATGTCACTAAAAATATCATATTGACTATCTCTTTGTGCCATATTATATATCTATTAGTCCAACCATTATTATTATAATTACCAAGGATTCTATATTGTGAAAAAATATCTAAACTTGATTATTATCCTTCATTGCTAGTTTTGGATATGTACCTATTTTATAGCTTCCTAGACACTTGTATCCCAAACATACACATGCATTGACACAAGTGTCCATTTTTATTAAAAGTGTTTAGTGCTCAAAATTCATCCAATTTAAAAAAAAAATGTATCCAAAAGGTTGACCTAGTGCTTTAATGTGAGTCTATATAATATCAAGCCTCATTTATTCCTCATCTAGAAATCACATATAACTCATAAGGTAATATACCAAGAATAACTCAATCAAGCATTAATGTGAGAAAACCTTCCCTATTCATCCCTATGCCCACATAAGTCAAAATATCAATATTTCTTTAGATCTGAAGCTTTTAAAGAGTAACCCATAAGCCATATTTTCCAATTTATAGGCTAAGTCACTACATATATTTTCTTATCACATATTGGAACTTTGTTCACACATAATCCAATATGTAGGGGAAAAATACATAAGTCTAAGGACCTATTTGAAGTATTGGATATGTAGGCAATACCCATTGATATAGAGGTATTTAGCATCAACTTGACACTATAAGCCCACTAACCCAATTTTCTCACAATGACTCTAAGGGTGAAGTGTTAGGGCTTGATCATTTGAAAAAGAGTGATAACTCAAACACATGATCTGAAAACAATAGAAGAAAGTTGACATAAAAACTAGAAGGCTTTAATTATTTTTATATAGAGATAGTCACTATTCCATATAAGACACCTGTAGTAAATGTAGACATATACATTGATGCAACTATCTAAATTTGACAGAAGCATTTGAGGCCCTAAAAAGGATATTACTAAAATCTATCAATTGTTCTAAAACCATATTCTAGTTCATTTCTATCTTGTTCCTATCTAGACTTACATGTGCATAATAAACCAAGTATCACTATTTCAAATTTATTATAATATCTATCAATAGTTTTATTTTACTATTTCTAGCAATCTCAATTTTATAAATTCAAAATAATATTTATTTGACTTTTATATTAATTGGCCTATTTATTATAATAGTTTACTACCTTTTTGGAAAGGTTAATATCTTCCTCTTAACCCTAGATACCCCAATTATCTAAATTTAGGGTTAAAAATTTGGTGAACCCAATCTCCATGTATTTTCATGCAACTCTTAGTGTGCTCTAAGGTTTTAATGATATTTAAGATTTATAATTATTTAAAAAATCAAAAGACTACATTAACATAATGAATTACTCCCTTAATTTTGTGTTCCTCTCTTATCTTGTCCTCATTTTAGTATTTAAAACATTTCAAATGAACAAAGTAGAAATTCTTCCTCTACCTAGTCCTAAGGAGGGCGATAGGTACCATATCTCTAACCAGATCCATGTTATCACTGTTCCAAGGGGTAAGGTTTCCCATACAATGGTTTCAAATGAAGGTAATCAATATTCCCTTTCTCAAATCCCCAAACCACACTCACCTCCTCTTGATGGTGGGGGTATGATTAGGAAATTTGTGATACCTAAGGGTTGTACTGGTCAAACCCTTTTAGATCAAATTAACATTAAATAAGAAAAGCTAGAATCATTTCAAAAGCAACTTTTATATATGAAAAACTCAAAATGTGCTAGTAATGCACATACCTTTGTATCTTCTACCAATGTCGTGCCCAACAAAGGATCATTTCAAAATCAAGAGTTCAAAGAAAAGCCATTTAAAATAAATGATATACATAATATATAAAATGATAATAAAATTCCAAGTGATATTATAAGAGTAATGATTAAACATAACTTGATCACATTATCTCCTTTACAACCTCTAAGAAGAATAAAATATTATTTCCAATATCATAGAATGTATGGGCATCATGCAAATCATTGTTTATATATAAAGAAGAGAATTCAATGTACAATCAATAGTGGTGATCCTAAAATAGATACATCTCAATTTTGATAAAAATCATTTCCAAATATCCCAAAAATTTTAAAAATGAAATATTCTAAAAATACAAAAACATTAAAAAAAATTCAAAAACACCAAAAAATTCTTAGCATGTTTCTAGATGTACTATTTACTATACATATGTTGTTTGATCCATGTTGGCAAATAACATATCATTCCTTTCCATATATACACATATATTTTACACATAATTTGAGTGTGATACATGCATACCTAGACACATGATATATGAACATACAAATGTTGGGCCTTCCATCCACTCATGTCATAAGTACATTGGGGGTATCTACTTATTTTATAATGATACGTGCAACTTATATTATTCTATGATCACTTTCCATTACTATGTCTAAGGCTATATACTTATACATTCCTTTATCCATGTTTACACCTTTCACAATGTACTTGATATGCTATGCACTTAACATTTTTTGCAAACACATATTTGTAGGTACTAGTATGCTATGTTCATGTTGTTTGTCTATATTCCATAATTTCATTGAGGCACTTCCTTGAGTGTGTTCCTTGTTTTCTATTATCTTGCATTATATTTACTATTTAAGAATTTGAATATGACCTATTTATTGTGGCCCCCATGCCTTTATTTTTCTATTTGGGCATTTGAATATGCCATTATTTATTGTATGTGTACATTTTAATATGTCATTTTTATGATTTGTGGAAATTTGACTTGGTCACATAAATTATATTGTAGAATTTGAAAATTCCCCTTGTGTGAGGTCTACTTAGACCATTTAATATTGATTTGCTTTTGAGTATTCTTGTGTTTGTGCTTGATTTCTTACTAAGTATTTACTATTACTCTTTAACCGTTATCATGATCTCTATCATGCATCTTAGTATATATAATATTTCTAAATCATATAGTATCTTAGTATTGTATACTTTAAAAATACATATCATGGATGTAATTTCAACTTATAGACATTTCTTACTATCAAAAGTCTTACATACACAATCTCTCTATGCTTAATGTATTATCTCTTAGTTTGATCAATGTTATTCTAATTACTCATGCCTTGTATTTTGCCCAAAATGTTATAAATCTACTTATCTTCCATCTTTTTAAGTTTTTAACTTGCACATATTTTCCAACTATTCAGATAATTACATCTCAATTAGATGCCTATGCCAATACAAGTGTCCTATCCCAACACAAGTGTCCAGTACCCTAAAGTCATTTAATTTACAAATGAAACATATTTATATGGTTAACCTAAGTGATTTATTGTGAGACATTCTCTAAAAAGATTAGTATAAATACAAGATCAACCCTCATTCATTTCTCATTTGGAAAAACCTAACAGAGACCAAATAGTACTCAATCAGGAACTCAAGTGAGAAAAATTTCCATATCTTCTAATGTTTAGATATCAGTCATAGAGACAACATATCTATAGGTCTGAAGTATTGAAGAAAAATTCCATGAGCCACATTTTCTAAGTTACAACTAGATCAATGTTGTATTTGATTATCACACATTGCATGATTCACACACAAGCCAACATGTAGGAGAGATTTACATAAGTCTGAGGTCTTATTAGGAGTATTGAAAATATAATCAATGCTCATTAATAGAGGGGTCTTTGGGGTAGCTCAACACTGTGTGAACACTAACATATTTTTACCTTAATCACTATGAAGATAAAGAACTAGGGTTTTGATATTTGATAAGGAGTGACAGTCCATGACCTAGATATGAATGTTATAGAATGAATGTGACACAAAACCTAGAAACATCTAGGTGGTTGTATCTAATTTAAAAAAGTATTATGTACCATACACCTATGTCTAATTCAAATATAACATCGATGTAATTATCCTAGGTAAATGCAAATGTCTATAACTATAGGGGTATAATTTATAGAATTAGACAACTAATGCAAAATCTAAATCCAATATACTTTCTACCTATTCTATATCTAGATATGTATTAATACAATAAATAGATAAGTATATTATTTTCATTATTATTTAAATATATAACATAGCTATACTTTTTATTTTTAGCATTTCAACATAATAAATTAAGTATATGTTTTATCCAAGTTTATAAAATAAATGGTTTGCCTTAGATATAGTATACCATCCTTGTGCCCTAGGCTATATCTACCCCTTTAACCCTAGACATATCTAAATTTTAGGGTGAAACATTTGGTGAACTTGACCTTTCATTCACAAAACCCTAGATATTAATTTAAGTTTTCTTGATTCTCTATTTATGATTTATGATTAAACAAGATTTTACAAGATAAAAATTAGATTTCCTTTTCTATCAATGTGTTCAATATGGATGCATGTGTAGCTCATTTTATGTTACAATTTGTAATTACAACAGTCTATTATTTTACTATGCTAATCCAAGGTATCATCCAAATAAATAAGTAGTTCATCAATATAATGAGAGGGTTTTAAAGTGAAAACAACACATAATATCTCTTCATAATTCCTTTTGTAATACTATAGAGCCAATATATATATACCACCATCATAAAAACTCTTCTAATATTATTATAGCTAAAACTTTATTCTAAAATTGCTACACTACTCTTCTCATTACAAGGATGTTATTTTGGATGCATTACACGTGAAATTTTTATCAAGTAATGTGGAGCTTCCATATGTGACTTCTATGTTAAATTATATCAAATGGACTGGATATAATATATCCTTTGAAAAGGATGATCTACCACCTCAAGACCTCATAAATTATTGTTTACCATTATACATTCAGGTTGGTGTGCAAAATAAAATTGTAAAATGATTCCTTGTGGAAAATGGTTTAGGGATAAACATTTTCAACTTATTCTTTCTTTCCTTACTTTGAATTAGGACCAACAAAGTATTTGATAATATTTCACAAAAAGTATTGGGAAAAATAACATTGAACATTACTGTGAGACCCTGTACATTACCTACTTTGTACCACGTTATGCCAAATGATTCAAACTATAATATACTATTGGGACGGCCTTGGATACATGAAATGTATGTGTTTCCATATAGTTTTCATGCATGATTAAAATTCATCCATTAAGGATTTATTTACACATGTCTAATTGATACTAATCCTTTCAAACATCATGCAGTGGTCCAACAAAAAAAATGATCCTACATCGTAATCATATAAACCTAATTTGGCCTTTGATATTTGATAAAAAATGGATATAAAGGAGAAGGGTTAGGAAAAAATTAGTAGGGTATAGATCAAACCATATATCTTACAAATAACATAATATCTAATGATACACTATTACAAAAACCTAAGCATGTTGTCTTAACCAAGGCACCAAGGAACCAAGGAGATAATTTACACATTTACCTAAGTCTCCCATTTCATTACTCTTATTGATGTGAGTATACCTATACCCAAAGGGTATGATGCAAATACTTATTATGACTATCACCATAGCCCTCGGCATTCTATGAACATATGTTTTACCTTGAAGTATAAGATCCAAGACCTCATCGATGACCAAAAAATTACATTTGATGATCCTCTAACATAATCAGGTTCACAACCTAGTGATCATTAGAAACATAAAATATTTAATGATCCTTTGCATGATTATCCTAAGAAGGGACTAAAAGTACAAATAACATATAATGCACAACAAAAACTTTAAATTAAGCAAATCAAACAACATCCATGAAAATAAGATTTAAAAATCACTTGATTCATGGGTGGTGCTTATTTTTGGCATAACTATATTTATCCTACAAAAATAAAAAATATTTTCAATGTAAGATGTTTTCAACAGCTTGGCTTTGTTCTAAAAAACTTGCAAAGAAAAGTCACTTGGAAAGACTCCTTCGGTCACATAACACTATCAATTACTTGTGGTACTAAAGTAATTTAAACATAGGTTTGGCTTATGCCAAAAACATTTCC
Organism: Torreya grandis; assembly: GCA_037957365.1. NCBI lineage: Eukaryota > Viridiplantae > Streptophyta > Pinopsida > Cupressales > Taxaceae > Torreya > Torreya grandis. The sequence goes on along the minus strand of JARHVA010001902.1, from coordinate 2,263,261 downwards.
TTATGAATTTACATTGGACACTCTTTGGTTATATCAAATGAAATAAAAAATTGACCAAAATCAACAAAGTATTTATTTTTCTCATGAAGGAAAATGGATCCATAACCTAAATGATAGCATTGGTTCTTCTACTACACATGTAAAAAATGAGGAGTAACATGCCATGTACCATTTACACTTATCCAACCATGATTACAACAATGTAAAGGATCCAACTTAAGGTTGCAAGGATTCACACATTCTAAAAATACCAAAAAAATAAATAAAAAAACTTAAAAATCTAAAACTATTTTCTGCATGTACATATCCTATTAGCTCCTTGGCATATATATTATTGGTTCTATGTTGGTAGATGAAATATCATTATTTTATATATACACGTGTTTCACACATATTTTGAGTGTTATTAAGGTATACATAGATACATGCTCTATACACTTTTGGATGTTGGGGTTTCCCTCTACTCATGTCATATGGATATTGGGGGCATATGATTCTTCGATCATGATACATATAAGTTATATTATTATATGGTAATTTTAAATTATCATCTTTGAGCTCATATATATATTTACACATGTATTTATCTATGCTTATATCTTTCATAGTGTACTTGATATGCTATGTAGTTAACATTTTTTTTTTTACTTATGTAGTTAACATTTTTTTTTTTACTAACACACATATCTAGGGACTAGTATGATATATTTATATTGATTTTTTATACTTTCATTCATGTACTTTATTGAATTCCTTGACTTGATATTATCTTGCTTGTTTGAGAATTTGAACATGTTCCATTATTTATGGCCCTGTGCCTTTATTTTCCTCTTTGATATTTAAATATTTCTTTGCTTATTATATGTTGACATTTGAGTATATCATTCTTAGTTTTGGAGACATTTGACTAAGTCATGTCCTTTCTATTATATGAAATTTGAACATGCCACTTATTTGAGGTCTCCTTGGAACATTATATTTTGATTTGATTTTGAGTGTGCTCTTGTGTGTGTGATTGATCTCTTGTTGAGGTTGTATTTTTACTATCTAGATGATTTCATGATCTACATCATGTATCTTAGGATTTGATGTGATCACATTCTTCATGTTTCAATGATATATATACCAAGACATGTTCCATATATATGCTACATGGTACATTCACAATTTACATAGTTATTTTATCCTATTGAGGTAAGGTAACTGATAGTTGATACTTTACCTCACCATAAAAGGGAGGCATATCAGTGGGGGTATGTCATAGAGGCATGACTTCCACATTGCTTCACAAATTCAAATTGTAGATGGGGCATGTTTTGGAAACATATTATCCACATTTGTCACTATTTTAGATTTAATGGGGGTATGTTTTTGAAACATGTTCTCCACACTTACTCAACATTAAACATACCTAAATTACAATGGGGACATGTTTTGGAAACATGTCCTCCACATTGACACTTATATTAGTTTTTAGATTTCTCCATATATAGTGGGGGCATGTTTTATAAATATGTTATCCACACTTACATTTGTTTTAATTTTAGATTATAGTGGGGGCATGTTTTAGAAACATGTTCTCCACACTTATATAGTTTAAAATTGGCTAAAATTCATAATTATATTTTAAATACATTTGTAGTAAAATTCTATACATTGGTATCTTTTTATACATAGTTCCAAAATGAGACATCTATGGTGCATATGCTATGTAAAATGCATCTAATATTATAAAATCAAATCAATTTCAGATTTGAAACACTTTCAAAGACTATCATCACCTAGTAGGCTATAATATTAAGGACTATATTGAATCAATCTATTATAGTAGTTGGATCATTTTTTGGTATGGTTGAGGTGATTAAATTAATCAATCTTACCAAGTTTATAGGTTAGAATTGATTACATCATCTAGCCTGATCAAATTTATAGTGTGAGTTGACTTGGCTCACTCACACTCACTAGGTTATAAGTATGATTGAGTTTCATGTTTGAGATAATCTCAACTACCAGGTGGAAACTCACATTTTCTCTAAGGTTGGGAGCATGTGTCTTCCAATATCTCTATATTTTTAGGTATTTGAAATTTATAGATTTTATATTTTATTACATCTCAATTTTAGTCATTCATAATGATATATCTTTTCAAATCAAACTGGAAAATGGTAAAATGGTTGCATCGATACACATGTGTACTAAACCTCACTATCTTTTAATTTAAATCATTTCAATTTTTTTAATTTTAGATTATATACATTGATTATATACTATGACATGCTCTTGGTTGTAGGTCAGTCACCAACAAAGCATTCAAGTTGGACTCAATCAAAGATAAGGTGTGTTATACACACCCAAATACACATTTTTTCTCCTTTAAACTAGCAATTTTATTACTAGATTAAAGGGGGGAATGTAGACACTATTTCTACATTATAAAGCATCTAAGTGTTTTACACTTGGAAAATACATATCATGGATATACCTTTAGCGTCTACACTTTTTATTCTACCAAAAATCTCACATACACTATTTCTGTGTGTTTAATTTCTTATTTTTTAGTCTGACCAATGTTATTTTAATGAATTAAGCCTTTTATCTCACCCAGTATGTTGTAAGCCTACTTATCTTCCATCTTTGTAAGTTTTGGACATACACCTATTTGCCAACTACCAAGACTCTTGCATCCTAGTCAGATGCCTATGTCAACATAAGTATCTTATCCTAACATAAGCATCCAATACCCTAAAGTCATCCAATTTACAAATGAAACATATTCTTATGGTTTTTCTAGGTTTTTTAATTTGAGATATTCTCCAATGGGATTGTTATAAATACAAGATCAACCCTCATTCATTTATTACCTATAAAAACCTAGCAAAGATAAAAAATATTAAATCAAGCAATCAAGTGAATAAATATTTCTTATATTTTTCTATTTCCATATCAATCATAGGGACAACACATATATATGTTTGAAATACTAAAAGAAAATTAAATGAGATGCATTTTATAAGGTATAAGCTATTCCATTGTTGTACTTTCTTATCACACATTTCATGATTCACACATAAAATAATATATAGGGGAGAATTACATAAGTTTGAGGTCATATTTATAGTATTGGCTATGTAGAAAATGCTCATTGATAGAGGGGTCTTTGGGGTAGTGTTGACCATTTTTACCACAAGCCAAAATGGGTAATCCCCTTATAGTCATAATCTTGTATAAGGTGTTTTTATAATGTCATAGGGTATTTTATAGTTTATTTGATGTCATTTCATATGCCATTCTAGTTTTGATCATAGTCTAGATTAGTCTTTGTGTCATTTAGTATCTTAAGGGTCATTTTAGAGTCATATATGTAAGTGGAAGGTTTTCATCATGTCCAAGTAGTCAAGATCATGGAAAGAGTTTAAATAGGCCTTAAGAAGTTTATTTGAGCTTTTAAAGATCAAGCAATGGCTTAAGTATAAGCCAAAGTGAATCAAACCATCGCTAGGACATCATCTGTTAAGAATATAGAATATAGAGAAATAATAATGAAATAAAGATAGTATTAAAATTGAAAAAACACAAAGGAATAGAGACACAAATTTAACAGGGTTCACCCAATATGGGATACATCTACACAAAAATTGCTAGTCTTTCTTATTAGTCAGTCCAACAAACGAAGGAAAAAACTTGCAATACATCTACTGCAATATCCTCTTCACTCTCTCCCATTTTTTTCCTGATTATAATTACCTCATATCAAAGGAGGGTTACAAATTAGTGAAAACATACACTAACTTAATTTATACCATTAGATCTAAAACCTAATATTAAACAATCTAAATTAACTAAAAAATTATAATATTTTATAATGCAACCCTACACACCCCCTGTTAGGAACTGGGCATGAAAATGAGATCAGGCTCCACCATAAAACATCATCCAAAAATTAATGGACAAGCTTACTTGTGCATATGATAAATGCAACTCAAAAATACTTGTAAGCTAAAAGGTTACAGTGCCATGGATTTCTTCATGGTAGGAACATGCCCTACAAATTTCAAGTTCATTTGAGCTTCCTAGCTCAAGTTATGAGCATTCAAAGTTAGACCTACAACATAAGATGTTCATACTAACATCAAGTTTGAGCTTCATAAAATGACTGTTTGGATTCAAAAAGTCCTTAAAAGGTTTAAATTTGATCAATATCTAATGGTATATGTGAGCTCACATACTAACAACATAGATCTAATGATTTGTGCTTGAGTCAAACAACTCAAAAGGTCCCTGGGTTAAAAGCCCTTAAATGACTACAAGTTGGATAAGATCCAATAGTGCAGGTTCATCGAGTAGAGATCCAATGATGCATGTTTACTAACAAGAAGGTGGGTCCAATCTAGATTAATGATCAACATTAATTTTTACCAATGATCTAACAATGCATAGGAAATGAAAGGAAACTAGGCCCAGATAGATCAAAGATTTGCATTACTTCGTATATATTGATCAAATGGTGTATGTCAAATTCAACATGTCAAAGGATCTTCATGGTAGGAAATGAGTAGACCACGTTCATTTGTACCAAGGAGATCAATGGTGTGTAAGAGGTCAAAAATTCAAGATCTAATAGTGGGGATCTATGAGGCCAATGGGAATAAAGATATGTTGGAGTATTTTGATTGGCTTGAGTGATTTTTGATGGGCAAAGTCAAACCAAAGAAGTAATTTTTGACCAAGGCAAACAAGGTCTTATAGGGGTCATCCTGTCATAATTGGAGCTTGACTGAACACCATCAAAGGGACACATTAATGTAGTCAATTTAAAGGACATAAAGGGACCACTATTAAAGCTTAATATGGACCTCTGGCTTGAAGGTTTGTGTCATGCAGGGTTCATTCTATGATTATGTTCACCTTTATTAAAATAAAGATCCATGCATATGGTGTAATCTTGATTCTCATAAAGACAAAATGGGTCTATTTTGGACTTGATATAATAAAAAAAAAGGGGGCTATATAGTCTATAGGTCTGTATCGACATAATGAATATAGGAAAACCAATAGTCTGAGATTAGTTTTCCATCTATAGTGGAATTATTAACATGGAGACAAGTTTACGCATGATCTAGTTTGAACAAGAGCTAACATTTCAAAATATACCATGAAGGCTTACACATAGGCCCCAATGGTTTCATCTTTAGGACCAACTCCATGAAAAGGATACTTCTCTCCACTTTTTTATGCCATGATGAATTAATGAAGAGAAGTTAGCACCAAGATAAAGCTCTAACATATTAATTTAATGGTTATAACTACATTGATGCTAGGACCCAGCTTAGAACAACTTGATCTAACCATTGAAACCATCAAGGAACATCAATGAAGGAATAATGTAACTATGAAACCACTTGAAGTAACTTATAAATCAAGAATCTTGAATGAGCATAAATGCAGAGGTAATTGTAACTATGGTTCAAATGGAGTTGAGCTCATTGATTCCTATTTTAGTACCAAAATATCTATTTCTAAAGGCCCTTTATTCTATAAATATAGCCTTTGAGCTATTGTTAAGGATCCCTCAGGCTGGTATGACCAGAATCTACTAGATATTATATTCTACACCTCTTGGAGTAATGAATAAATCATTTTACAACTGTTTACTAATCTATGCTTAGTGTTTTGTATTTTTTTGATATGAAAAAGTGGTTTTCATCTTGCTTTTGTAGGTCCATGTTCAACCTAAGTGCTAATAAACTTTATTGTAGGTCATCTAGCATGTCTTAAGGTTGATGTCTTAGGTATAGAGTGGATAGTTGACTGTAAATACTTCCAATCAAGCCTTACCCTCATTTCCATCTAACATAAGTCCATCAAATTGACCTCTAGATGAAGCATTATTGCTTGGGAACCATTTTAGATATTTCATTAGTTATATTCATAGTCTATTAGTGTGCTAATGAGTTTAATCTTGAGAGTGGATATTTGAACATTTAGTGCATCACCTCCTTTAGAGTAGGTTCAATTCATGCAATCTCTAAATCTTTTCCTCATAAGTAATTAGTTAGAATAGATAAGAGCATTTCAATATAAATTAAAGGAGATAACCCTTAAATCTAGAGGCTCATTTCCAATATAGGTACACCCACATACCAAGAAATGTTCCCATGTTTCCCAAATCTAGAATAAGCTTGAACAACTTCTTATAGGGTGCGAGATTTGGTGATAACAATTTTGGAATGCTTGGTGGGACTCATTGTCTTTAAGACAACTTGTCAAGGTGAATGTTGGTCTTGACAACATCAACTACAAATTGGTATGCTACTCAGCATTTAGTGACTCCTTCAAGGTCAATTTGGTTCAAGAACATTGTTTTGTTATAATCTTGCACTCATAATTTAGGGTTCTCACTAGGTCATCCTTTGGTAGAACATTCAAACCCATTAACCCACCCATTCAACCTGAAATTCCTCTTGAAGTTTAGTATCTATATCCTAATCTGCCCTTTTAAGAATGAGTAGATTTTGTTAGAGAGGAAGAGTGTGAAGAGGCTAAAGAAATTAAATATCTTGAAGAAGAAGACATGGCTAAACCTCATGCTTTCCATACCTTCAATAATAAAAATCCAATTCAACTTCACGTATATGATGCCATTCCTCCTAACACCATGAAAAGTGTGCCCACATTTAATGGTGAGAGTCATGTCATGCCTAGTGAACACGTTAGAGATGTTTCTAACTTTTGTAGTTTCCAAAATATTGTTTGAAATAACATTACCATTAGACTCCTTGCCATGTCCCTTAAAGGGAAGGCTATGGATTAATATAGGACTCTAGAAGGTGGATGCATCACAACATGAGATGAATTTAGAGTGTTGTTGACTTCTAGATTTGGAAATGAAAGTGACCATGCCTCTCTCATACATCAAATCAATATGATAAAAATGAGATCTAAAGAAATAATGCATGACTTCAATGAAAGGTTTTAGAAGACTTGGCATAGATTGCTTCCTCCCATGAGACCACCTACTAGCTTTTTGTTCCTTACTTACTTGAAAGCCATTAGGACTAAAATTGCTGTCATGCTTCAATGTATGGGAGATTACACTCTTCTTTAAGCATATGATCTTGCTATCAAAGTTGAGAATATTCTCATCTAAGCTGGAAGATTGCCTCCTAAGGTGTCTATGCCTCCTTTGTCTCATAATTATGCTAACACTTTGGAAGTGGATCAAATTCCTAATGCCAATACCAAGTCTAAGGCTGCTACTAATAAGGCAAAAAATGTCATGGATCCATATGCAAAAAATTAAATACTAAAATCTTAGTTTAAGTGAGTCAATATGTAATTAGTTGCTCATCAAAATCCATACCATCACTAGTAATACTTTTGCAAATAATATGGAAGAGGAAGAGGCCAATGGCAGCCTAACACCAACAAGCCTACCAATTCATATAGTCCTAACTATACCACTAATGCAAGGGAGATGGTACTAGTTCATAACAATTTGATGCAGGGAGAAGATTGGTAGCAAGACCAATTCATGGATGCCAATGAGAATGGAGAGTAAGATTTGGTGGCTCAAGGAGGATTTACCCAACTTCTATCAAATTAAGATGAGGTGATGATGTAAGTTAATGAGGATTGGCAACCTCAAGGAGAGATCTTCACCAATTTTCTAGTTGAAGACACTTTTGTGCTAAATCAAGGAGCCTATATCATAAAAAATACAAGGGATAAGAGGAAGGATATAGAAGGTGGTATTAGCATGCCCATAGGCTCATCTAATCCTCCTACAAGGCAATAAGACATAGCTACAATTGTGACCATTCCAAAAACTTCTACATCTCCATCAAGTCAAAATATGGTAAAGTATGCTCTTATTCCTCAAGTTCAAAGTAATTATCTACCTAAAAGAGCCTATGATAAATTAGGTATGGATTATTTAAACATTTTATAATCTTTTAAGAACATTAAAAAATCCATTTTTATCCGGGATGTTCTTCATATTCCTGGTCAAAAATAACTCCTACAGGACCAATTATTTAATGTCCCTACTAATGTCTCACCCTCAAATCAAAGTCATGGCCACGTTTCTCTTATATATTCTCATATTACCATTGTTTAACCATCCAATAGGGATAAAAACCTCCACCATTTTACCTCACCCTCATTATAGGTGACAAGTTGGTACATAGCTGCATAGTCGATAGTGGAGCTTCTACTTCTATCATACCTAAAGTTGTAGCTGGAAAGCTCAGCCTAAAATATGAGCCACATAGAAAAAGGGTCCAATTAGATGGTACAAATACTAATATAGTATGAATAATAAAAGGCTTGGAGGTTTTCGCATGATTTTCCTAGTTTTCCTATCTTACAAGACATAGTTTTGGTCGATCTCCCAACCTAATTTACAATCTGCCTATCAAGGGAATTCATTATCAAGATAGATGGATATCTCTCAGCTGACTAGTTTTTCCTATAATTTATAATAAGGTACAGGTAAAAGGTGATAATTAGGACACAACCCCTTAAAATGTTTCATATTGAGCCTTACATTTAGATAAGTTCTAATCTGAATTGTGTGGCCCATGAAGAAAAGGACTCTATTGTAGATGATGGAACTTCTTCCAAGCTTAAGGGTATTTCAGATTTGTTTCTTGATGAATATGAAACTAATACTTATGAGAATTATCCCTATGATTTTTTTGAGGAAACTAATTTAGGAGTGTATTGTAAACATGAATAAGGAGTACCAACACCTCTACTTACCAAAGAAGAGGGTGAAGATGATGAGCTGTGAAAGATGTTTTTTGATGGTTGAAGAAGTAAATTTGGTGCAAGGGATGGTGTTATGTTGGAATTCACATCTAAACAATAGTATTATGATTTTATAGACTTATTTTTAGTTTTACTTGTAATTTGGCTGAGTATAAAGGTTTAATTCATGGCCTTCAATGGGTAAGGAGAAAAATAATCAAGAAATTGTAAGTATATTGAGATAGTGAATTGGTTGTGCATCAGGTGAGGAATGTTGTTGCTACCAAAACCCTTTTATTAATTAATACAAGCATAGGGCATGTGATTTTCTTGAAGACTTCAATGCATTCAATATACAATTAGTCCCAAGGGAGCAAAATAATCATGTTGATAGACTAGCTATCATAGGAGCTAAATTTGATACTCCAATTACCATAAAAGAGGAGGGAAAATAGTCTCATATTAAGATCATTATCAGACCTTTTGTACCTAATAATTAAGTGTCTTATAAAGTTTTTGATAGTGAAAAACACATTTCATGCTTTTTACAAAATGATTTTAATTTTTTTTCAAGGAATCAAAAGAGGCTCCAAGAACAATTGGGTGATCAGATTGTGCAACTAAGAACCAATAAGATACCTAAGGGTTTTGTGAACTTATAAAGTATGTTCAATGAGAGTGATAAAAATAATAAGGATAAATTTAGTATGTCTATAAAAGAGGAGAATTATTAAAGAGTCTTGATCTTCAAGGATAAACTCCTCAAACTAGGCAAGGTATGCTCTACATTAGAGAAACAAGCATTCATTGAGTTGTGTAGAGAGTTTCATGATATTTTTGCATGGGAATATAAGGAACTCAAAATATTTGATCCTAAACTATAACACCATACCATTGATTTGGACCTTGGAGTTAAACTGGTTAGACAAAAGCAAAGATCCATCAACTCCAAGGTTGAGAAACTCATGAGGTTAGAGCTTACCAAACTCCTTAAATATGAGATAATATTTTCCATCAAATATTCAACATAGGTAGATAACCTTGTGAATATTATAAATAATAATGGGGAGATAAGAATTTGAGTAAAATTTAGAGATCTTAATAGAGTGTCACTCAAATATCACTATCCTCTACCCTCAATGGAGCAGATTTTGCAAATGGTTTCAGGTTCTCAACATTTTTCTCTTATAAATGGATATTTATGCTATAATTTTATTTTAAATAGTGAGGATGATCATTTTAAGATAGCCTTAACTATTAAATGGGGGAATTTTTCTTATAGGAAGATGCCCTTTGGTCTGTTTAATGCTGGTGCCACATTTCAAAAAGCAATGGACATAACCTTCAAAGGTTTTACCTATGAGATGCTATTGGTTTATATAGATGATATAACATTATTTTATAAATATGTTAATGAACACATGCAATAATTAAGACAAGTGTTTGAAATATTTAGGCAATATGGAGTATCTCTTAATCCAAAAAAGTGCATCTTTGTTGTTCATGAAGTTAAGCTCTTACGAGATATCATTTCCAAGCATGGTTTGACTATTGATCCTAAAAGAATAGAGAATATTCTAGGATTATCATTTCCCTTGAATAATAAAGGTCTTCAAAATTTATTAGGCAATATAATTTTTTTAAGGAGTTTCATACCTAGTTTTGCATCTTTGGTGAAACCTATCATAGCTATGCTCAAGAAGAACCAAGTGTTTTCCTTGACCAAATAGGGTAAAAGTAGTTTTAAATCCATAAAGAAAGCAATTATAGAATCTCCTACCCTTGTGAATCCTAATTTTACTAAAGACTTTTCTAACCTTGATACTATCTCAACCATGCTAATGTAAAAGAATAATGAGGGTGTGGAGTAGCCAATCTCATTCTTTAGTCAAGGTTTAGAAGATTATGAAGTCAAGTACACCTTTGTGGAGAAAAATGTCCTTGATATTATAGTGGGAATAAATGAGTTTAGACATATGGTTTCAAATAATAGGATTCATGTTATGGTTTCTCATCTTATTATTAAAAAGTTTGTCTTGAGAAAATATCTTAGTGAAAAGAGGGCAGGGTGGATCACTAAAGTAAGGGAATACGATGTTGATATCAAGGTGAAAAAAATGATAAGGGGTAAAGGCCTTTGTGAACATATAGCTTTAGATATTCACAAGTTAAAGGAAGAGGCTCTAGTCAATCATGATCCAATCAACTAGCTCATTATGTCCACAAAGTTGGACATAGAATGTGATCAAATTTATTCAAAATGGTGAGTATCTTAATGGTATGAGTAGCAAAAAAGGAGATATTTTAGGTTGAAATTTATTCCATTTTGTCTTGTGAATGGTTTGATATTTAGAAGAGACATTAATGGTGTGTTATTGAGATGCATTGATAATGATTAGTTTGGAGTGTTGCTTGAGAAGTTTCATGATGGGACAGTAGGTAATTTCTCTCCAAGAACCATAGCTACCAAGATCATGAGGGTAGGTTATTATTGGCCTAGCCTCTTCAAGGATTTCCATACTTGAGTGAGAAGGTGTGGACAATTTTATTTCTTTATAAGAAAATAAAAGCTCGTATCTCTTCCTTTGAATCCTATCTAAGCAGACCAACCTTTCATACAATGGGGTCTTGATTTTATTGGTATTATAAACCCCCCATTAAGTACTGGTCATAAATGGATACTCACAATAGCTAATTACTTTACAAGGTGGGTTGAGGTAATAAAATTAAAGGAAGCCAATGAGAATGCTATATTGGAATTCTATGAGAGCATCATCACAAGGTTTGACACTCCTACTATTATTGTAGATAATTCTATTAATTTTACAGATGCTAAGATAACTAATTGGGAAAATAATAATGGCATATTCTAGAGCACTTCATCCAACTATTACCCTTAATGTAATGGATTGGTTGAATCTACTAATAAGAATATGATCAAAATCATCAAGAGAACTTTAGAGCATAAACAAAGAGCTTGGCACAAAAAAATTAATACAACCTTATGGGTTGATAGGATAAATCCCAAGAGGTCAATAAAGAATTCTCCTTTTGTGCTTATCTATGAAAGGGAAGTTATGTTGTCTATCTCTTAAGAGCTACCTGCCTTAGAGTTAGCACATCAACTAGAGTTGCTTGAGAATACCCCAATAGAGGTGAGATTGATAAAATTAATGGTTTTAAAAGAGAAAAGAGATAAATATCATTATATTGTGGAGCATCACTAAGTACTAATGAAGAGGTATTTTGACAAGAAGGCAACTCTAAGATCATTTCAAGTAGGTGACATAGTATTGAAATGGGATAAATATAAAGTAAAACTAGGGAGACATACCAAATTTGATACCTTATGGAGTATACCATATGTCATCATCAAATGTAAGCAAAGAAACTCTTTTCAGTTAGCAAGGATGAATGGAGAAGATCTACTTATCCTTGTGAATAGGATACATTTAAAAACTTACTATTGAAAATTGAAGGTTAGTTTTGTAAATATTAAATTAGGTGTGTGTTTCCTTTCTTGTTGTGTTGTGTTCTATAAGTGGTCATGAAGCACATGTGTGTTTTTTACTTGGTGTCTTATTATTTTTGTTTTCTATTGTTTGGTTTGTTTTTAGGTCAATTTATATGTCAAACTGCATACTTGTGATTTTATAACCTAATGGATAGGATTTGGCAACTGGTCATGGCATAACAAGCATACCACCCTTGGAAAATCACCAATAACATTGATCATTTTTACCATGGGCCAAAATGGGTCACCCACCTATAGTCAAAATCCTTTATAGGATATTTTAAAAATGTCATAGGGTATGTTGTAGTTTATTTGATGTCATTTCATATGCCATTTTAGCTTTAGTCATAGTATAGCTTTTTCCTTGTGTCATTTGGTGTCTTAGGGGTCATTTTAGAGTCATATATGCAAGTGGTAGGTTTTCATGGTGTCTAAGAAGTCAAGATCATGGAAAGAGTTTGCACAAGACTCAATAAGTTCATTCAAGCTTTCAAAGATCAAGAAGTAGTTCAAGCACAAACTTAAGTGAATCAGATCATCACTAGGATGCCATCCATAAATGAATGGACCAACTTACTTGTACATTTGATAAATATACCTTATAAATCCTCATGAAATAAAATGTTATAGTTTTATATATTTATTAATGGTAGGAACATGCTTTGCAAATTTCAAGTTAATGTGAGCTTCTTAGCTCAAGTTATGAGCATTCAAAGTTGGACTTATAACATAAGATGTTCATGCTAATGTCAAGTTTGAGCTCCATAAAATGACTATTTGGATTCAAAAAGTCCTTAAAAGGTTTAAATTCAATAAAGATCTAATGGTACATGTGAGATTTCATACTGATAACATAGATCTAATGGTTTGTGCTTGGGTCAAACAAGATAAAAAATCTTTGGGTTAAAAGCCTGTAAATGGCTACAAGTTGGACAAGATTCAATAATGCAGGTTTATCGAAAGAGATCCCATAGTGCGTATTCAATGATAATAAGATGGGTCCAATATAGATCAAAAATCGATGCTAATTCATACCAATGATCCAATGGTGCATAAAAAATGGTAGGAAGGTGGGCCCAGGTAGATCAAAGGCTCGTTGTTTTGTACATCTTAATCTAATGGTGTTTATGAAAGTAAACATGTCAAAGGATCTTCATAATAGGAAATAAATGGACCATTTTTGTTTGTACCAAGGAGATCAATGGTTTTTAGGAGGTTAAAAAATCAAGATTTGACAGTGGGGATCTGCAAGGCCAATGGGAAAAAAGATAGGTTGGAGCATTTTGATTGGCTCAAGAAATTTTTAATGAGAAAAGTTGAACCAAAGGAGAAGTTTTTGACCAAGGAAAATAAGGTCTTGTAGGGGTCATCCCATCACCATTAGACCTCAACTGAATGCCATTAAAGGGACACATTAATGCAATCAGGTTAAAGGACATGAAAGGATGACCATTAAAGCTTAATATAGACTTTTGGCTCAAAGGTTTGTGTCATGCATGGTTTAATCTATGTCTATGTTCATATTTTTTAAAAGAAAGATCCATGCATATGGTGAAATATAAATTCCCAAAAAGACATAATAGGTCTATTTTAGACCTAATATAATAAAAAAATGGGGCTACATAGTCTATAGGTTTGCATCAACATAATGAATATAAGAAAACCAATAGTCTGAGATTAGTTTTCTATCTATAGTGGACCTATGAACATGGGGATGAGTTTGAGTATGATTTAGTTTTAACAAGAGATATAATTTCAAAGGATGCCATGAAGGCATACATGTAGACCTTAATGGTTTCATCTCTAGGACCAACTACATGAAAAGGATCCTTCTCTCCACTTTTGCATGCCACGATGAACCAATGAAGACCAATTATCACCATGACAAAAATCTAACAGATTGATCCAATGGTTTTAATTGAATTAATGCTAGGACCCATATCAGAACAACTTGATCCTACCATTGCACCATTAAGTAACATCAATGAGGGATTAATGTAACTATGCAACAACTTGAAATAACCTAGATCAATTAGGAAGCTTGAATGAGCATAAGTGCAGATCTAATTGTAACTACAATTAAAATGAATTTGATCTCATTGATTCCTCTTTTAACACCAAGATCTCTCTCTAAATTCTATTTTTTCTATAAATATATCCTTTGAGCTATTATTAAGGATCCCTTAGGCTGGTATGACTAGACTCTACTAGAAATTATATTCTACACCTCTTGGAGGAATGAATATAGCATTTTATAACTATTTACTAATCTATGCTTAGTGTTTTATATTTTTTTGTTATGAAAAAGTGGTTGTCATCTTCCATTTTTAGGTCCAAGTTCAACCTAAGTGCTAATAAACTTTATTACAGGTCATCTAACATGTCTTAAGGTTTATGTCTTAGGTATAGAGTGGATAGTTGACTGTAAGTGCTTCTAATCAAACCTTACCCTCATTTTCCTCTAGCCTAAGTCCATCAAAGTGACCTCTAAGTGAATAATTATCACTTGGAAACCATTATAGACACTAAATTAGTTCTATTCATAGTTTATTAATGTGCTAATGAATCCAATCTTGAGAGTAGATCTTTGAACACTCAGTGCATCAAATCCTTTAGAGTAGGTTCAATTCATGCAATATCTAACTATTTTCCCCATAAGTAATTTGTTGGCATAGATAAGAGCATTTCAATATATATTTAGGGAGATAGCTCTTAAATCTAGAGGCTTATTTCCAATATGGGTACACCCACATACCTAGAAATGTTCCCATGTTTCACAAATCTAGAAGAAGCTTGAACAACTTCTTCTAGGGTGCAAGATTTGGTGACAACATGTAGCTTGACATGGTGTTCCCATTAACATAAGTTTCTCATAACCACTATGAAGATGAAGAACTAGGGTTTTCTATTTAATAAAGAGTGTTAGTCCATGACCTAGATCTGAATACACCAGAGTGAAGATGACATAGGAATCTAGAATCATCTAGGCGGTCATATCCAATTTCAACATGTATTTCATATTAGAAATGTTAGCCATTTTGGCCCATATACCAAGCTTTGAAGAGCTAAGAAAAATTCCTATGAAAATAAGGACCAAATGACTTGAGGAGAAGATCATTCTATTGCTAAGATTTTGAAACATTTTAAGGAAGATTAAAGTATGATCTAATTGATCTTTAAGGAATATGTCTAAAATTACAGATGAAGGATCCAAGTAGGGTTCATGCTATCTGAGTATTTAAGATCATGAACTAGGCTAAATAAGCCTTAGAAAATCATTAGGACCTTGAAAAATGATCAAAATATGAATTGTGCAAGTTTAAATCACTAGGATGTCATCTAGTTTTGAATGGAATAGATCACTTGTGCATTTTATAAATGTAACTAAAAAATCCTAGAAAGCCAAAATAATGTAGTGACATAGATTTATTCATGATAGAAATATGCTCTACAAATTTCATGTTTGTATGATCTTTCTAGCTCAAGTTATGTAGCTTCAAATTTGGACTTGTAGGGTAAGACATTCATGCAAGTATCAAGTTTGAGCTTCATAAAATGACTGTTTGGATTCAAAAAGTCCTTAAAAGGTTTAAATTTTTATAAAGATATAATGTTTTATGTGAGCTTGCATATTGACAAACAAGATCTAATAGTTCACGTTGGGGTTATAAAAATCAAAAGGTCCCTAGGTCAACAACCCTTAAAAGGCTACAAATTGGACAAGATCCAATTGTGCAGGATCATCAAGCCAAGATCCAATGGTGTGAGGTGATTGATAAGAAGGTAGGTCCAATCTAGATCAATGATCAACATTAAATCATACCAAAGATCTAATGGTGCATAGGAACTGATAGGAAAGTGGGCCCAAGTAGATCGAAGGCTCACATTACTTCATACATTATGATCCAATGGTGTGAGTTAAAGTTAGTGGATCAAGAACAAGGGTTAATGTTTATTTGTACATCATGATCCAATGGTGAGAGCTTGGTTAGTAAGGTCAATGTATCTCAGGGATAAATGAGAGGTTGACAAGTGGCATAAGTGCATTAGGTTCCCAAGAAAATCAATGGTCCACATGCATCTCATACAAAGCAAATCAATGAATGAGGTTTAAAGTCAAAAGAATAAGGGACCTTCAAAAATAATTTGATCATGTGACCAAGGTTGAACTATGGAGAAAAAGTCTTGCAAAGATCATCTTATCACCATTAAATCTTGATTAAATGCCATAAAAAGGACATAATGATGTAGTCATGATGATCAACGATAAATTGGGCACCATTGAAGCTAAATATAGATATTTGGTTCAAGGATTCATGGCACATAAGGTTTATTCTACAATTTTGTTCATAATTCTTTAAATGAGACCTATATATGGTGAGTCCTTGGTTTTTATAGATTTTAAAAGGGAAAAATGGGTCTTATAGAGCTATTGGGGATCATAAGCAAAGATATGCAGTCTATAGGTCTGCATTGATATATGTGGCTATCAGAAAACCAATAAAAAAGATTGGTTTTCCATATATAAAATAGATATAGGTCTAAATTTGATCAAGGGTAGATGTCTAAGATCATAAAGAGGCTCCTCATCCTTTAGCATGGCTGTATCTTTGATAGGTAACTGCCTAAAAAATGCATAAAGTTATGATTCTATTTGATCCCTGAGCATGTAAGTTTTGTCTTCAGTGGGAGATGGAATGAAGTATCATAAAAAAGTATTTGGTGGTTGGGACTTATAGCTAAGTGCATTCAATGCATCCTCAGAACCTTTGGGGACTTCCCACTTGGTAAGCCATAAATAGTGTCTTGATTGATCAAAAGGGTGGAAAGGCATTCATTGGAGCAAAAGGTGGTAGCTCAATTTCAATTAATGATATGGGATTGTATGTTCCATCTCTAATAGTGTGCTCATTTATTATTTCTCTCTCTCCCTTCTCTTATATATCTGAATCTCTTTCCCATTATGGGGGTTCTTAGATTTTAGATTTTTTTTCATCTTTCTGGGAGACAAGGATACTCATTGATACTCATGAAAAAGTGATCATTTGATATGGATAAACCATATAAAAATATCATAAGAACTAACTCTTGAAGTAATAAGATGGAATCATCTCTTGCCTTTGATTAGTGCTTAGTATGATTGTGCATAATGAATTCGTGAAGGAGAATCTTCCTAATTCATTGTCCTTCTGCTTGCATCATCTAATGTGTTTTCAAGATATTACAGGTTTGGATTAGTTTTCTATCAAAACCTCTTCCATGAAATATTTATGTAATTAGTGAGATTGTGAGGTTGTGTGAGCTATAATTATCTTATACTGACATAGTGTGGGTTCAAGCTTATATGAGTGTCTATTTAAGTTTGGTGCATCACCCAATTAATCTTCTTAGGAGTCTTTATCCCCTTGGTTAACTTTCTTGGGAGCCCTTATCCACTTTATAACCCTTTTCCCTATGAAAAGCATTATTTTAGGTGCTCATCAAGAAGAAGCCAACCTACTCCATAGGTTCAACCCCACTATAGGTACTCACAACTTAGGGTTATCCCAATATTATGTCTCAATTAGAAATGGCTTGAAGAACCCCCTCTAAGGGTGCATATTGAAGCCATAACAATTTCTGACATGCTTGGTGGGACTAGTTTTATCATGCACTAAGTGAAGAGTTTTGGTGTTCTCTTCATCCGATCAACCTTTGGAGGCAAGTGTCTAAACATCAATGGTGACTCCAAAAATTCATTAGCTAGTTTAAGTAGCCCAAGTGCCTTTTCCCTCCTTCTACCCCTACATATGAACAAGGTTAACCTCCTTTGAATTCAAATCAATCCTCTATTTTCCCTTGTCAAGACTAGGCTTACCCTGTTACATCTTTATCAGGAGTCAAACAAGCATTATCAATTTATATTGAGTTGATAAGGGAGATTGGTAAGGGCTTGGAATTTTCTCTAGTCATATCTATCCATGTTTTAAAAAAGGCAAGGATTTATCTTCTATTAGTCAAGAATAGATGGTCAGTTTGTGAGGGAGAAGAATGGTCATCTTGTAATAATGAGGACATGGTAATAATGAGAAGCATGGTATAAAACAAAAATAGTATGTTAATATATTATGAAGAGAAGAAGGATCATTTAGACCAGTATTATGTGCCCTTTTACCTCTAATATACTTAATCTCAACCTTCAAGAGTTCTTGATTAGCTCCCTAGTCAACTTTGTCAAAGTCCATCCTTGTCAAAAATCAAAAAGACAATACTAGACCAAGGCAGAACAATCATGAAGATAAATGAGGGGGTTAATATTAGGTAATAATTCCCTATTCATGCCATGGAGGAGATAAAGATATTATTAGAAGAGTTATAAAATGTATGGGCATCCATTAAATAAGTTGACTATCCACAGGTTGAAAATTAAGAGATGAAAGGATGGGTATTATCCATTGAAAAAATGTTTGAGCAATGGGAGAAAGCGTATGACAATCCTAAGCCAATTAGTTTTCCCTCTCCTACCCCTATGCCCATTCCCACTCAATAACATTAAGTCATCCCATCATGGATCTTCCCTAAAACTTTTGACCCTAGCTTGTCATGCCCTCACTTATGAGGCCACCCTCTCCTATGACCATTCAAAATGAAGAAAAAATGTCTATTTCATACTCATTTCCATCATGGAAATCAGTTTTAAAGGCATAAATAAGAAAGAGGAGGTGTCAGTTGAGGTAGTTTAAGAACCAATTCTGGTAGAAGAAGGGTTAGTTATGCATGAAATGAATCAAGCAACCATAACTCAACTCAATGAGCTTGGTGTACAAGAGTTATAAGACTCTCTCTCTTTTCCTCAAGAACCACCAAAGAGAGCCTTCAAGGTCCCTAGCTAAAATGAGACTCTCCTAATCTATAAGAAAGGTGAACTTCTTCACCTTCCCACCATCTCCCTCTGACCATCTCCCTCTTAGATAAAGAGCCTATTTTACAAAGAATAGAGGAGGGGCATGCAGTCAAATATTAGCCTAAAGAGGACAACACATGTTTCTATGATGAGGAGATCATAATAGATAACCCACTTCATCAAAAAGGGGAAGAGTCAGGTTTAAACCTACCTTCTTGGCATGACTTTGACACTAATGAATTGGATCTTGATGAGGATAATCTTCAAGTTGAAGATAAAACAGACATTAAATGGACTACTGAAGGTCCATTCTATATAAATCAAGAAGAGGATCAAAACCAAGAATAAAAGGATGGTTCACTTCAAAATGAGTTGTCAAATTAAGGAATTCCTAATGGATTAGAGCTAGAGGAGGGGAAATCAGACCTTGAGCAAGATAAAGGTGTCTTTTAAGACCTTAGATGTTTAAATCAACCCTCATTTACAGTTGAGAAACAAGATGAGATCTTGAGTGAGGTTGATGAGGAAGACATCTTGAGTGCTCAAGAAATGCAACTTGATGAACCACCACTTTATGTGATAGATGAGAACTTTGAGGGTGAACAAATCTTCCCATATGAGCATGTGCTTTAGGAAGAAGATTCTAATCAACTTAAGATAAACTTGTATACACCAGCAAGTAAAAAGGAGTTGAAGGACTTGTTTTAGATCTTGGGAAAAGGCTATGTTCCTCTCCAAGGAGACTTTGATCTGATTGTACCTAAGGAGCATGATGATGAAGCAAAAAAGTGTAGAAGTAAGGTAAAATATGATATGTCAATGTTTGTATTGATAAGAAGATGTCCTATCAGATCCCTAGCTTAGTTGGAAGATGACAAGGAATAGCCATCACACAATGTGCTTCATTTAGAGCACAAAATTGATCCTTCAAAAGAGAATGTTGCAGGTGATCCTATAGTCCATTTTAGGGAAATATTTGAAGAAATGGACTAGTATGTCTACATTGGAGAAATGTTTATTCTATTTCATTAATTGGAGAGCATGTCAAAGGAGTTACAAATCAAGCATTCCAACTCACCTATCATGAGCTCCCCAAATCAAGGTATCTTTCATCCTGGTTTATCACAAGTGAATGATGCTCAAATTTTTCCATTTGACCCATGTGGAAGGTACTTTTAAATTGTAACCTTGTACATATTAGAGTATTTTTCATGCTTTTATCTAAGTTCATGTGTGTAGATTTGTTTAGTAGGTTAGCTATTTTTATTTTCTCCAAGTTCTTGCATGCAATTTCATTTGTTTATTGTTTTTCTTGTTATCCCTTTTGCTTCAAGAGGAGGTTTTATAAAGGTCCTTCCTTGTTTTCAGCTTTAGTTCAATTTATTGAACCAAATAGGAGACTGCATGCCCAATGGATTAGACAAGGCAAATGGTCTGAGTTTTCTTGCATAGATAGACATGAAACCCCTTTGAGTCACAAAGATGTTATCCATTTTTGGCCCACATACCAATATTTGAAGAGCTAAGTAGAGTTCCTATGAAAATAAAGACCAAATGACATGAGGAAAAGATCATGTTGTTGCAAATCTTTTGAAACACTTTAAGTAATCTTGAAGTGTGATCTAATTGATCTTCAAGGAATAGGTATATAATTACAAATGAAGGATCCAAGTAGGTTTCATGGTGTTCAAGAATTTAGGAACATGAAATAGGTTTCACAAGCCTTAGAAAATCATCAGGACCTTGAAATAATGATCAAAATATGAATTGTGTAAGTTTAAGGAATAGATCATGACTAGGACATCATCTAGTTTTGAATGGAATAACTCACTTGTGTATTTTATAAATTCACCTCAAAAAGACTCATGAGACAAAAAAATGTAGTGCTATAAATTTATTCATGTTAGTAACATGCTCTATAAGTTTCATGTTTGTTTAAGCTTCTTAGCTCAAGTTATGGAGATTCAAAGTTGGACCTGTAGTGTAAGATGTTTTTGTAAGTGTCAAGTTTCAGATTCAAAAAATGACCATTTGGATTCAAAACGTCCTTAAAAGGTTTAAATTTGATCAATATATAATGGTACACATGAGCTTACATACTGATAAACAAGATCTAATGGTCCACACTAGGGTCAAATAAGTCAAAAGGTTCCTGGGTTAACATGTCTTAAAAGGCTAAAAGTTGGATAAGATCTAATGGTGTGGGTTCATCAAGCTGAGATCTAAAGGTGTGAGGTAATTGATAAGAAGGTGGGTTTAAGCTAGATCAATGATCAATATTCAATTGTACCAAATATGTAATGGTGCATAGGAATTGATAGGAAAGTGGGCTTAGGTATATTGAAGGCTCATGTTACTTCATACATTATGATCCAATGATGTGAGTTAAAGTTAAAAAGTTAGTGGATCTAGATTAAGGGCTTGCATTCATTCATACATCATGATATAATGGTGTGAGCAAGGTCAATAGGGTCATTGTATCTCGAGGATAAGTTAGATGTTTCCAAGTGGTATAAGCATATTAGGTTCCCAAGAAAATCAATAGTTTATGTGTATCTTGTACAAATAAAATCAATGAGCGAGGTTCAAAGTCAAAAGACTAAGTGATCTTTGATGGGAAGTCAATCATGTGACTAGGGTCAAACTAGGGCAAAAAGGTCTTGCAAGGATCATCCCATCACCATTAAATCTTGAATAAATTCCATGAAAAAGACATAATGATTTAGTCAGGATGATCAAAAATAAAGGGGGCACCATTGAAGCTAAATATAGATATTTGGTTCAAAGATTCATGTCACAAATGTTCATTTTGTGACTATGTTTTCCATTCTTTAAATGAGACTTGTATAAGGTGATTTAGTTTTTATTGATGATAAAAGGCAAAAATGGGTCTTATAGACCTTTTGGTGATCAGGTGCAAAGCTATTTAGTCTATAGGTCTACATCGATATATGTGGCTATAGGAAAACCAATAAAGGAGATGGTTTTCCATTTATAGAAGATATCTGGGTCTAGATTTGATCAAGGGTAGATGTTTGGGATCATAAAGAGGCTCTTTTTCATTCAACATGGCCATATCTTTTATAGGTAGCCGCCTAAAACATGCACAAAGTCATGATTCTATCAGATCCATGAGCATGCAAGTTTTGTATTTAGTGGGAGATGGCATGAGGGATCATAGAAAAGGATTTTGTGGTTGGGACTTATAATTAAGTTCATTAAATGCATCCTCAAAACCTTTGGGGACTTTCCCACTCGGTAAGCCATGAACATTATCTTGATTGATTAAAAAGGTGTCAAGGTAGTCATTGGAGCAAAAGGTGGTAGCTCAATTTCATTAATGATTTGGGATAGTGTGTTCCCTCTCTGATAGCATGCTCCCCTATTATTTCTCTCTCTCCCTTCTCCCATATATCCCAATATCTTTCCCATTATGAGGGTTCTCATATTTTAGAGTTTTTTCATCTTTCTGGGAGATAAGGATACTCATTGAGACTCTTGCAAAATTACTCATTTGATATGGCTAAAACCTATCAAAATATCATAAGAAGTAAATCTTGAATTAATAAGATGGAGTCTTTCCTATCTTTTACCTTTGATTAGTGCTTAGTATGATTGTGCATGATGAATTCATGAAGGATAATCTTCCTAGTTCATTATTCTTCTGCTTGCCTCGTCTAAGGTGTTTTCAAGCTATTACAACTCTAGATTAGCATTCTGTCTGAACCTCTTCCATGAAATATTTATGCAATTAGTAATATTGTGTGAGCTATAGTTGTCTTATGCTGATCTAATGTGGGTTCAAGCTTATCTAATTGTCTATTTAAGTTTGGTACATCCCCTGGTTCAACTTTTTAGGAGCCCTTATCCCTTGTTTAACTTTCTTTGGAGCCCTTATCCCCTTTATAACCCTTTTACCTATGACAAACATTATTTTAAGTGAGAATAAAGAGGGAGTTGGCCTAATCCATAGGTTCAACCCCACTATAGGTGATCCATAGCTTAGGGTTGTCCCAATATTATGGCTCAATTAGAAAGGTCCTAAAGAACACCCTCCAAGGGTGCATATTGAATCCATAATAGGACACCTATGTCCAATTTAGATAGTAGTGTCAATGCATCTATCCAAGGTCAACATAAGTGTATGTGGCTACAAAAATACAATTTCTAGAGTTAAACAATTGATCTAGAATCTAGATCTACTCTACTTTTTGCTTATTCTAGATCTAGATTTATATTAACATTATAACTAGGTATTTTTTTATTATCATTGTAATATATAACATATCTATACTTTCTATCTTTAGAATCTCATCAAAATAAATTTAGTATATGTTTTATACGAGTTTCACAACAATTAGCCTAATTTAGAGATAGCCTACCATCCTGGTGCCCTAGGCTATATCTACCCATTTAACCCTATATTTACCATATATAAATTTCAAAGATAAAAACTTAGGACTTGATGTGATCACAAACTGTGTGTCTTAATGGTATATCTACCTAGACATGTAACTCATTTATGCTACATGATCTTTACACAACTTATATAGTTATATTATCCTTTTGAGGTAAGGTAACTATAAAATTCTATTTCCTCTCACCTCAAAATGGGGGGCATATCAGTGGCAAAATATTTTAGAGGCATTCTTTCTACATTTTCATAGTTTTAAATTTTAGTGGGGACATGTAAAAAAGGCATGACCTCCACACTTATTTAGTACTCAACATCTTCAAATTACACTGAGGGCATATTATGGAGATATGTTCTCCACATTTACACTAGTTCTAAAATTATCCAAATTAAGTGGGTCATATTATAGAAACATGTCCTCCATACTTGCACCAATTTCAAATTCACCAAATTTCATAGTTATATGATTTAAATACAAATTTGTGGTAATATTATATATATTAGTACTGTTATTATATCGAGATTTCAACTTGAGACATATATGAGGTGCATATGCCATGAATGGGCACCTAAAAATTACAAATTAAAATAATTTTCAAGATTTAAAATGATTTTATGGACTATTATCATACCTAGGATGGACTATTATAGATTGTTATTGAGCCAATCTATTATAATAATTAGTTCACCTTCATAACGTTTTGCTGATTAAATTGATCAATCTTACCAAATTTATAAGTTAGAATTGATTAATTCATAAAAATTTACCATATCTTAGTTTTTATTTGATTAAATAAACCACCCTCACTAGATATATAGTGTGAGTTGATTAAATCACTCACACTTCCTATATTATGCACATATTTGGCTTGTATGATTGAGATGAAACAAGCTCAATGGTCACGTTGAAACTCACCTTTACACCAAGGTTAGGGGAATGTGACTTCAAATATATCTATATATATGAACTTTTAGTTTCATATTTGTCCTAATATCAACTTCAAGGCTTAATAATGAGACATCCTTTCAAATAATTTTTTTGAAAGGCAAGATGATTGCATCAACACATAAGTGTACTCCTAAACTTGCTCTTCTTACTTTCAAGCATTTCAAATTCTTTAAATTTTATATTTCATAAATAGATTATATACTATAACATGTTATTGGTTACAAGTTAGTCACCAATAAAACACTCAAGTTGGGATCACATAAAGGTAAAGTGTGTTATACACACTCAGGTATGCATTTATTTAATTTAAAATGGCAATTTCATTACTAAAATAAATGGGGGGAAAATGTAGATACTAAAATATGATTTACATAGTAACTTAATTTTTTATACTTATAAAATAAATATTATGGTTATACCTTTCAATTATATACCTTCTCACTTTGAAAAGGCTCATGGTCACTATCTCTTTGTGCTAAATTAATTATCTCTTTGTCTGACCAATTTTTTAATGATCAGGGTTTAAATACTATGGAAAAAACTATAAACCTAATTATTATCCTTTAATGCTATCATTTTTAGACATGTACCTATTTTATATCTTCCTAGACACTTGCATCCCAAGTGAACACATGGGTAAGTGCACCAAATTGGGGGACAAAAAGGGCCTACCTGTGGACATGATTTTTCTAATTTTTTTGAAATTTGAACTTCTGTAGATAATTTGAGATGGCTACACTCAAAATTTAAAGATAGTATAAAAATATGAATTGTAGCATTTTGAGTCTAGTTTTCATAAAATTATTTTTTTGAAAAATGGTTAAGTAGGTCAAACATCTAAAATTTAAAGAGGACCTCCTATTTTTTAAAAGAAAACATAGTAGATAGATGGCCATGCAACCCACCATTTTTTGAGCTTCATTAAATATTGTTTGAAACCCTTTGGTGAATATTTAGATAATATATTATACTATGTTACAATTTTTTTAAAATATTTTTTCACTAAATATTTTTTTTTATTAATTTTGTAATTAAGTAGATCCTAAAAACTAACAAAAAAATAGATAGCTGGCTGTGCAGTCCACCCTAACTACCTCAAAAAAAAAAGATTTTTTTTTTAATGTGTGTAGAATTAGGCCTACTTTGTTACCATATGACTTGTTTTTCAATTGGATAAATGATTTTGTTTAGATAAACATGAATAGGCATGTATAGTTATGGCATGTAGTGGCCTAAAAAGGTGTAGTTAGAAATAAATATAATTTAAACCCTTAAAATAACCCAAAAATTATAAAAATCATATATTTAGAAAGAGGGCAGTGTGCTCGTCATGATGGTAATAATTTTTTGAATTTTGATGTTGAAATACATAGCATATTTGGTGATTGAAGTTGAAATTTACTAGTTTTTCTCAAAACTCTCGGTCTCGACTATAGGTGCATAGTCACAAGAATTTGGCTAAAAAATCCAAGCCATTTTTGAGCCAAAAGGTTTCAATTAAAATTCAAATAATGCATATGTGTTATAAAATACACATTTGTTGTATAATGTGTATACATTATATAGTTTAATATATAATGCATACACATTGCTTTATTATAAGACCAAAACCATCTCCATGAGTATGTGGGAGTTACACATGAAGCCAACTTTGACATAAGCTTATATTTACTAATCTAAATGTTAAGTATAAGTTTAGATTTATATTTTTACATTTTTAATTATACTTTAAATTTATTTTAGTAAATATAAGAAATTAGGGTCCCTAAGCACTCCCTCATTGGCTCTCACCATCCCTCATCATCCCTAATCACTCTCTCATTAGCCTTTACCATCCCTAATCACTGCCTCACCATCCCTAATCACTCCCTTCTCATCCCTCATCCTTAACTTATTGACCCTCACCATTCCTCATCATTTATAATGACTCCCTCATTTCCCCTCACCATCCCTCATGATGTAGAAACCTATTGCATACTCTGCTTGTCCAAGCTCTTTGCCAATACCCACCTAGATTTCAATTTGTATTTTATTTCTTGATCCCTATCTTTCAAATCTACATACATTTCAAATTCACATCTACATTTTATTCATTTCATTTAATCTCCACCATTCTTTGGATGGTCTCACTAAACTTTTCATTCTATTCTCTTTACTTAATGCATTCAATCTCTCTTACTTTGAGATTATCCCCCTTACTAATATTTATGATTTATAAAAACTTGGATCAAATCTTGTCTTTGGTTCCTTAGGATTTAATAGGGGTACGACAAAATTCCTTCCAATTCTTTGAGTTCTCTCTAACTTCTTCTTGAAACCCTACTGAACTTATCAACATAATCCTCATATCATATGCTACCTCTTCCTCTATCATAAAATCTTCTTGTACAAACTCAAACCATCAAATAAAACTCATTTATAGATACCCTATAACATATCCCATATTTTCATAAATATATAGTCTTTGGTTAAACTATTTGCTAACTTCTTTTGGCTCTTTCTACTCTCAAATTAGGTCTTTAAGTTTCCTTCTACCTTGTCTAACACACAGTCCTCCCCCATCCATACTTATCCATAATTACACAACTTAAAAAAAATATATTATATTTTTTAATGCTGAATTCAAAAATTTCACCAAATTTCATGAATTATTGATGGTTACAACTCCTAAAAACTCACTTTGAAAGTAGAAACCCTAATACAGGGTTTGGACTAGTTTTACAGACCTGAAAAGGGTCAAAATGAGATTTAAATCTTCCAAAGTTGTTTATAGTGACCTTGAATATTTAATTAGATCTTATTTTACCCTTTGAACATCTTCCAAGTGTTATATTTTCATTTTTGAGCTACAATAGATTGACTTAACCAAATTTGAATAGACTATGTACTCAGTCATAGGTCTGTAGTAATCCAGCAAGAGGTTATTTGTTCTAATTCATTAAAAAAAGGGTTATAAATAAACATGAAGGTTTAAAATCCTATAAAA
The DNA here is from genome assembly GCA_037957365.1 of Torreya grandis. NCBI lineage: Eukaryota > Viridiplantae > Streptophyta > Pinopsida > Cupressales > Taxaceae > Torreya > Torreya grandis. Next base: position 2,235,767 of record JARHVA010001902.1, on the reverse strand, counting down.
AATGTTTATAAACTTTAAAAAATCAATTCCTTCCATCTGTAACACTCAATTTTCCAATTTCCACAAGATACCGCTTTGATTGTGTTAAGTTTCTTGATGATTGCAGGAATGTGTTAGTTTTATTTTTGATAATCAAAATATATGAAAGATAATTGAAATATTATAAGACTTCATGATAATATTATAATAAAATAACCAACATATAAATTTGAATTTTCACTCCAATACATGCATATACCTTCTCACATAGAGGTATACTCAGAACTTTTACTCATAAAAGACAGGGTTGTGTTGTTTAACATAGAATGTCCTTAGAAGAATAAAAACATACAATGTTTAAATAATATTAATTAATTTTTATGTAAAGATAATAATTACTCATAAATTCAAAAATATCACCAAATAGATATCCTCTTCCATAAGACTCTGACCTTCACTCAAATTTCAAGGCATAGTTTATAAAAGCACAGGGTATATAGTTTGTAGTTTGAACATTCAAAAGATTTGAAACTAAAATGAAAAATTATATAATAAAAATAAAATAAAATGTATTTTAAACTTACCACTCACACAAAAATCACAAATAACTTGTTACTAATCATGTTTCATTATCATGCACACTGTTAACTATCTTTGCACATATTTATGAAGATGCAGGGTCTATTTGCTTTCTTGTCTACACATAATCAAAAATTGTCCTTATTAACTTTTTTGGGGTAATTTAAATTAATCCTTTCAAATCCTACCCCATCCAACTCTCTTGAATCTAACTCTAAATAAAAAATAATACATGAACAAAACTCTTATTACCGAATAACCATCAACTGAATTATAACTTCTTTTGTATGTTGAGAGTGTCCTCTAATAACTAAACTACTAACATATTTCTCAAATATGAGTTTAGTTATATTTGTTGTAACATACTAAAATATTCTCTAAAGTATAACCACACCAATTCAATGTTGGACTTATTGAAACACGATTGAAGTCTCTATGAAAGTTTAAAAATTCAAATGAAAGATTTGGTGGGAAAGTCTAATACAACTCTAATTAAAATTGACACAAAAATATAAACATAGAAAGACTCTTACAAAATTATTATGACCTTGAAAAATTTATAAATACTCAAAACATGTAAACTAAATCACTATTTATATTGGGTAGTGATGTTCCTACATCACCTCATCATCCCTAATCACTTATTCATCATACCTCATCATCTCTAATAACTCATTCCTCATCCCTCATCTCCCCTAATCACTCCCTCATTAATACTCACCATCACTAATCATCCTTAATCACTCCATCATCCTCCCTAATCAATCCCTCATTTACCCTCACCATCTCTCATCATCCCTATTGGATCCTTGATCATCTCTACTTAATTCCTCCTCATCCATCCTCATCCTTAATCATTCCATCCAATAGCTTGATGGTGGTATTTTTTTGGGGTTTAACAATGTTAGGAGATACAAGTGGAGAGTTGAATGATAGCATAAAATATAATACATAGTGATCAAAATTATGTGGAGGAAAATTTGAAACATAAATATTTAACACCTATGAAAAAATATGGGCCTATCATAAATTATGTAATTCACAATTGAAAATATGCTAGAAAAAGAGAAGCAAGTAAAACCACCATAGCACAAAAAATAGGTAGTAAATATATGAGAATAACTAAGCTATGTGATTCCCTGAAACTAATCAATTAATTTCCATATGAGGACATTTTATGATCCAAAAAATAATATTTAAGGCCTTCTATATATATATATATATATATATATATATTGATTGATTGATTGAGTCATCATACCAGAGAGTGGAAAATTATTTTAAAATGATTAGAACAAGTAGTCTAAGATTAGAAAGTGGTGCTTAATTCATAAATTCAATATTCAATCCAATGAAGAGTATCATGCTATGATCTCTCTAATTTCACATCTCAAGAAGTGGGTACAAGTTATCTAACACTATAAAAAGTTAAGTAGATAATAGATTATGAACCAAATTATATGGTTAGTACTAAAAATGTCTCTACTTCCCCCAACAAGAAATTATATAAATTAAAAATATTGTTTCATTAACAAATGTAGATCAATGTTGAGACAATACACTTCATCATTTCTAATGGAAGTCAGAAGAATTTAATTTCTCCTACATCATATTTTCAAAACTTGAACTTGAAATTTATACATCATCCATAACCATATGCTAGTGTATGTTCTAATGTAAGCCTTGAGAAATGGATCACCTAGTAGTGTCACTTGGTGTACAAAATCAAAATTTTTAAAGATGAAATCCTTTGTGACATATCACCATTATATGTGTGTGATGTTTTACATGTGGTCAACCATGTATTTATCATTGACATGTAGTCTATGAAGTAAATCCTTGAAATTTTATGATAGATTGTCATGATCTAAAATACCATATATCATAGTTAGTTCATAAGTTTTCAGTCATTAATGCCAAGAAGTGCAAGAATATTATCAATTATAGTAAGAAATATACTCTTAATTGTAAGAATTATATGTTTAATGACATCCTTATGTCACCATATCATAGTTTGGTTTATCCAACAATAACAAAGACAAAATAATTGAACCACAAACTAGATGATTACAAAGATATCTTTTAGTCACCTAAATAAGTTCCTGCATACTATACACTAAAAAATACTATTGATTTTATCTCTTAACTACCTCTATTTGAAACTTATTTATATAATAAATCATTTATAGAGAATGAATAGATCAAGTGGTAGATCCATGAAACCATGGATAATAGACACATCATGCCCAAATCATTGCCTTGAAAAAACCCAATTGTGTTTGTGCCACAGTTGTGAATCAATTAAAAAATTATTAACAAGTTTAAAGTGAAGAACTATTATCATCATTTAAATATTAAGGAATTTTTCTACCACATCCATGGTGTATAATTCTTTTCCAAAATTAGTCTTAAGTTTGGGTATCATCATATTCATTTTAAACCTCTAGACATTTGGAATATGGTCTTAAAAACAAAGGAAGGATTGATTAAATAGTTGGTTATGCCTTTTAGGTTAGCTCATATAATAAATTAATTCATTTCAAGATGTTGAATGACATATTTAGGCCCTTTACCTATGTCATGTTTTTAATCTACCTTGATGACATCTTAATCTTTAGAAAACATGCTTGATGAATATCTACACCATGTTGAACTAGTGTTTCACATTTTGTAGAAACATATTTTTGTGATAATATGAATAAATGTTCATTTTTAATACAAGATATAAAATATTTGAGACACATTACACACACAAGGGTGTATGTGTGAACCTAACCAAGATTCAATTCATATAGGAATGGGAAACACTAAATAATGTTGCATCTGATTCAAATCTTCTCAGAATTAGGAAATTATACAAGAGATTTGTGTTTAATTTTTATCTTTTGAACCAAACTACCAAAGGTGAAACTAAATAAAGTTTCATTTAGTCAGTTTCACAACAAAGATAATTTGATGAACTAAACATTATAATCTATTTTGTGTTAATACTTATATTACTTGACTATAAATTTCGAAGATCATCAAATTCATTCAGTAATAAAATTGACTATCACAAATGGGTATTAAAAACACAAGTTTTAGAAAAGAGTTAATTCATGTTATAATGGATTAAACAACATATTATTAGAATCAAATATATATTTAGAGTATATACTTATGCCAAATGATGAGGGAGTGATTAGGGAGGGTGAGGGTCAATGATGGAGTGATGAAGGATGGTGAGGGATGGTGAGGGTCAATGAGGGAGTGATTAGTGATGATGAGGGATGAGGAAATATTGATTCGGTATTATGAGGTATGAGAAGTGAGTGATTAGGGATGATTAGTGATGGTAATAATCAATGGAGTGATCAAGGATGATAAGCCCAAGTGATTAGAGATGATGAGAGATAATTAAGGTCAATGAAGGACTAATTAGGGATGAGGAAGGATGAGGAGGGAGTGAATAGGGATGGGGAAGTGATTAGGTATGATGAGGGATGAGGAAAGAGTGATTAGGGATGATGAAGATGGGGAGGGAGTGATTAGGGATGATGAGGGATAGTGAGGGTCAATGGAGGAGTAATTATGGATGATAAGGGAGTGATTAAAGATAAATAAGGATAATGAGGGTTAATGAAGGAGTGATTGGGGATAATGTGTATTGATGAGAGAGTGATTAGGGGTAATGAGGGATGAGTAGGAAGTGCTCAAGGATGATGACCAAGTGAAATTAACATGTAAAGTGGTTGTTTGATGTGTGTAGCTCATCAATGTGACCTATGTTACCCTAATAGAACCACTTTTCATCAATTTCAAAGTGATTGGTTTGAAAAAATTAATTTTGACAAACCTAAGACTCTTAAAAATGCTAGGAATCAATCCAAAAGGCATAAAAACTTAAAAAATGACTATATGTGTGATGTCCCTTACTTAGGGGCTCCTTCTTTGAACAAAAAGTTCTGATACCACTATGATGTCCCTTACTTCGGGGCTCCTTCTTTGAAAAAAAAATCTCTGATACCACTGTGATGTCCCTTACTTAGGGGCTCCTTCTTTGAACAAAAAGCTTTGATACCACTGTAATATCCCCTTCAAATAGGGAATATAGAAACACAAAAGCTCTGAATAAAGAATACGATTTTGCAAGATAATTTCAAATAAATAAATAAATCACAGTAAATCTCTTATCTACCAATCAAATATCTTTCACTTGTTTAGATAATTACAATTGAGTCTCTGTCATACAAATAAAATAATATGAAATATTCTATCTTAAAACCCTGATCTTCTGTAAATCTAGAAATGAAAGCTTGAATCAGGACGTCTCGGCCTGCTGTGTCGAACACACAATCACCGGCATCAGTTGATATACTACCGATGTCGGTCACTGTTAGTCCTTTTCTATCGACATCAGTCTTAAGTCGGTCAATGTCAGTCACTGGGGATCTCTGTCTGCCGAGGTCAGTGTCTGCATGGATCTGTACGGACCTGTACGAACTTTGTACGGCTGCCAATTAAGCACAACCTGTCTATTTTCAACCTCTGATCTAAAAATATATGGCTCTAATACAAAAGATCTCTATTTTTATAATTTATTGAATAAAAAGTTAATAAAGAAATACCTGGAAAGCTCTGTGACAAATTTTGTATGAAGTTACCTCTCAAATCTGTAAACCTCTATGATAACTTTTGTATGAAGCTATCTCTCAATTTGGCAATAGATCAGCTGATATTTCATAGCCTCTAAATTGCACACAATGAAGAGTTGATGTTCTCCACTGCAATGGAATCTTGGAACCCTTGGCTCAGTCTTCACATAAGAATTCTTCAATATCAAAAATCAATAATCAATGCATAATCAATAATGGCCTCAATGAGAAACCCTTATACCCTCAAAAAGATGTGCTTGCCCTAATTAGGGTTTTCTTAAATTAGAATTAGGGTTTCTAATTAAAATTAGACCAAATAATTAATATTTGATTAAATCAATCAAATATTAATATCTCCCTCAATATATGTCCGATCCTCGAACCGACTGAAGCTGGTGAATTAGGGAGTGGTTTTGCACTTGACCATACCAAAATAAGGGTGCTTCGCTGCATGTCAAATATCCCAAAATAATAGGATCTCAAGCCAAATGTGTCTAAAAGAGCCCAAATGAAAGCCAACTATAGGAATTCTACTAATCGAAGCCAAGCCAAGCTCCATCATGACCCTCTATCCATCCTATCAGCCTACGAAGGTCGCATAATAGGCTAATCATCAAGTCTATTAACGTCCACTAAAAAGGGGACATGACAATCCACCCCTCCAGAAATTGCTTGTCCCCAAGCAATCTTAGAACAATGAACCAATCAATCCCCCTGGATCCCATATGTAGTTATGCTCTGCACTCCTGTTAATCAATGCAAGTACTTACAATATCATAAAAGTAGAACAAAGAGGAACCCATAATCAAATTGGCGAATGCAACTCAAGAAAACTCTAAGAGCACAACTACCATAGTCAAGAACACATGAGAACCAAACTCTCGAAGCATCATAACCCAAGTAGAATGGACAACTCAAACTACCAATTCCATCTGCAAGAGATGGTGCCAATCCATCCCATAACTGATCCCTCTATAAAGGTGGCACTATCAATTATACCACACTGTCATCTATGTGAGAAGAATCAATTTGGAGACTCGACTCCACTGGTATCCCAAACTCATCCAGCCCAGGTACTCCTATATCCTGAACATGTGTGTCCACCTCAAAAACATGCTCCTCATTAGTAGCTACAGAAACATACTCATCACCAATACTCAATGTACTAACCTCTGAGTATACCTCCACACTCTGAATGCAAGCATAAAACTCATCCTCACTATCTAACACCTAAGCTAAACTCACCTTAAGACAAAGCTCATCCACAACATCCTCAACTGCTCCTACCTATGAAGATAATGTAGATAAATCATTACCTGAAGATGTGTTAATGTCTCCCTGTACTGGATCAGCATGTCTGTCAAATTCCTCATTCAAGTTTATGCATGTCATAGGGAAAGTACTACGATCCTTAGGCCTAACAATTAAACTCTTTAACCACATACCAGCTCTAGGTGAGACATTTTTCTCTTTTGTCCAGACATACCATAAATCATCTACCAAAAGTTTAGAAATTTTATCCTCCTCCTCAAACAAGATTGTGAACATGATAGAGTGCATTGATGCTAATATATCACTGGAATGAAACTCATCTAAAATATTTTAAACATCCTGGGAATATCACCAATAGAACCTACTAACATCATAATGTTTTCAAATCCATACCTTGCAAATGTTTCAAGTAATCTTGCCCTCTTTGAGAAATGAGGGTCTCTAATGCCATCCAACTTTTTGAAGCTTTTTACCATGGCGTGAAGTACCTCTCTCATAATCTGATCATCATAAAAATTAAAGCTAGCTATTATCCTCATGATTTCACTAATGCAAGAGAGTGCTACAAGTCTTACCACCTCATCATGATGTCTCAATAATCGGGGCTTCACCAATGAACTAAATGCTGGAGATAACGCTGTTTGCATATCATAAGAATTTGATTGATCAACCTTGCCTAAATAAGTTTCTAACTCCTCCAAAGTTTTTAGAATGTCATCTGCTTTCTAAAATGGATTATCTAATTTCTTCTTTGCATTTTGCATTCTTTCTTCCAAATCTTTGTCACCTGCTAAAGCCATACTGATACCAAACTACCCAACAGGATGGTAGGACATTGGCTTTGATACCACTGTGATGTCCCTTACTTAGGGGCTCCTTCTTTGAACAAAAATTTCTGATACCACTGTGATGTCCCTTACTTAGGGGCTCCTTCTTTGAACAAAAATTTCTGATACCACTGTGATGTCCCTTACTTAGGGGCTCCTTCTTTGAAAAAAAAGCTCTGATACCACTGTGATGTCCCTTACTTAGGGGCTCCTTCTTTGAACAAAAAGCTCTGATACCACTATAATATTCCCTTCAAATAGGGAATATAGAAACACAAAAGCTCTAAATGAAGAATACGATTTTGCAAGATAATTTCAAATAAATAAATAAATCATAGTAAATCTCTTATCTGCCAATCAAATATCTTTCACTTGTTTAGATAATTACAATTGAGTCTCTGTCATACAAATAAAATAATATGAAATATTCTGTCTTAAAACCTTGATCTTCTGCAAATCTAGAAATGAAAGCTTGAATCAAGACGTCTCGGCCTGCTGTGTCAAACACATAGTCATTGGCATCAATCGATATACTGCTGATGTTAGTCACTGTCAGTCCTTTTTTGCCAATGTCGGTCTTAAGTCAATCGATGTCGATCACTGGGGATCTCTGTCTGCCAAGTTCGGTGTCTGCGTGGATCTGTATAGACCTATACGGACTTCGTACGGCTGCCAATTAAGCACAACCTATCTATTTTCAACCTCTGATATGAAAATATATGGCTCTAATACAAAAGATCTCTATCTGTATAATTTATTGAATAAAAAATTAAATAAAGAAATACCTGGAAAGCTCTGTGACAACTTTTGTATGAAGTTACCTCTCAAATCTGTAAACCTCTGTGATAACTTCTGTATGAAGCTATCTCTCAATTTGGCAATAGATTAGCTGATATTTCACAGCCTCTGAATCACACACAATGAAGAGTTGACATTCTCCACTGCAATGGAATCCTGGAACCCTTGGCTCAGTCTTCACAGAAGAATTCTTCAATATCAAAAATCAATAATCAATGCATAATCAATAATGGCCTCCATGAGAAACCCTTATACCCTCAAAAATATGTGCTTGCCCTAATTAGGGTTTTCTTAAATTAGAATTAGGGTTTTTAATTAAAATTAGACCAAATAATTAATATTTGATTAAATCAATCAAATATTAATATCTCCCTCAATATATGTCCGATCCTCGAACCGACTAAAGCTGGTGAATCAGGGAGTGGTTCTACACATGACCATACCAAAATAAGGGTGCTCCACTGCATGTCAAATATCCTAAAATAATAGGATCTCAGGCCAAATGTGTCTGAAAGAGCCCAAATGAAAGCCAACTATAGGAATTCTGCTAATCGAAGCCAAGCCAAGCTCCATCATGACCCTCTATCCATCCTATCAGCCTACGAAGGTCGCATAATAGGCTAATCATCAAGTCTGTCAATGTCCACTAAAAAGGGGACATGACAATATGTTTACCAAATATAGATATTAGTTGCAAAATTTATGTCCTAAAATGTGTAGGTTTAATACTTAGACCCTAAAAATTTGTAAGTACTAACTTGATTGGATTTTTAAAAACTATTTTCCGCATCGTAAGGCATACAACTGTGAGACCAACTTTAATAGATGATAAATGACTCTAATTTATTATATTTACTAAAATAAATTTAAAGTATAAAAAAATAAATGTAACAATATAACTATAAAATTATACATTTATGTATAAGTTTACATTTATATTGTTACATTTATTTTCCTATACTTAATATTTAGAGTAGTAAATATAATCTTATGGCCAAATTTGGATTTACGTGCAACTCCACATACTCATGGACATGGTTTCGGTCTTATAACAAAGTAATGCATACATGTTATATAACACATATGAATTGTATATTACACTATACAACACTTATGCATTATATAGTGTGTACATGTTCTAAAATACATACACATTATTTGAATTTACAATAACTTGTATGTATTTTTGTTTTTTCAATAATGCATACATGTTATTATTTTCTCAATAATGCGTATGCATTATGGCTCAGTAATTACTGATCCATAATTTGAATAACACAATTATGTTAAATAACTAACGTGGTCACATTATTTAATAACATAATCATGTTACCTAAAATGTTCATGAAATTATCCCCCAACTCTATGTACATATCCACATGCATTAATGCAAGCATCCATTTTTCTACAAATTGTATAGTACCAAAAAGTCATCTAATTTTCAATAGAAACATATCCAAAATGTCAACCTAAGTGATTTAATGCAAGATATTTATAAAATAGATTAGTATATATAAAATCAACTCTCATTCATTCTTCACCTAGAAATCACATAAAAATCATAATGCGATATACTAATAATCACTCAACCAAACATTCAAGTGAGAAAACCTACCCTATTCATCCTTCTATCCATATCAGTCATATGATAAATATTTCTATAGGTCTGAAAGATTCAAGGAGTAACCCATGAGTCATATTTCCCAAGTTACAACCTAAGTTTCTACATGTATTTACTTATCACAGATTTCATCCTTGTTCACACACAATCCAACATGTAGGGGAGAAATACATTGGTCAAATGCCCTCTTCAGAGTATTGGCTATGTAGGTAGTACCTATTGATAGATGGGTATTTGGGTTAGCTCAACATTATGAGTCCACTAACCTATTTTTCCCATAATCACTCCAAGGGTAAAGAGATATGGTTTGATCATTTGACAAAGAGTGACAATATTTGTGCATGATATGAAGACATCAAAGGAAAGGTGATAGAAAAATCAGAATGCTCTACTTGGTCACATACAAATCTAGTAACTGTTACTTATAGGACACCTATGGTATATTTAGACACTTATATCGATATAATTCTTTAATTTGATGCAAGTATCTGAGGCCTTATAAAGTATATTCCTAAAATTTGATGACTAGTCTAAGATCATCTTTCAGTCCACTTATAGCTTGTTATTATCAATAATTACTTGTGCACAATAAAATATATAAGTATCATTAGTTCCAAATATTTTAAATATATATCAATAGTTGTACTTTATTATTTTTATAAATATCAATTATATAAATTAAGAATACTTTTTTATGAGTTTTCAATTAATTAGCTCGCTTATTAGATTACTTCACCACCCCTATCTAAAGGCTAATATTATAATCTTAACCTTAGATAACCTAATTATCTAAATTTAGGGTTTAAACATCTTCTTCTTTCTATTTTAGGTCTTGAAACTATAACATCTCTTGAAACATTCCACTTGAGATAAAGGGGGATATTGAGGCATTGACAAGTCTACCCAAAGATAAGTACCTCTATTCCTACTCTCTTTATTTTATTTATTTATTTATTAGATTGGATATTTATTTACTCATTTCTATTGTAGATGCATTGTTAATCCTTTTATATGATCCTCCTTATAGGAGGTGTCCCTATCTTTGGAGTTCTCAAATAAGGATATCTCAGTCTTCTTCTTACCATTTGAGGTCTTTGACCTACCACATTTCTTGAAAAGTGTCAATTGAGCCAAAGGGGGAGTTTGAGGTGTTGATGAATGTCGATGCTTGAATATGTATCATAGGTGCCTAGAGTGTTCAAGAACACTTATCATTTTTTAATTATAAGAACTCAGTGCATGAGTTGCAAGTTGTGATAATCCTATTATCTATTGATAGAATAGAGGCAAAGCAAGTGGATTATTTCATAATATTTATAATGTCTGGTGGTTGGGAGCCACTATAACCAGATAGTTAATATATGTAAAATATAAAGTATCCTATGCTAAAAATAGCAAATTATGATCAATAAATAATTTAAAGATTAATATAAGATGGATATTTATAATGAAAATTAAGCTAGAGTGATCTGGTTAAAAAAGGAGCAAAAGGAAAGGTAAGGAAGAGAAGAGATGCTACTGATCTTTATTCCAAACATCATGACAAAGTTCAAATATCATATAGGCATGCAATTAACCAATGTATGATATGAAATAAAATAATCTTAAATCCTATCAAACATTAGGTAGACCTCTAAGGACAATGTGAAATAATGAAAATAAGAACCAAGATAACTTTAAAGATCTACCCCTACAAGCAAACAACATTAGCCCAAATGCAAGAAGAGTAAGAAAATAAAGAGAACCTAAGAAATTTTAATTAACCTAGCCATGGAGCATGTTAACAACTCTACATTAAAATGTACATACCCAAAAATTTATAAGAACCATTCAAATTTGGAAATCAAAACAAACAAGTGAGTGAAGCTATGATAACAAAAGACATAATGAAATTTGGACAAACTTTACAGAATTCCTTACTTATATTAATTTCTCAAAAGTTACAATTGGTTTTGGATCAAAAAAATCCCTCCCCTTTTATAATTGACAATACTCAGTTTATAGAATTCAAGGAAGTATGTCAGTCAGTCATATCTAATTACAAGAGTACAAGTGTTAGGATAACTATCCTTTATACAAATATTATAGAATACACTAGACTTTCCCTAATGGACTAATCTATAGGCAATGTGTTTTACAATTTGCACATGCCTTCATAAAAAGAATATTCCATTTTCAAAATATATAATGCTTAGCTACAGGAAGAATATTCTTAATTTGACTAATCTTTGGGACCCTTGTGCTCTTGATGTCCCCTATTGTTTCTATAGGGTCTTCATTTCTCCCTTGTGCTAATTTGGTTTCATGAAGATCTCTTTCATCTTCTTGGTCTACCAGGATTCTAAGATCTCAATCATTTCTTCTTAAAGCCTCTTTGATTTTCTTGGATTTAGTAATATTTTATTCTACAGTTAGGATCATGTCCATGACTGTAATGTAATTACTTCAACAATAAATTAGAATAGTAGAGATATATCCAAATATGACTAAAATATATTAGAATATATGATAATAGACTAGCCACTTCAAGGGGGAATCCTCCACAAGCTTTAATAAGAGCATAATTCACCATATGATGTTAAACAATTACCCTCTACCTCCTATATATAGTCTATCTAGGCCATGGTTACTCTATAGGCTGACCTACTAACCAAATGAATGCATAGAGAAATGTGATATAGCATCAAAGAGGGATAAGTAAGCCACAAGTTAGCTATTCCTATCCTCATACATGTGATAGGTTAGGGCCATATCATGCCCTTCCCCTTCAAACCAATGTTGTCCTCAACATTGAACAACTCTGGATGTTGTTACAAAAAATCTTCACCTTCCCAAGTTGCATCTTCACTACTCAGGTTCTTCCACTTGATCAGATATTCCCTAATATCTCTAGTTCTCAACCTCTTAGTACAAGTTTGGAGGATCTTCTCTGGTTCCAAAATGACTTATCCTTCTTCATCTAGTTCTGGGAGTTCTGTCTAGGCTGAAACTATCTATCCAATGACCTTCTTCAAACATGAAATACTGGGTGTATGCGAGATGAATGAGGTAACTCAAGCTTATAAGCCACACTTCCAATTTTTTGTAGAACCTGATAAGTGCCATAATAATTAGGAGCAAGTTTTTTTTCCTTTTTTTTTGCTTCAAGGACATCTACTTATAAGGCTACAAATGAACAAATACACACTCACCCACCTCAAAATTTCTCTCACTACGGTGTTGATCTGCTTGTTGCTTCATCCTATTTTGTGCCAAGGCCAAATTCTCTCTCAAACTAGCCAAAACCTCTTGTTGATTCTGAATGTGCTCCTCCACATTTTGAACCTTAGTTTGCACCTTTAATGAAGAAGTGATCGAAGGTGGATGGTAACCATATAGTGTATACCACCATTTTGCAAGTGGTAGCCATTTAACCCAATGTTCCTATTTATCTGATACAAAACAATGGAGATACCCCTTTAAACATTTGTTAACCACTTCTATTTGTCCATCAGATTGGGGGTGGTAAGATGAGATATGAACTAGTTTATTACCCAAATAAGAAAATAGTTTAGTCCAAAAATTACTAGTGAAAATAGGATCACGATCACTTACAATTATTTTAGGGGTTCCATGTAATTTGAGAACTACTTTTAGAAAAATAGCTGCTACTGTACTTGTTAAAAATGGGCATATTTTATAAGCCTATCCACAATGACCAAGATAACATTCTTACCTTTATAACAAGGCAACCCTATGATGAAATCCATGGAAACCTCCTCCTACCTTTGACTAGGAATTGCTAATGGTTGTAACAAGCCTGGGGTCTTAATTGTCTCACCTTTATTCTATTGGCATATCAAGCATTCTACCACAAAATTTTGTACATCTCCCTTGAGTCCTTCCCAAAATAATTCTTTCTTAATTTTGTGATATGTTTTCAAGAACCTTGAGTGTCCCCTAATTAGAGATTCATGAAACTCCACAAGAATCTTATGCTTAAGCTCAGAATTTTTGCACAAGTATAACCTACCCTTATACCATAGGACATTACCTTTCCATTAAAATTTTTTAGAGGCTAAAGTACCTTGCTGGAGATTTTGAATTAGAACCTGTGTATCTTTGTCTTGCTCCCATTCTAATCTGGCTTCATCCACTCAATTTTCTTGCAATATGGATATTACACAAAGTAATGCTTCTGTGGATGTATCTCATTTGGATAGTACATCTACTACTACATTATCTTTACCCTTCTTATAGATGATTTCAAAATCATAACCCAACATTTTGGTTACCCACTTTTTTTGTTCCTCAGATGATAATCTTTGCTCCAAAAAGTATTTGAGACTATCATGATCAATTTTCACCTTAAAGTGTCTACCCATCAGATAAGGCCTCCATTGTTTTCTTACCTTTGAACTGACAACTCTCAAATGCAATGGGTCTTCCTTCCTACATTAGTACCACTCCCAATCCAAATCCAAAAGCATCACATTCAACAATGAATGTCTTTGAGAATTCTGGAATAGCCAAAATTGGAGTGGTGCACATAGCTAATTTTAGTTTCTCAAATGATTTAGTGGTAGCATCATTCCAATAAAAGGCATCTTTCTTTAGAAATGTAGTGAGTGGAGCTGTTATGCTGCCATAACCTTTCACAAATCTTTGGTAGTAACTTGTTAGTCCTAGGAACCCTCTGAGGTTTTTGAGAGTTTTTGGCATGGGCCATTCCATCATAGCTTTGATCTTTAGGGAATCAACTTTGACACCTTCATGGGAAACAATGTGACCTAGGTACTCTACCTCTTGTACTCCAAAATCACATTTGGATGGCTTCGCATAAAGATGATGCTTCTCCAAAACTATCAACACCTGTTCACATGTTGCAGATGTGCTTCCCATGTCTGACTATAAATCAATATGTCATCAAAGAAAACCAACACAAACTTCCTTAAAAAAGGCCTAAAAATAGTGTTCATCAAGCTCTAAAAAGTAGATGGTGCATTTGTAAGACCAAAGGGCATTACCAAAAAGTCATAATGGCCCTCATGTGTTCTAAAAGTAGTTTTATGAACATCTTCATCCTTGATTCTAATTTGATGGTACCCCGAGCGAAGGTCTAATTTTGTGAAATAATTAGCACCATGTAACTCATCAATTATTGGAATAGGAAACTTATCTTTGATGGTGTACTTGTTGAGTTCCCTATAATCTGGGCACATCCTCCATGTGTCATCCTTCTTTCACACCATTACCATTGGTGATGAATATGCACTTTGGATATGCCTAATGATCCCTACCTCCAACATCTCATGGACCATTTTTTTGATTTCACTCTTTTATGCATGTGGATATCTATATGCTCTAGTATTTGGTGGTTGACTCCCTGGAAGTAGTTGAATGTCATGATCATGTTCTCTTATTGGTGGTAGTCATTTTGGCATGGCCCCAAATATATATGGGTGGTCATCACGAATCATTTGTAGATTAGGATGCATAGATGCTTGTGTGGGTTGAAATTCTATGGAACATAATCATGAAATAATTCCCTCTACCCCTTTTTTAGTATCTTAGTCATCTAATGTGAACTAACCAATTGTGGAGATTTTTCCTGTAATCCATGTAGTTCAATTCTCCTACCTTCAAAATAAAAGCACATGAATAGTTCCTAGAAGTTCATCTCAATGGTACCCAAGGTTGTTAGCCATTAGAATCCCAAAACAATGTTTGTGCTACCCATGGGAATAGAAAATATAGGAGAATCAAGATTGTACTCACCCATAACAAGCTTAATACTATGACATTTATCTAGACAATTAATTATGCCACCATCTGCAATCATGACTTAAAATTCTGGTGCTAGGTAGATGAAATAGTTCAATTGAGTGGCCAACTTATGGTTGATGAAGTTATGTGTGATCCCTGAATCAATCAACACTATCACCCTCTATTTCTTGAGGAAACCCACCACCTTAAGAGTTTGTGGAGTGCTAATACCTGCAAGTGCATGACAAGAGATTGTAGGTTGGGAATTTTTAGGTACCTCCTGTATCTCTTCCTCATCATCATTGGAGGCATCATCTTCTTCTTCATCTTCATTAGATCCCTCAATGTAGAATAACTTCTTCTCATCACATGTATGTCCTTTTCTCCACTTGATGTCACAACCAAAACATAATCCTTTTGCATGCTTCTCTTCAATTTATTATGGGGTCAATCTAGTAGGTGGAGGAAATGTTGGTGTTGATATGCTATGATCTTTGAAGTGAGTGAATCACTGCTTCTTATTGGCTATGAATGTTTCCTCAGCTCTATGTGCCATGATAATAGAATCATAAATCTTAAGTGGATTAAACATGTGTACCTCATGTTGAATGTGGTCCTTGAGTCCACCCAAAAATAGGTCATTCAAGTTCTCCTAAAAAATTGTCTCCACCCATAAGGATAGGTTCTAAAAATGATGAATATAATCCTTGATGGAGCTAGTCTATCACAATTTTGCTAGTTGGCTAAAGTAATTCTCTATCACACTATTTCCATAGTGTAATTGCAACTCCCGTATAAAAACTGACCAAGTGACATTAAGAGTCATCTTTTTATTTTGAGCACACAACCATCGATACCAAATGAATTGATCAGGATCAAGATACAAGAATGCCATGGTAACCTTATATCCACCTATGATCTGATGTAGATCAAAAAAATTCTCCATTTGGTTGATCCAATTGAGTGGATCTTTTCCATCAAATTTGTGCATATCCACCTTTGGTAACAGTTTCCTCTATGGCACTGTAGTTAGATTTGAAGTAGACTAGTTGGGAAAACCACCCTAGTGGGGTTGTGAAATAGCATTAGCTAGATGATTTGAATAATTATTTTTCAAATTCATTATGATATCTACCAAACTATCTTGTATGGATTTCATATTAGATTGTATGCCTTGCACCTCACTCTAAATGTCTTGAACACTATAGTCAAGTTGGCTCACTTTATGATCTATGTCAGAGAGCCCAAGTATAAAGTGTCTAGTACATCCCCCTTCTAAATCCATCTCTTCCTTTTTAGGAGTTTTACCTATAGTTTTAGCACCCTTTCCTTGGCCCCGAGTTTGTGGACCTGCCATAAAAGGGCTTTATGATGTCGACCCTGATTGGCACTTTTTGACCCAACTTTGACCAAGCAATTTTGGAATTATGTCAGCCTCAAATCAAAACATACAAAGAATATAAAATATTCAAATTTTTCTAATATTTCCAAAAATGTAAATAAATCTGAAAAATTCTTTGAATTATGCACTATAGAGCAATTTTATGAAAAACACTAAAATAGAGATAACTTTTGTAAAACATATCCAAATAATCTAAAATTTTAATGGAAGCTTAATTTAATTATTTCTCACCTTCAATAAAAAATTTTAAGAGAATTTATCAACCATTTTTTAGATATAGCAAAATTTTTAAAAATTAGGTTTTTGCCCACAAGATTGCCTAAATCGCAGCTCTGATACCACTTGTAATGAAATTACTTCAAAAATAAAGTAGAATAGCAAAGATATATCCAAATATGACTGAAATATATTATAATATATGATAATAGACAAGCCACTTCAAGGGGGCAACCTCCACAAGCTTTAATAAGAGCAGAATTCACCATATGATGTTAAACAATTACCCTTTACCTCCTATATATAGTCTATCTAGGCCATGGTTACTCCATAGGCCGACCTACTAACCAAATGAATGCATAGAGAAATGTGATATAGCATCAAAGAGGGATAAGTAAGCCACAAGTTAGCTATTCCTATCCTCATACATGTGATAGGTTAGGGCCGTAGCAATGACCCTACTATTGTCTATCCTAGATTTCCCTTAGTTCTTGATCCCTACTTCCTACATGACTAGGGTAGCTCTGTGCTTAAACTCCTCATCAATGATGAGGCTTATGGAGTTGAGTGTAGTTATCTTGGTGATCATGATCCCAAACAAATATTCCATCCTATTTTACATCTACTTGTCGTCCTCAAGGAGACTTTCTAAGTTCCTGAACCATGTGTTTAGGCTTTTGAATATGTCTACAAGTAGCCCCATGACTGTGATTCAGATGAGCCAGGTTAATGGTTTTGAAACTAGGGATTTTATCTTCCATCAAGATGTTAGTCAATTATTTTATCCCTTGAATTATACCATTGGGTGACTAAGCCCTTTGCTACTATATCTTATTGGGTAAAGCTCCACACATTTCCTAAAAATGCTTTTGAGAGCTACCATTGCTAGAAATTTTATTGCATTGCTCACTAGTGGACTATAATTTAGCTTCTAAGTCAAATTCTCCTACATAGATGATAATTCAGCTTCCCTGGCTTGATTATGGAAAATATAAGGTCAAACTAGGGATCTTGTATGTGATTAGGGATTTTTTAAGGTTTTTTATAGTGCTCTAATGGTGTTAGCTGTCTAAACTTGCATGAGTTTCATTACTTAGATCCCAATTGGACTGCATGCTGATGCCTTTATATTCTCAAATCTAAAAGATCTTCCACTTGGCACATTATACTTATGTGGCTCTGATGTGGCATTATCATAGTGTCCATGTGGCATTTTCATGACATTTTTCTTGTTCATATTTAAAAAATGGTCGTTACCTTTAAAATAATTCTTGCTTGATTTCACACCATTGAATAATCCTTGCACATATCAATACAGATTATCAATCTTAATCTAAGAACTTGAATTCCATTGGTTTCTCACTACATTCCACATAGTTATGACACTTGTCACTTTCACATTCACTCAGAGATTTGTTGAAATGTCTATGTTGATCATGTATCATTGATCTAGATTGTATGAATCAATCACACTCCATCAATCTTGATCTATTAAATTGTACCTCTTACTCCATAGACCATTGATTTGAATGTATATGCTCATCCATGTATCATCAATATTTAAAATGTGTTTGAGCTTTAATTCATGGCCTATAGCTATACCACATGTCATCTCCACATTCATCTTGACTTCTCAACATTCCTCTCATGCCATTGGATCATCTTTGTCTAGAAAATGTACTCCATTAGATATCAATATTTGAGGTTAAACACCATTGGATGCTAAGTGTTATTTGGTTGAGATTATGACACTTGTCACTTTTTCTCTTGTCTTAGGTTTCTATTGAAGTTTTGACTTGATACGCATCATTGGATCAATCTAGACCAAGAAAATGCATACCATTGATATCTGGAAGATGTTCAATCTTTAGCTTAGGGTTGGGGCTTTGAATTAAAGCTCACATAGTTAGATCTTGATCATCTAAGCAAATGTGGATCATTGATCTTGTTAGTGCCCAAAATTATGTTGAAGCAATTTAGGTCTTTGTATGATGAATTTCCTATGCCCAAGCTAAGTGAGCTTCAATTTTTTAGTTTCCTTCCTTCCCTCATCAGGAGAAGAGGATGGGACATGTAGTTTGAGAAATCATGTCTATTATCTTCATTAGAAGAGTCCAAAGAGACATCTATCAAAGATGGAAAATACCCTAGAAAGGCTGAGGAGAGGTTGGAGAGTTGTAATGTGTGGAACAAAGATCTTATGGCTTGAGAATTTACAGTGAACAAATGAGGGTGTAACCAAGTCCTTTTCCAAGCTTGGATCCTTCACACTTGAGAGAGGAGATATGTCAGTGTCTTGGATAAAAATAATAGTCTACACTTATGTGTTTTGGTGATTAAGGTGAGGGGTAGTCTGATGAACTTAATGAAAGATATGTATTTAACTTGAGGAACCCCCAGGAGTAAAATTTAGATGATGGAAAGATTTTTCACTTCTCCCCTTTTAAGGAAGTTGGTATAAAGGGTGGAAGTGGCCATGACCCCAATTTTATTTTTTTATTTAGACATATGGTAGAGCATTAGGCCATTATAAATTTTAGGGCTCTTTGAAGAATTAGCCCACTTACCTTTTTGGTGGGCACGATGCTTAAAATCCACAAGGCTTGAATGCCTGATTGTATAAAGAATATTAGTGTAATGTAGAGGTGCTCAAGTGTTTGCCAGCTTTGGGACCTTTTTGGAAATTGCATCACTTAATTTTATGGACATGTTCCAAAGGGTCCTCAAAGGCCTAAATGCCTAGTTTTTTCAAAATAAGGATCATTGCAAGTGGTGTCCTTGGTATCAACAAAAACTTAGGACTTCTTGCCCCACAATACCAAAGGATCATAACAAGAGAAAATGTGTGAAAGTCCCTGAGAGCTTGAAAAGAATGTTTAAATTTATGATTCACTTATATTTCAACATGTATTATAGAAGGAGGGTCACTTGGTGAACAGGGGAAGGCTTTACATTTTCCCTCTATTTTTCAAATGAGGCTCAAGTAATTAATGGGGTAGGTGCTAATTAGCCACCTCATCTTGGAGCATTAATGATAACCCTAATTCTAAAATGCAAGGGATTATAATTTTATTTTTCATATGAACTCACCCTTCACATTTAGAGCCACAAATTTGTGCTTCCAAGTGACTAAGTGTGCCAGAGTGAAGAACAAAGTAAATATAGTGAATCAAAGTATGACTCTCAAAAGGTCTCCATTTCCATCTGTGTACATATTTTGATAATACCAATAAGTTTTTGGAAACCTTATTGTATTGTGTTTTGAGAGGCAATTGAGAGCTCAGTTGTGAAGTCTTTTAGTGAAAATAAGTTTATTTCTAAATTATATACAGTAACAAGAGACTTGAAAAAAGATGGCAACTTCTTCAACAACATCTAAGGGAAACATCATATCAATGTTGGACTCAATCAAGGACACTGATGAAATATATTTGGAATTTGGGCCCCTATTAAATGTCTTTAAAAACCCCAACCCCCCACAAGTAATTACCAATGTTGGCATGAGCTACATTGCACTAGTGACAATGTTCCCCCTGGATGATCCATACCTAAAGCTCACCATAACATGTGTTCAAGCATATCAACTAGATACCAAAACCATCATCGATGAAAATCATTCATTGGTATTCTCCTTTACTCTTAAAGCCCTCATAACCATGCTCAACATTCCCCATTAACCAAAAATTATCACACTCAGTATCGAGGAATGCCAACAATACGCTGACAAAGACAAGAGATCCATATGGGAAGTCATGAACTCATGTTGGATAGCTAAGAAGGGACAAAAGGTCTTGAGGATGTTAAGGAACTTGAAATTGGACAAATTTAAAGAACTACCTCAGTATGTTATAGACATGGACATTAAAATTTATGGGATACCCACAACTAAAAAGTTTGAGACATGGATGTTTTTGATCATGCTCTATGTGATGGAAGGGAAAAGGAGGATTGATTGGGCCACCATTCTTAGTGACAATTTGCATGCATAAATAATGTACCTTCAAGTAGCTATCCTCTTCAAGGGGGAATTTAAAGGTACATTTTATATGTCTTCCTACTTAATATATAGCCTAGTGCACAACAAGATTTTCTAGGGACTTACCAAGAACCCCACAGGGATGAGAATCTATGAGATATATCCTGAGGTGACCTTGGAGGGGTCTAAGAATAGTTTTTACAAGGGACATAGAAATTTTTTCACCCCATGATGAGTTTATTTTACCCCCTATGGAGCCTAAATAGAATGTCCACTATGGCCAAACAAGTAATATAAAAATATGGGGCCACATACATTCAATTTTGGACATTCACATACATTAGGATTAGTGGTTATGTGGGGGCACCTCAAAAGCTCCCATGATATGTGGATGATAAATTGGTGATAATGGGGATAATTTGGAAAATGGTTCCTCTACATGAGATGATTACCACCAAAAAGATCAACAACCCTTTCAAATTCCTTATGAAAATTGGGTATTACACATGCCCCTCAGTGGCCAAGGCAAAGTGGTTGGAGTAGGAAATGAACATGTATACATTTGATAAGATGCCATCCTAACCCAATTAAAACATTAGGTGGTTGGTGAACATGGTGACAAATGTAATATTGCATTGGTCTCACTATGAAGACCTTTGGTCTAACTACACCACTGAGGAAGATGTCCAAAAGTGGGAATATATGAGGCTTAAAGTGAAGGAAGTCATAGCCTACAACATCATTCCTATCCTCGAGGACATGGTAGATGATAAGATGGTACTCTCATTAGTATATAATAGGGATAATATTTAATCCCAGTCCATCACTCACATGAACTTCACTGTGTAGGAAGATGACTCCATCCCTCGATGAGCAATGTGGATGAGGAAAACCTTTAGATGGTTAAAGGAACATGGAATCAACCTCAGGATATATGACACCCCTACCCTCCAAGAGTTAAGAATGGTAAAGGAATTGAATGCCTTCTTCCCTATACACAATGGTGACCCTCTAGCCCCATCATCATCTACAGTAGGCAAGGGAAATAAAAGCTTAGAGACACTGACTTCACCAAACTAGTGGACATCAAGAAGATGACCATGGCATAATCAAAGGTTGGGTTATATTTCTCAAAAATAATGAGCTTGGCTAACAATTGGGATAAAATTATCATGGGGTAGGTCACACTGGGTAGTGCCACTCCCATATTGATTTTAGGGACGGAAGCTTTGATGATGCTGGCCATCTCAATAATCCCCCCTATGGCTAGTCAAGAATCAATCCCAACTTTCCTACCTACACAATAAGATGTAATCAAGATTTATACAAAAATATATTCAAATAATAGAGGTTTCAAGGAACAAGAGGAACCACTAAAGTAAAAGAGAGTTAATAAGGCGCTCTAACCTTCAATCAAGTCTCCAACTAATCAGAGGACAATTGTTTTAAAAAATTTGATCACCAAAGAGTTCCCACTGAAGAGAAGATAAGATCAAGGTTAATATGTGTAGAGGGTGAGGGATAGGAGTGAAGGGGAGGACTCAGATGAAGGAAGGATGATATCAAAAGTAATGAAAAAATAATGTGCCTTCACTCCCCCTAAGGTAAAAATTGGGTAAAAATCCCATAGGGAGAGGTGTCATACCCCATCAAGGATCCTGACAGAGGGAACATCTATATAGGGGAACATACAATAGAAGAAGGTGAAGGTGATGAGGAAGGCATCAAGGATCTTGATGATCCTTTATATTTTGATGATGCTATGGAGGTTAGTGCTAAGGTATCTACCCAAGTAGAGGCCCCTTTTGAAAAAGAGCACCACTCCCTATAGATAGAGGCATTTGTCTAAAATGTTATTTATTAGTCACCTAGGTACGAAAATGTTGGTGAAGTTGAAGATGCCCTGAAGCTAGATGAAAGGGATTAGGGTGAACTTGGGGATGACATTCAGTCCCCCACTAATAGTGTAAAGGTGGGAGAACAAGAAAAGGATAAAAGAGGAGATGAGGGATCAAGCTTGCAAATGGGTACCCCCACAACTTTGGAGGTCAATAAAGGTGTTGAGGAGGGTTCCCCCAAGGATTATACTTCAATTTAAGTCCCTCGAGGGGTCCTCCCCACCATCAAGGTACATGACCCAAATAAAAATAAAGTTTCCAAGGCCATGATTGGTGAAGAGTCACCAAAACATGATAAGGAAGTCACCATAGCCTCTGTAGACCTAGTGGCCCAAAGTAATAACGAAAGAGAAGCCATTTTTGTATCCCCCATCCAACCCATAGAAAAGGTGAGCTCCATTGATAAATTCCACATGGAGTCCCACTAGCTTGGGTCTGATTTTGAAATTTTGGAGCGAGTAGAACTAGTCTCAAAGGAAGAAAAGGAAAAATAGGGAAGTGATGAGGACAAATAATAGTTTGTGTTAAGTCATCCTCCCAAGCCAATGGCATTACAAGTATCTATTTACTCATTGGCACCACTCATCAGTACCACAAGGCCATCCTCAACATCAATAACTTCAACAGGTTTCTAGACTAAGCCCCTTCTTTGGGTAATGGACTAGGTGAAGAAAAAGAAGGATGTGATGAGCAAGATAGGGGATATCAACATAGAATAAATTATTCAAAAACAAAAATCTAAGCCCCTAAAGAAGGTCATAATGCATACCCAAATGACATTCATTGATAAGTGAGAAAGTAGTGTTGAAGTACCATTCCTCTTCTAGATGCACTAAAAAAATGTTCCCCTAGACAACTAATCCATCTATAGTTACAATCTTGAGGAGCCATCAAGGAAGGAATTGAAACATACTTCACAAGTCCTAGCTAACATGGTGACACATAGAATGGACAAAAATAAAGACACCATGGAAGAGCTAAAGGCAGAGAACCAGGCTATGATCTAGTACTTGCAAAAGTATTGAGTGAGCCTTAAGTAGTGACTCCAACTACCATCCAAGATCCCAACCCTTCCCTTATCTCCCATGGATCACTGGACTTCTCCTATGGTGATGATATGAAGACCAAAGGATGGGAAACAAATTATTGGAAATAGGACTTGACAACCTAAGCTAAGGAAGTCATCCATAAAGCCATGAAATGGCTTAATAATGAGACATATAGATGAGGAGAGTGTAGCTCCCTAGCATTTGTATATGATGTTGATATCAAGAGTTGGGAGTCACATAGGCCCATAATAGATGATATATGTAATATGGTAAAAGATGCTTTATTAGTATAAAATATTATCTCTTTAGATAGTCTTAAGATGCCTAGAGAATGCCAGTTGTCCATAAAGTATAGGCTATCCATGGTCAAGGATGGTGCCTTTGATATAAAAAGAGAAGAGCAGTCTCTCAAGACTGTGAGGATAGAAATTGAGGCCACTTTGAGAGAAGTGGTAAAACTTGATGGTTCAGTGGACTTGACAAAAGAATTATTGGAAGATGCTTTAAAGAACCATATTGATGCACCCCATGGAGCCTTTAATAGCCAAAAGATAAGGGACCTAGTATCACTTGAAAAGTCCTCTGACTAATTAAAGGCATTGGTACATAAGAAATAGGGAGTGATCCAGAGGAAAACCAACTGGCTAGAAGAATATAATGGCAAATGCAAATATCAAGTGGGCATGAATAGAAAGATCCTCACCATTATGATTATAAAGTTTGTTACATACAATAATAAGCTGGTGAAGGACACAATCATCAATGTGGATTTCGTATCATGATTAGATGCCCCTAATTAATTTCCCAAAATAAAATCATTCTATACCTCACTTTCTCTTCTTGTCCTTTTCTCCCTTTTTGTCCCTTTTTCACTTTTCTCATAAAGAGACCATTATAACTTGCCCGATAGTGGCTTGTCCCTTTCAGGGTTTATTTTACTTAAGAAAGGGATGTCTTTATTTATTTGTCCACATGGAAAAAGTTTTTTTTGTCCCTTGTGGGTTTATTTTATGTGTACATAACTATAAATATTCTTTTGTAAGTGGGGAATCATATCTTTCATCATCACGAGAGCACAATGACAAATCCAAGGAATCAAGTTCATTACAACCAACCCTAGGCTCATGAAAGAATCTTTTAGTTGGGGTATCTTTATAAAATATACCAAGTATGGATATGAAATTGTATAAGTAAAGGGGGTTTATCCCTTTACAAAATGTTGGCTAAAATTTGAGTATAGAAGATATAGCTTAGAGAGTCATCCCTGTGTAGTGCCCTGGTGCTAAATTAATTTTGGTTATAAAATCATTAGAAAGCTTTGAGATCATCCATGATGTTCCCTTGTTAAAGAGTCATTCTACATAGTGTCTCATGATATCAATTTTTCAAGAAGTATATTTTAATCAATCCTTTCTTAGTGAATGAATAAAATATGTTCATGGTTTTGATTCTATCTTGTTGTTTAAGTGCAGTGTTTCTTTTCACAAGATAAATATATTGGTTGTTTGGTGTATGTTTCTTTATGGTAGTCATTTATAAGGTACAACCAAAACATTAGATATTTTCTATTTTAAAGTTTGGGGGAACAAAGCATTTATATAATTTTTAAGGGTAGTCCTAGGCTCACAAATATAATAGGAAATAATTCTCTAAGGGTAACTTGTAGTGTTGGTTATAATTCTTCAAGGACCATTTGTGCATAGTTTCTTCCTAGCTATCTCTAGAATCAAGCAATCATCTATTGATAAAGATAATATCATGATTGTGTGAATCCCTCCATGTTTATTTATTATCCTTCCACATATTTTTATCAAGCTATTCATATAAACATTGTCCTACCTTATTCTACCTCACATATAACATATAACTCACATACCATAAGTGTTGCTTGCCCAACAGATACATTATACATTATTTACCTAAAGTTTGTTCATTTTGTGTGCAAAAAATCTTAACACTACATTCCTTGTTTATTTATTGTCATTCATCAACAATATCCACCTTGAAGATTGCATCCATTTTCTCATTTGTGTTAAGTAGATCTCATATGACATAAGGCATTCATGCATTTCATGTGACAACCCTTCCCAAGTGGAGTGTGTGAGTCTAGTTATACTTTGGTCATATCCCCTCTTCCCTAATTAAAAATCCTTATAAAGGTTCAAGGTTCAAAGTCCCTTCAATAGAATGATCTACACCCATAGGTCCTCTTACCTTGGCTCAGGTAGAGCCAAAAGTATTAGGGAAAAAACCATCCCCTTTGTCGGGCCCCTTCTGATCATTATCCCCATTTAGTTCTTTCAAGGTGATGATCCCTCCTCAACTCCAATGACATATCAAGTGTCTCCTCACCTTCGAATTTCACCCCCCTCCTTTTTAGGGTACATGAGGCTAAGTGATAGTGGTGTGCAAGTGAGAACCAATAGGATTTTTTTGGCACCATTAGCGGGGACCTTATCACCCTTGTTATAGACTTGGTTATTAGAGAATATTAAGTGTTTTATTCTCCCTATTTCTAAGTTGAGTTGCTCACCTAAGTTCTATTGGTAATCTCATAATTCTCTTTGGAACATTTACCCTTATTTATGAAAATCTATTGAACATATTTGAAGAGTGTTATCAATGTGTAAAAACTAGCATCTGTCTATAGTTGTGCCTAGTTTTATTGGTCTAAAATCCTTCTTTCTAGTGGTGACTCTATTCTATCATAGGTTTAAAGAACTAGTGCCTATTATTTATACCTTACTTTATCTCTGAGCCTTTTATTCATCTCTACAAAATTGGAGGGTACTAGATCTTCTTTCTAAAGGAATCCTTCAAAAGAGCTTATCCTTGAATTGAAAGTCCCATCCAGAAGAAAACAAGTTGGAAAACCTATTGTGGGTCAGGGCTTAAGTTATCAAGTAGGACTTGATCAGTTTATTCTTCTTCACATACACCTCTTATTCTATAATATCCCATTATTTTAAGGGTACCAAAGTGCTTTGGATATTTCTAAAATTCCTAAAAATCAAGCTCTCTCTCCCCAAAGAAGCATTTCCCCTCTTTTCAATTCTTCAAAAAGTGTTCACTCTGAACTTCCCTCTAGTTCACCTTCATCCTTTGATTCAAAAATGGGATACCATGACTTAAGGAGGATGTTTAATGTAGATAATGAAAATGATGGAGAGGATGATCAAGATTTGGGTAATTAGTGTAAACCATTCATGATCCAAAGATTTAGACCCATCCATTTCACTGGTATGCTTATTTTTCCCAATGAGGTCCCTATCAAGATTAGAAATGTCCTACCTGAGTTTCAGGGAAATAATGCAATTTCTAGGGAACAACATTTGAAAGCCTTTTTAAATGTTATTGAAGACTATGAGATTGACTTGGAGGATGTGTGTATAAATCTCTTCATCAACACACTTGAGGATGAGGCTTGAGAGTGGTTCAAGTCCCTCCCTGATGGATCTATAGATACTTGGAAAGCAATGATCAATGCATTCAAGATGTATCTTGGTGAGAGTTTAGACCCCTGATTCCTACTTACCAAGTTTGAAAACCTCAAGAAGAACTCTAATGAATGTGTGAAGGATTTTAATTCATAGTTTAGTTAGGTGTTGAGGAGGTTGCCTGAGGATATCAGGCCCAGTGGTCCCACTTCTCTAATTAAGTATTATGATGCATTTGACAAGAAAGCAACCTATTATCTCAAAGATAAGGCTCCCACAAATCTGAAGATGGATTTTAATTTAGCTATTCAAATAGAAAATAACGTCAAAGCTATGGGTAAGCCTTTAAATAAAAGGGCTGATGTCAAGCTGGTAAACCCTAAGAAAATGCAAACTTCCAACAAAGGATTGAATCTAGAGGAAATAGTGAAGACCTTAGCCACTTTAGTTAAGTAAATCTCTTACAAGCTAGCTAGAGCAGAGAAGGGATTGTCCCAGGGTACCTCTAATCATGATGATAGGAGAGATCATAAGAGAGAGGAACAAAATTATTCATAAGATCAAGGTTAGGGCAGGACACCTTTCCAAAATAGAAATAATGATAAAGGAAAGGGGTTAGCAAGGGATGACAAGAATCATACTCGAGGGGTTGGAAGGGATGTGCTAGATCCTTTGGATACAAAGAATAACATAATTGATATTGACATCAATTAGTGTGATAAGTGTTTTCTCCCTCACCCCTCATGTAGCACAACCTCTGAAGGTGGTTTAGAGGTAGTTGGTTCTAAAGTTGCATCTGAATAAGATGACATCTACATAATAGATTTCCAAGAGGTAGAGAGTTACATTTTTAGGGTAGAATGGGTAAGTACCCTATCAATCTCAAACTATGGAGACATCTTGGACTATGATTGTTTCAATTTCATTTTTGATGAACCCAGTGTAATGATTCCTTCTCCATCAATGGAATTAATGGGTGCTATCATTACTCAAGAATTTTGGGATGCATGTGAAAAGCTAAGTGTTATATCCCTAGACTTTATCTATGAAATCAATATGATGCATGAATATGAGTTATCAGTTCATGATTTTGAGTTCCTGATATCAATGATGAAAGGGAAGTATGGAGAATCTCCCCCATCAATCGAGGACTGATAGTTGATTTATGTTGCAATTGCCTAAGAAAAGGAGTATAATCTAAGAAGAAATGATTAGAATACTCCCCTAAAAGATGAATGTAATCCTAGTCCTAGGGTAGAGACTAAAGAAAAATAGCTGCTATAACTAAGGAGGTCTAAAATCCTACTAAGCATAGTCCTGTACCTTATCATGCTAAATCGAGAGGTGCCTATGCCAAAAATTGAACCCCTTTCTTATCTAACATTCCTAAGAAGGATGAACCTAGGAAGCCTCTTTTGAATAATGAAGTCAAAAGTAGTGGCTATCCTATTTATATACCCCTAGCACTAGAAGGGTATATTCTGAATGAAAATGTCACAAGTTTACCCACCAATACTCTACTATCCAAATACAATGTAATATTGCCCATGTACTGAGTCAACTAAAGGTCAAAATACCTTCTGTGGAACTACTTAGGATCCTAGATCACAAAAGGAGAGCTTTCAAATATTTAGGGTTTATAAAAAAGGTCAATTATTGAGGCAGAGCCTCCCCACATCGTCCTTGGAGAAAATAAAAATGCTTCAAAATATTCTAAGTAGCACTTGGAAGTGTACCTAGGAATGACATTGGTAGGAAGCTAAATGGATGTTGACCATTTTATACCACCTTGATGATTAGTGGATTGATTATTCATAATTATATGTTTGTTTTTGATGCATCCTGTAACATCATGCTGCTAGTTTTACTAAATAAACTATGCATAAGTATAACCACAACATATGGATGATGCCTTGCCATGGATTCTAGAGAAGTGCCTATTGTTGGCATGGTAAAAGGGTTGGTGGTACAGTTTGCACAATACCCTAGAAATTTCCTTAGCATAGATGTCATTGTTGTAGACTATCCACCTAAGTGGGGTATGTTGCTCTCTAGCAAGTGGGATGCTAGCATTGGTGACAATGTTTAAATGGATTTATCTTATGCCACAATACCTTTGGATGATAAAATGGTTCACCTAAATTGGGAACCACAAATGGTTTATATCTTGGAAGACCCCAAGTATTAGTTGGATGAAGTGTTGTATGCAGACACATATATTAGGAAATTCATGGCAAATGTTGAGTTTATAGAGATGCCCCCTGATGTTGATATCCAAGATGAACACTCCAATTGGATTATGCATTTTGATAGAGCATATTATAATATTGGAAATGGGGCCAAAATTATTTTCTATACTCTTGAGGGCCAAATTTATAATTTCTCCTTTTAGTTAGATTTTGAGTGCACAAATATTATTGTAGAATAT
The DNA here is from genome assembly GCA_037957365.1 of Torreya grandis. Classification (NCBI taxonomy): domain Eukaryota; kingdom Viridiplantae; phylum Streptophyta; class Pinopsida; order Cupressales; family Taxaceae; genus Torreya; species Torreya grandis. The sequence continues at coordinate 2,205,906 of JARHVA010001902.1, read as the reverse complement.
GAAGCACTTTTGATAGGCCTCCAAATCACCCATGAGTATGGATTTAAAAGGTTATTAGTAAAGGGTGACTTTGAGTTAGTGGTTAAATAGGTTGATCTATTTACACCATGAAGCAAAAGAGGTTGAAGTAGTACCAAAATGCTATTTGGGATTATCTGGAATGGTTCAATACTTTTAACATCTAGTGCCATACCCAAGAGTTCAATCATTTGGTAGATGTGCTCACCAAGAGAGTTGTAGAATTTAGGATTGAGCCTAGAAATTCCACTAGTGAATATCAAGTTGAAACATTGGTAAGGCCCTCTATTCTAAATAATATTAATCATTGGTAAGTCTTTGATGATGATGATCACATAAAAAGGTTTCTATGCTACATAGAGGAATTTAAGGGAACTATTATAGACTAGGATTCTATGATCCATGTCTGTGATGGGAAAGAAACCCTGTATGGGAAAGAAATAATCTAGATTAAAACTAACACCATCCCTAAGGGATTGGTTAGTCTTGAAGTAGCCTTTGATGGAGCAAACCAAATCAAATATAGAAACACTTATATATCAAGATAAGTGATTGAGATTAACATTGGGATACCAGAGAACCCAAGGAAGATCTAGCTCAATGTTCACTTAAGTAAAGATGAAAAGGAAGCATTTTCACCCTTTTAAAGAAATATTAGGATTGCTTGGTGTGGTCTTATGTAGAGTTAAAGGCTTATAGAGAGGTTCTGTTTCAACACATTATTTCCCTACATCCCAATGCAAAGCCATTCCACCAGAAATAGTGGTTGATCAACCCATCTTAACCACCAAAATATAGGAAGAGTTGAAGAAGCTAAGGGATGGTGGAATCTTTCAACCTATTAGATATTCATCGTGGGTGGCTAACTTTATCTTGATTAGAAATAAAAACAAAGATATCCAGCTTTGGATAGATTTTTTAAATTTGAACAAGGCATATTTGAAAGACAATTATCCATTACCTAACATGGATAATATGCTTCAAGATATCACTGGATCAAAGCTATTGTCAAACCTAGATGATTTTTTGGATACAATCAGGTGGTGGTCAAAGAGTCAGATAAGGCTAAGACCACTTTTATCACCCCATGGGGCACTTACGTATATGTTAAAATGCCTTTTGGTTTAATGAACATAGGTGCCACCTTTTAAAGAGAAATGGATGTAGCCTTTGCTATATTGATTAACCAATTAATTGTTATCTACCAAGATGATGTCACTATATACTCTGAAAAGAGAAGTGACCACCTAGTGAATTTGAAATAGTTGCTTATCAGATCCTAGGAGTTTAGGATCTCCATAAACCTCAAAAAATGCCAATTTGGAGTAAAAAGAGAAAAGTTACTGGGACACATTGTGTCCCAACAAGGTGTTATGATAAACCCTAAGAGGTTGGAGGCCATCGACAAAGTAGCCATCCCATAGACCAAGAAAGGTATTCAATCTTTCTTCGGCCAAATTAATTTTGTTAGATGGTTTGTTTCCAATTTTATAGAGATTACTTTGCTGATCACTTCAATGTTGAAGAAGGATCAACCTATAAAGTGGGAGGAAAAGGCTACCCAATATTTTCAAGACATCAAGGTAGCCTTGAAAATGACCTAGTGCTTATTAGCTCGGACTACAGAAAAGAGTTCTAAATATTTTAATTTGCCTCTATGCATACCATTTCTGTAGTGCTATTGCAAAAGAATGATGAAGGTCATGAGAAACCAATTACCTTTTTCAATAAGGCACTTCAAGGATATAAGCTTAGATATACCATAATGGAAAAGCAAGCCTTCACTCTTTTGAAATATATCAAATAATTCAAGTCCTATATTTTGAATTCAAAGATTATTGCCTATGCCCTTTACACTATGGTGAAGGACATATTAACTAAAAATGAAACTATGGATAAGAGGTGCCAATGGGTCAATAAATTTCAAGAATATGACCTAGAGATATAGACCACCAAGCTTGTCAGGGTCATGGGTTTGGCAAAGTTGATGACTAAGGCAAATTTAGAAGTCATGGAGGTGAATAATGTAGAAATAATGATGGATAACTATGGATCAAAGTATAGAATATCCCCATGGTATAGAGATATAGTTCATTATCTGAAGACCTTGAGTTATCCTCCTCATATAGAGAAGAATCAAAGAAGGACATTGAAGTTGGTGTCCCAAAAGTATATTCTATTGCAAGATGACCTCACATAGAGAAGCCTAGATGGTGTTATCTTGAGATGTTTAGTGGAAAGTGAGGTCTATCCAATAATTATAGAATTACATAGTGGTGTGTGTGGTAGCCATTTCACTCAAAAGGTCACTACACATAAGATCTCGAGGGCCAAATATTGGTGGCCTAAATTATTCAAAGATGTAACTACTTGGGTTAGAAAATGTGAATAATGTCAGTAGTTCTCTGAAAGAATGAAGGCATCCAGATAACTTCCCCTACAACCAGTATTTATTGAGGGACCTTTCATACAATGGGGGATGGATTTTATGGGTGAAATCTTAGATTCCTTGAGTACTAGTCATAAATGGATCTTGGTGGCCACCGATTAATTCATGAAATGGGTTAAAGCAATTATTACCAGGAGATCAACCTAGCAAGTAGTCATAAATTTCTTACTGAATAATATTATTTGTCAATTCAGGGTGCCAATCAAGATTATATGTGATAATGTTATGTGATTTAGAGATAAATAGTTGAATGAATAATGTGAAGATTATGGGACTATCTTAGCATATGCCTCCAACCATAATCCATAAGGAAATGGACAAGTAGAGTCTAGCAATAAAAACCTATTGAAAATTATCAAGAGGACTCTGGTTGACAATAAAAGAAAATGGGGTGAATAGTTGGAGTTTTCTATTTGGGTGGATAGGTTGACTCCAAATAGATCCACTAGAAAGAGCCCATTTGAGCTTGTGTATGGGACCTAAGCTATTTTAATTTTGAATATACAATTGCCTATGTATCAGTTCATATGGTAAATAATTAAGGTAAGAACAAAAATAAGCCACTATGAAGGGAGAATTGACCAGATCATTAAACTTGATAAATTTAGGAGGCAAGATCATGAAAAACACATAAAGTTTAAAGAGCATCTCAAAAGGATCTTTGACATAAAAGTTACTCCACAAACTTTTTAGGTCGATGATCTAGTTCTACTTTAGGACAACAAACATGAAGACAAAGGGAAGTATGACAAATTTGATTCCCTTTGGATGGGTCCCTACACCATCAATTTTTAGATAGGGAATCATACCTTTTATATTAGAGATATCAATGGGGAGAATTTAGAGATGATAGTAAATGGCAGACATCTCAAGCATTTTTTAGATTAAACCTCTATTTTCCCCTATACATATGTATATAATTATCTCTCTTATGGTCACCATGATCATGTTGTATTTTTATCTGTCCCTATCCTTTTTCATTTGATTAGTTGCCTTATTAAAATAGTGATTCACCCATGTTATGTTTTTTATTGACTCCATATCCCAATGGATAGGTGACTAGTCTGGTGTTCTCTATGTACCCACTGGGGGTACCCATCCTTGAGAAAGAGCCTATGGTAGTTCCCAAAATTATGCTAAAGTAATTTGGGTCTTTGTATGATGAATTCCCTATTCTTGAGATAAGTGAGCTTCAATGTTTTAGTTTCTTGCATTCCCTTATTAGGAGGAGAGGTTGAGACATGTAGTTCAAGAAATTGTGTCTGTTATGTTGATTAGATGAGTTTAGAGGGACATCTATCAAAGATAGAAAATACCCTAGAAAGGCTTAAGAGAGATTGAAGAGTTACAACATGTGGAGAAAAGATCCCATGGCACTAGAATTTATAATGAACAAATGAGGATGTAACCAAGCCTTTTTCTAAGCTTGGATTTTTTACGCTCATGAGAGGAGATATGTTGGTAGCCTAGATAAAAGTAACATGCTACACTTATGTGTTTTGGTGATTAAGGTGAGGAAAGTTTGATGAACCAAATGAAAGATATGTATTTGACTCAAGGGACCCCTAGGAGTAAGATTCAGGGGATGGAAAGATTATGCACTTCTCCCCTTTTAAGGAAGTTGGTATAAAGGGAAGAAGTGGCCACGGCTCTAGTTTCATTTTTGATTTGGACACATGGAATAATATCAAGCCCTCAAAAATTTTGGGCCTCTTTGAAGAATTTCCCCACTTACCTTTTTGGTGGGCATGGTGCTTAAAATTCCTAGGGGCCGAATGTATAATTGTATAAATAATATTGGTGCCATATGGAGGCACTCAGGTGTTTTTTAGCTTTGGGACCTTTTTGGAGATTGCCTCACTTACTTTTATGGGCATGCTCTAAAAGGTCCCCGATATCTCAAACACTCAATTTTTTACAAAAGAAGGATCATTTTAAGTGGTGTCCTTAGTATCAATAGGAACTTAGGACTTCTTACCCCACAACACCAAAGGATCATAACAAGTGAAAATGTGTGAAAGTCCCTGAGATCCCAAAAAGAATGTTTTAAATATATGATTCACTCATATCTCACCATGTATTATAAAAGGAGGGTCACTTGGAGAACAAGGGAAGGCTTTACATTTTCCCTCTATTTTTCAAATGAGGCTCGAGTAATTAATGGGGTAGGTGCTGATTAGCTTCTCATCTTGGAGAATTAATGGTAACCCTAATTCTAAAATGCAAGGGATTATAATTAAGTGTTATTTTTCATTTGAACTCACGCTTTCATTTAGAGCCAAATATTTGTGCTTCCAAGCAACTAAGTATGCTAGAGTGAAGAACAAAGTGAATATAGTGAATCAGAGTATGACTCTCAAAAGGTCTCTATTTTCACCTATGTGCATTTTTTGATAATACCAATAAGTGTTTGGAAACCTTCTTGTATTATGTTTCAAGAGGTAATTGAGAGCTCATTAGAAAAGTCTTTTAGTGAAAATAAGTTTATTGCTAAGTTAAATATAGCAAAAAGAGACTTGAAAAAAGATGGCAACTTCTTTAATAACATCTAAGGGAAACATCGTATCAATGTTGGAATCAATCAAGGACACTGTTGTAATGGATTTAGATTTTAGGGCCCTATTGAATGTCTTGTAAAACCCCAACCTACCACAAGTAGTTGCCAATGTTGGCATGAGCTACATTGCACCAATGGTATCATTCCCCTTAGTTGTTCCATACCCAAAGCTTGTCATAACATGTGCTCAAGCATATTAACCAGATACTAGAACCATCATCAATGGTATTCATTCAGTGGTATGATACTTTACTCTCAAATCCCTTAGAACCATGCTCAACATTCCCCCTCAACCAAAAAATATTGCACTCAACATCAAGGAATGCTAGCAATACACTGATAAAGATGAGAGATCCATCTGGGAAGTCATGAACTCATGTTGGCTGGCCAAGAAGAGACAAAAGGTCTTGAGGATGTCAAATAACTTGAAATTGGCCAAATTAAATGAGCTACCTTAGTATGTTATATCCATGGCTGCTATAATTTATAGGATACCCACTACCAAGAAGTTTGAGACATGGATTTTTTTTATCATGCTCTATGTGCTGAAAGGGAAAAGGAAGATTAACTGGACCACCATCCTCAGTGATAATTTTCATGCACAAATGATGTAAATTCAAGTAGCCATCCTCTCCAAGGAGGAATTTAAAGGTATATTTTATATGTCTTCCTACTTAATGTATATCCTAGTGCACAACATGGTTTTCTAGGGACTAACTAGGAACCTTATAGGGATGAGAATCTATGAGATATATCCTAAGGTGACCCTGGAGGGGTCTAAGAATAGTTTTTAAAGGTGAATAATTTTTTTTTCACCCCAATGATGAGTATATTTTACCCCCATGATGAGTATATTTTACCCCTTATGGAGCCTAAATAGAATGTCCACTATTGCCAAGTAAGTAATATAAAAATATGGGACCACATACATTCAATTTTGGACATTTACATACATCAAGGTTAGTGGCTATGTGGGCCCACCTCACAAGATCCCAAGATATGTGGATGAAAAATTGGTGGTCATAGAGCCGAGTTGGCAAATGGTGCCTCCACATGAGATGATTTCCGCTAAAAAGAACAACCCTTTCAAATTCCTTATGAAAATTGGGTATTACACATGCCCCTTAGTGGCCAATGAAAAGGGGTTGGAATAGGAAATGAGCATATATATGTTTGATAAGATGCCACCCTAACCTAATTATGACATCAGGTGGTTAGTGAACATGGTGAAAAATTTACTATTGCATCGGTCTCACTATGAAGACCTTTGGTCTGACTGCACCATCAAGGAAGATGTCCAACAATGGGAATATATGTGGCTAATAGTGCAAGAGGTCATAGCTTATAACATTGCTCCTATCCTTAAGGACATGGTAGGTGACAAGATGACACTATCCTTAGTATATAATAGGGATATTATTGAATCCTAGTCCATTGCTCAATCAAACTTCACTATAAAGGAAGATGACTCCATCCCCTGATGAGCGACATGGATAATGAGGAGAACCTTTATATGGTTGAAGGAACATGAAATTTACCTCAAGACATAACACCTCTATCCTCCAAGAGTTAAAAATGATAAAGGAATTGAATGCCTTCCTCCCTACACACAATGGTGACCCTTCAACCCCATCATCATCTACAACAAGAAAGGGGAAAAGAAAGCTTAGAGACACTGGATTCACCAAACTAATGGATGTCGAGAAGATGACCATGGCACAATCTAAGGCTAGGTTGTCTTTCCCAAAAATAATGAGCTTGGTTAAGAATTGGGATAAAATTTTCATGGGGTAGGTCACATTGGCTAGTGCCACTCCCACATCAATTTTAGGGAGGGAAGATTTGATGATGTTAACCATCTCAATAACCCCCTATGGCCAATCAAGCATCAATCCTAACTATCCTAACTACACAATAGGCATTAGTCAATCCTTCTCAAAAAATATATTCAAGGAAGAGAGGAGGTGAGGAACAAGAGGAGCCACCAAATCAAAAGAGAGTTAAGAAGGCCCTCTAACCTTCAATCAAGTCTCTAACCAAGTAGAGGATAGTTGTTTTCAAAGACCCGATCACTAAAGAGTTCTCACTGAAGAGAAGAGAAGATCAAGCTTCTTTTGCATAGAGGGTCAGGGATATGAGTGAGGAGGAGGACTCAAATGAAGGAAGGCTAATAGTAGAAGTAATGAAAAAATAATGTGACTTCACTCCCCCTAAGGTAAGAACTAGGCAAAGAACCCATAAGGAGAGGTGTTATACCCCATTAAGGATCCTGATAGAGGGAACATCTATAAAGGGGGAACCTAAAATAGAAGAAGGTGAAGGTGATGAGAAAGGCGTCAAGGCTCTAGATGATCCTTTATCTTTTGATGATGTTATGGAGGTTGGAGCTGAGGTAGCTACCCAAGTAAAGGCCCCTATTGAAAAAGAGCCCCACTTCTCAAAGATAGAGGCATTTGTTTAGAATGTTATTTCTCAATCACCTGGGTAGGACAAAGTCAATGAAGTTAAAGATGCCTTGAAGCCAAATGAAAGCGATCATGGTGAACCTAGGGATGACATTTAGTCCCCCAGAAGTAGTATAAAGGTGGGAGAGAAAGAAAAGGATAAAGGAGGAGATGAGGGATCAGGCTTGAAAATGGGTACCCCCATAACTTTAAAGGTCAATAAAGGTGTTGAGGAGGGTGCCCCCAAGGATTCTACTTTAATTAAAGTCCCTCGAGGGGTCATCCCCAACATCAAGGTATATGACCTAGAGAAAAATAAAGGTTCTGAGGCCATGATTGGTAAAGAGTCACCCAAACATGATAAGGAAGTCACCATAGCCTCTACAAACCCAGTGGCCTAAATTAATAAGGAAGGAGAAGCCATTATTGTATCCTCCATCCAAAACATAGAAAAGGTGAGCTCCATTGATAAACTATGCATGGAGTCTCACCTGCTTGGGTCTAATTTTGAAATTTTGGAGTGAGTAGAACCAATTCTAGAGGAAGAAAAGGAAAAGTAGGGAAGAGATAAGAACACAAAATAGTTTGTGTTGAGTCCTCCTCCCAAGCTAGTGGTATTTCAGGTAGTTACTCCCTTATTGGCACCACTCATCACTACCACAAGGCCATCCTTAGCATCAAAAACTTTGGTAGTTTATATACCAAGCCCCTTCTTTAGGTTGTAGAATAGGTGAAGGAAAAGAAGGATGTGATGAGCAAGATAGGGGATATTGACATTACATAAATTATTCAAAAATAAAAGGCTAATCCCCCAAAGAAGACCAGAATGCATGCCTAAATGACATTCACTAATAAGTGGGAAAAGAGTGTTGAAGTAGCCATTCTTCCTCTAGATGCACTAAAAAAGAATGCTCCCCTAGAAAGCTACTCCATCTACAATTACAATCTCAGGGAGCCAACAAGGAAATAATTGAAACATACCTCAAAAGTCTTGGTTGACATGGTGACATACATAATCAACAAAGATAAAGACATCATGAAAGAGCTAAAGTCAAAGAACCAGGCTATGATCAAGTACTTGAAAAAGTTACTAAGTGAGCCTTAAGAAGTGATTCCAACTACCATCTAGGCTCCTAACCCTTCCCTTATCTCCCTTGGATCATTGGACTTTATTAGTGGTGATGATTTGAATACTAGAAGATGGGAAACAAGACTTGATAGCCTAATCCAAGGAAGTCATCCATACAAAAATGTAATGGCTTGATAATGAGATAGACATATAAGGAGAGTGTAGCTCCCTAACATTTATATATGATGCTGATATCAAGAGTTGGGAGGCACTTAGGCCCAAAATAGATGAGATATGTAATATGGGCAAATATAATTTAGTATCAAAAAATATTGTCTCTTTAGATGATCTTAAAATTCCTAGAGAATGTCAGTTGGACATAAAGCATAGGCTAGCCATGTTCAAGGATGGCACCTTTGATATAAAAGAAGAAGAGTAGTCTCTTAAGACTGTGAGGATAAAAATTGAGGCCACTCTGAGAGCAATGGTGAAACTTGATGGTGTAGTGGACTTGAAAAAAGAATTATTGGAAGATGCTTTGAAGAATCTCATCAATGCACTCCATGGAGCCTTCAATAGCCAAAAGATAAGGGACCTAGTATCACTTGAAAAGTCCTATGACTAGTTAAAGGCATTGGTACATAAGAAATAGGGAATGCTCTAGAGGACCACCAACTAGCTAGAAGAATATAATTCTAAAGTAAAATTTCAAGTGGGCCTAGATAGAAATATCCTCGCCACTATGATTGTAAAGTTTATTACATATAAGAACAAGTTGGCAAAGGACACAATCATCAATGTGGATTTTGCATCATGACTGGATGCCCCTAATTTATTTCCCAAAATAAAATCATTCTATACCTCCCTTTTCTCCCTTTCTATCCCTTTTTCTCTTTTCTTGTGAAGAAACCATTGTACCTTGCTTGATAGTGGCATGTCCCTTTTAGGGTTTATTTTGTTTAAGAAAGGGACATATTTGTTTCTTTATGTAAGTGGAAAAAGTTTTGTTTTGTCCCTTGTGGGTTTATTTTGTGTACATAATTGTAAATATTCTTTTGTAAGTGGGGAATCATATCTTTCATCATCATGAGAGCACAATAGCAAATCCAAGCAATCAAGTTCATTTCAACCAACCCCAAACCTATGAAGGAATCTTCCAGCTGGGGTATCTTTGTAGAATATGCCAAGTATGGCTATGAAATTGTATAAGAAAAGGGGGTCTATCCCTTTACAAAGGTCAGCTAAAATTTGAGTATAGAAGATATATCTTTGAGAGTCATCCCTATGTAGTGCAATGGTGCCAAATAAATTTTGGTTGTAAAATGATTGGTAAGCTTTAACATCATCCATGATGTTCCCTTGTTATAGAGTCATTCTACATAGTGTCTCATGATATTTATTTTTCAAGAAATATATTGTAATCAATCCTTTCTTAGTGAGTAAATAAAATATGTTCATGGTTTCCATTCTATCTTGTTGTTTAAGTGTAGTGTTTCTTTTTTCAAGATAAATAGATTGGTTGTCTGGTGTATGTTTCTTTGTGGTAGTCATTTAGAAGGTGCAACCATAATGTAAGATACTTTATATTTTAAAGTTTTGGGGAACAAATCATTGATAGCCTTTTTAAAGGTATTATTAGGATCATGAATACAACATGAAATAATTCTTGAAGGGTCACTTGTAGTGTTGCTCATTATTCTTTAAGGACCATTTGTGCATAGTTTCTTCCTAGTTGTCTCCAGAATCAAGCAAGCATCTATTGATAAAGATGATATCATTATTGTGTGAATCCTTCCATGTTTATTTATTAGCCTTCCACATCTTTTTATCAAGATATTCATATAAACATTATTCTACCCTATTCTACCCCACATACAATATATAGCTCGCATACCATAAGTGTTGCTTGCCCAATGGATGCATTATACATTGTTTACCTAAAGTGTGTTCATTTTGTGTGCTCAAAAGCCTAACAATGCATTCCTCATTTATTTATTGTCATTCATCAACAATGTCTAGATTGAAGATTATAACCATTTTCTCATCTATCTTAAGTAGCTCTCATATAACATAAGGCATTCATGCATTTCATGTGACAACCCTTCCTAGGTGGAGTGTGTGAGTCTGGTTATGATTTGATCATATCCCCTCTTCCCTAATTAAAAATACTCATAAAGGTTGAAGGTTTAAATTCCCTTCACCAGAATGAGCTACAAACATAGGTCCTCTCACCTTGGTTCAGACAGAGCCAAAAGCATCAGGGAAAAAAACATCCTCTTTGTTGGGCCCCTCCTGATCATTGTCCCCATTCAATTATTTCAAGGCAATGAGCCCTCCCTGGCTTTAATGACATCTCAAGTGGCTCTTCACCTTCAAATTTCACCCCCCTCCTTTTTTAGGGCATGTGGGGCTGAGAAACGGTGGTGTGAAACTAAGAACCAACATATCCTATAAATAAAAATAATGTTTAAGTTAGTGCTTAGGAGAATAAAGAACATAACATATGCTTTAGACTATGCTTTTTATTTTGTGTTAATAAACATGATAAAAACTTAGGTCACACTTTTTAAGCTAAGTTTTGAGACATAATAAATTGAACCTCACACATACTAACAAGACATGACATAAAGTTTTAGTACAAGGATTTTTAGGCTAAGTTTATAGACATAACAAAAGGTCTTGGTAGTTAGTTAAACCATGTAGAAATAAAAGGGACCAAGGGGGATCAAGAAGATAAAGAGACCAAACATAAAAATTTTTAGACTAAGGTTTGGTCATGTTAATAAACATGACTAAACCTTAAGATAAAAATAGAACTAACTCCATGGCATAATAAATCATTCCCATGCAAATTATTCTTGCCAAATTTCAATTTGATTCAAAAGGACCTGAGCTAAGATAATTTGAATGAGGGTTTCAAGGTGATTAAACATGACTTCAATTTAATTTTAAATAGAACAAAGGTTAGTAATAGATAAAATTGACATTAAAATATGGAACCCAAGACATTACCCATTCCAAACAAACTCCATTAGAGTTGTAACCTAAAACATAAAGATCAAATGTTAGAAACTTTAAACAATGAAAAACTAGAATCATGTACAAATGTGCTAACCCAACCAGGTGTGGATGGCATTAAAATAAATACATTGTGAAAATGTGCTAGTGACACTTTGATTAAGTGAATTTTCAATTTTAAGGTACAAAATTTGAAAAATTTAACACAAGGGTCCCCATTTTTCAAGAATGGGGGTATATTGTCCTCAACAAATGGCAACTTTTGGGGGACTCTAGTTTAGACTAATAATTAAATTAGTTATTCCACTTGATTAGTCACCATTATTAATATTAGTTCATGGTTAAAACAAATCTTACACATGCAAAATTAGGATCAAATATCAAGACATAGCCATGATGTGTGTGTGCTTTGATTCCACTTACTGATTGACACATGATTTAGAGAAAAAATTATAGGTTCATGAATTTAACCATTAACATTGACTTACAACATATTTGGATGTTCATTAAGAATCATGATTGAGCTTAGGGAAGGCTTGGGCATTACTTTGCTACCAGCCAGGTGTCCATAGCCCTAGTGGAGATTACCAGAATCACCTTTGCTTAGAAAGCTCTTGAATTTTATAATAAGGTTCTTATTTTTTTTATTTTTCAAGTCATTTTGACTTTATAATAAAGGTTGGGAACTATGTTAGCCAAGTTTTTGATCTTCAGACAATCATCTTTGGCTATAGACTTTGTCTCAGGCAATTAATGTTTTTTAAGTGCAATAATGACTATATCCTAATAATTTAAGCTTTAACCTTACATGTGAAATCTTTTTTAAAACCAAGATTAGATCAGAACAAGGTTTAAAAACTTATGGAATAATAAACATATCCATTAGTCTTTACTAGCTTCTCTAAACTATAACATTAATCTCATACTTCAAAAATCCATGATCAACCAATGTTGAGAGAACATACTTACATTCTTGAGTTATGAGTTTTATTTGAGAAATCATATGAATCTTGAGCTGAGGACCATCCAAAAGGACTTATTAGAATAAAAAACAAAGTAAAGAAATCAAACAAACCAAACATAAAGCAAACAAATATATAAACACTATGCACAAACAAGGGACATGAAGGAAAGAATAGAAAGAAACTAACTTAGCCTATCTACACTAACTCTAACTAGTCTTATAGTTTACCCCATGAAGACCCCAGGTGGGACAATAGAGAAGTAGTGTTTAAGGTACTACCCATTGATGGGTAGTGTAAACTCTACTCCTTGTAAGTATTTCATCTTGAAGGTGTTATCTCTAAGTATCTCAGTAATCTAATAGGGACCTATCCATAAAGGTGTGAACTTCCCATGTTTACCCTTAGGCTCAGATACCTTATCCCAGAGAATAACTAAGTCTCCCTATCTAAACACATTTATCTTTAAACTCTTATCAAATCACCTTTTCACTATGGTTTGGTGCCTGCTAAAATTAGCAAAAGCCTCTTCTCTTGCATCTTCCATCCAAATAATGTCAAGCAACCTTGAGATTAAAAATTATTTATCCTCTTCCATGTAATTTTTCATGAACCTATAGGTTGGTAGCTTGAGTGTTATGGGAAATATAGGTTCTTGACCATATACCAGCAAGAATGGCGATGCCTTAAGAGCTTATTTGACTCTAGTTCTTGTTGGTGTTCTAGATTTATACCCTAGCTGAGCAAAAAATTGTTTAAGTCTTTTACTCAAATCTAGTCTAAAATGGGACTGACCCTAGGCTATGGGTCACCTATAATAGGGTCAGACCTCTGGAGAAGGTTAGATTCCTTCTAGATCTATCACCTAGACTAAATTTTAACTAGGAAAAGGGAGAGAGAAATGGGTAATAATGCAAAAAAAATGTACCAGAGGTGATGCACTAGTAATGTGATTATTCATCCACTTTATTAAACTTCTAACAAACACTAATGATATTTTATTTGAAAATACAAATGACTATTTATGCATGAGTATTTCATGCAAAGGTTTACCAAATAATCAAAACCGAAGGGAAGTGATGAAGAGGCCTGATTCAAGGCACTAACTTGTTAATATATCCACTTGAAAACTTTAATAAAATGAAATTTAACACTAAACATGACCTAAAAAATAATATAATCTAGTAACTAGGTGAGATTAGGATTTGACAAGGGAAATAGTTCTACCATATATGCAAATCAATCTAACATTGACACACTACACCAAAATAATAAAGTCTAAAAAAGAGTCCTTTATTTATCTCAAGAGGTTACAAAGATCAAATATGGGTAGAGTCTAATCATGCCCAAGTGAGGGATTTCCAAGTTGTTTTCAAGGCTTTGAAGCTTATATTTATAGAAAAAAGGGACGAGAGAGAAAATTAACTAGGCTAATAGAAAACATTGAATGAGGTCTAACTACTCTTGATGGATTAGCATTTTTGAGGATGCTGAGTCATTGTCTTATCAAGAAAGAAGGTCCTAATAAAATAATTTAATTTTCCATGATCTTTATCCAACCAACTCATCCTCTTGGGACTCTACACCATCTTCTTCTTGATCTGCTTATGAAGATAAAATATTCATGTCTTGGAATTGATAGAACCACGCTTGGTCTATCTTAGGTAGTTTTAAATATCTACTTATTTAAGAAATGACCATGCTGAAGGACAAGAAGCTTCCCATTAATTACTTATTTTCCCCAAGGAAATATATAGCACAAGTTTCATTATAGATCAAAAACCAATCATATTTATTGGTTTTCCTATAGCTATCATGTCAAAGAGATGGAGTTTTCCAGCTATCTAATATTATTTTGATATTTAGTCATTGAATTTAATCTATAATAGGTCTAAAAGACCTATTATGTATCCATAGAGCCCTAATAGTGACCCTTAATCTCTAAAATATCTACCCTAGTTTGATACTGGTATGTGTTCAAACCTAGCTACTTTGTATTTACTTATCTCAACTAAAAACTAGCTCATCAACTACCATAAAAAATGTCTTGGGGTACCCTATGCTCATTGGCTATCAAAAAATAACTTGGATTATTGACATTTTTACTTCTCTTGCACTGTTAGATCCTACCAGTCTAGATGACCACTGATCATTGATCTCCTACCAGTCTAATGCACTATTGGCACTTATCACTTATGTATTTATCCTCTAAATTCACTGACTCCTTTGACCCATCTCAATCTATTGATCACATTTTTGCATTTGAATGCATGCCATTGATGGGGCCATTGACCTACTAGTCATCATTTTCCATTGGATCTTTTATAAGATCAAACACAAATAATTGATTTAGATCAAACCCATCCTTTTATTAGTGAATGTGTACCATTGGATCTTAGCTTTGATGAACCCATGCCATTATATCTTATCTAGCTTGTAGCTCTTTAATGGATTTAACTCGAGGACCTTTTGACTTGTTTGAATCTAATGTGGACCCTTAGATCTCATGTTTCAGTATGTAGGCTCATACAGACCATCAAATCTCAACCAAATTTAAAGATTTTAAGGACCTTTTGAACCCAAATGGTTACTTGCCATGGCCTAAATTTGACATTCATACAAATGTTTTATTGACTTCTTGACTTTATGCATGCTACTAGATCTTTGTTTAGATTGAATGCAAACCATCGATCTTGAATCCATTTAAATACAAATGGCTATTTACCACACATTAACCTTTGATGTCTATGTGAACGTATTTGACATCCACATGACTATCACTACATATTTGAAAATCAATGGTCATCTTCTGTGCTTGAATTTGATACTTACAAGGCCGTCTTAGACTTTTTGAATTCAAACAACTATTTATTATAGCTTGAAATTGATGTTTACACAACTATTTGGATCACAAATTCCATAGGCTATTTCCTTCAAACATTTTACTATACATTCTATTTGGGTAGACTTACTTGAAAAAATACCCTTTGAAACCATTGAAATGGACCATTTTCATGAGAAATGACCCTTCAAGAAAATTGTATAGGTCACTTTGTTGAGAGAACAACCCCTCAAGACTTTTTTTACAACACTTTTTGAAAGAAATGACCCTTCAATATTTTTGTATGGTCCACCTCATTCAAAGCTTACCATTAAAAAATTATGCTTTGGACCACTTTCCTATAGAATAACCCTTTGAGAAAATTGTATAGGACCATTTCCTTGAAAAATGACCTTTTGGGACTTTTGTATCAGATCACTTTCTCAAAGAAATACCCTTCAAAAAAAGTGTTTCAGACACTTTTTTTTTTTTTTTAAATAGCCTTCAATAATTCTGTATGAGTCACTTTATCTGAAAAGTGACCCTTCAAAACTTTACTTTGGACCTTTTTCCTAAGAAAAGACCCTTCAGGAAAATTGTCTGGGACACTTTCTGAGAGAATGATCCTTTGGGATTTTTGTTTCATCCAAAATGTCTGAAATAATTCCTGACACTTAGCCTTTATTTGATACAAATAATTTCCTCAAAAGAAATCTATCTTCATGTTTTGCTTCAAACATTTTATCTGAAATAATTCATGCCTTCAAAAACTTTGTCTTGGATAATTTATCTGAAATAATTCAACACTTAAACTAAAAGGGTCAAGAATTTAGCTTAGCAAAATAAAATATTGAAAGAATGAACACTTAGTAAAATAAAAGGTTTGAAAGAATTTCCAATTAAAGACTTAGCCCAAAAAAGTTTTTTACTTAGCTTTTAATTGAACTTAAAATGTTACTTGATCCTTGAAGTCCTAAAAGAACTATAAAATTCTGAATCTTGTTTAGATTTATTTCATGACCTTGAACTGCTTGGTTTCACCATGAACCCTACTCATATTGAATCACTAGACTACTCTTCAATCAGGATCCTGGTCCTTCTATTAAATTACTAGACTAGGCATATTTTTGGTATATAGACCAAATTTGGTCAACATATTTGGTGACTTGTTTGGGCAAAATGCCTGCTATGCTCAAACTCAGACCATATACATAACCTTTGACTCATAACAGATAACACATTTGTTTCATGACTATAAGGCACCTCTTAATTTGAAAAGACAATATAAATCCACCAAAATAGGGAAGAAAGCAAAACAAAGTAGGGAAACTATCCTAACAAATCAAATGTGCAAACAAATAACTTATCTAGGACAAAATATAAACAAACTAATCTAATTAACCATGACAAAAATGATCCACCTGGATCAAATTAGAAATTCATGAACTCATTCATTAAAAAAGATGGTACAAGTTAAAATTAGGGGGTTTATTTAACATGAAATTTGAATAGGTAGTCTTCTTGCCTTGCCAACTATTTTTCTTAACATCTCCTAAAATGAGCCATAAACAATAAACTAGTCACCAACAAAGACAAATTCATCTTACACTTTCTCACATTGCTTGTCAACTACAACCTTGTCAAGTGACATATCACCTATGCTTTATCCTTGAGTGACCTTATCCTTCTTATCAACCATTACAAATTCATTTAGCTCTTCAAGGAGTTTTGAATATTCAACCCAAGCTGTATCATGATCTTAAATAGGTGGTTCTTGATCAAACTTCTCATAAACATGCTCTCCAATGGGTAACATATCTCTACAAAGATATTTAATATTTTCAATAGATTCAAGATATAAATACCAATCATTATTTTGTTCCTCACTTTGATCAACCTAAATAAGATTATCTTGAATGGTATTTTGATCTTTCTCAAGTGGAGATATCTCAACCTCATTTGTAGACATCAACTTGAATCAATTCTTCATTGGGCTCTTCCATGTTAAGATCAGCCTTCTCCTATATACTTGAGATAAATTATTTAATATCATCTATAGCCTCATTTTTAATTTTTACCTTAAGTGAAGTATCAATGAATATCTTCATCATACACACTTGAAACATATTCTTCACATTCCCTAAGAATTTGGCTTGTAGCTGCAACCTCTCTCTCTATCTCTCATAGAATAGGCTCTTCTTAAAGAAGGGAGATGGTGGGAGGGTGATGAAATTAATTTAATTTAAAGGGATTATGAAGAATGTGAGGTTGATCATGGTCATAATTTGGGATCTTTGGGGAAATGGAATCATGTAGGGGTTTTTATAGAGGAGGAAAAGAGAAAAATTTGAGAACTTTTACATTTTGCTCTTTCCATTTGCCCACTACTTCATCAAGGTATGAAACCTTTTTATCCTCATGGAAAACATGATCTTGAGGGGTAAGAGGTGAAGAAATGGGACTATAATAAGGTATAGCCTCTTGAACTGGCTCTTGACTCCAACTAGTAATCTCCATTGGCTCACACTGAATATGGTTAAGAAATTCATGAGAATAAGGAATACAAGAAGATTGGTAAGGAACACAAAAGGGTCCTTGAGACAAATGATCCAACTCAATTTTATGCATCTCCAAAGACTTCATATTTTTTAATACAAAGGTACAAAACTCATATATCTCTTCTAGATCATTAGATACATTTTAAAACCATTCATTCACTTCTTCATACTGAGAATTTGAAAATACTTTTCTTGCATATGATAGAAGTTTGAGCTATATCTCATCCATATTTTCTTGTAAATAATATTTATCATATGCAACATCATAGCCACATGGGAAAGGTAAAATCTAGTCTTAAGACTGATATGGTTCATAAGGAAGGTAAGAGTCATGTTCTTGATAATAAGGATCATGGGAAACTTGATAAGGCTCATCATGGATTTGATAAAATTCTTGGTAAAATTGATTGAAATCATAAAAAGGTTCATATGGATAATTCCAAGGATGGTATGACCCATAATAAGGCTAATAAGGAGGTATAACATAGGGATTTTTCTCATACATAGCCATGAAAATAACATAAGGATAGTGCAATGAAAATGAACTTACTTAGAAACTGTTTAGACTGTTAGAAGTAATTACTTGAGCTTGGAATCACCAAATTCTTCATGAATAACACCATTAACTATAATTTCACCAATACAAGATCCAATATGTCCCACTAGGCATGTAAAAAATGGTGTTATAGATTTTCACCCTAGCTGAGTAGAAGATTGTTCAAGTCTTTTACTCAAATAAAGTCTAACATGGGACTGAACCTAGGCTATGGGTCACCTATCATCGGGTCAGACCTTTGAAGAAGGCCAAATTCCTTCTATATATATCACCTAGACTAAATTTTGACTAGGAAAAGGGAGAGAGAAATGGGTAACAATGCATAAAAACATGTAAAGGAGGTGATGTACTAGTAATGTGATTGTTCGTCCACTCTATTGAACTTCTAACAAACACTAATGAGATCAGATCTACAACTCCAAATGGTTATTAATGCATTAGTATTTTATGCAAAGGTTCAACAAATAATCAAAACCTAAGGAAAGTGATGGAAATGCCTAATTCAAGACACTAACCAGTCAATATATCCAATTTTTAGTTTTAATCAAATGACATTTGACACTAAACATGACCTATAAAAAAATATAATCTAGTAACTAGGTGAGATTAGGATTTGACAAGGGAGATATTTCTACCACATTGTAAATCAATCTAGCATTGACACACTATACCAGAATAATAAAGTTTGAAAAAGAGTCTTTTATTTATCTCAAGAAGTTACAAAGATCAAATCTAGGTAGAGTCTAGTCATGCCCAAGAGAGGGATTTCCAAGTTATTTTTAAGGCTTAGAATCCTATATTTATATAAAAAAGGAATGTGAGAGAGAAGGAACTGAGCAAATAGAAAACATTAAATGAGGTCCAACTGCTCTTGATGCATTAGTAGTTTTGAGGATTCTAAGTCATTATCTTATCAAGAAAGAAAGTCCTCATAAAATAATTGAATGCTCCATGATCTTTATCTAACCAAATCATCCTCTTGGGACTCTATTCCATCTTCTTCTTGATCTACTTACAAAGATAAAATATTCATGTCTTAAAACTGATAGAGCCATGCTTGGTCTATTTTGAGAATTGTAAATATATACTTGTCTAGGAAATGACCATGCTGAAGGACAAGAAGCTTCCCATTAATTACATATATTCCCAAGGAAATATCTAAGTGTAAGTTTCATTATAGATCAAAAATTAATCATATTTATTGGTTTTCCTATAGCTATCATGTCAAAGATATGGAGTTCACCAATTGTCTGATCTTATTTTGACATTCAATCATCAAATTTGATTTGTAACATGTATAAAAGACCTATTATGTATCCATGGAGCCCTAATGGTGACCCTTAGTCTATACAATATCTACCTTAGTTTGATCCTAGTTTGTGTTCAAACCTGACTACTTTGTATTTTCTTATTTCAATTAAAAACTAGCTCATTGACTACCATCAAAAATGTCTTGGGATACTCTTTGCTCATTGGCTATTGAAAACTAACTTGGATCATTGATATTTTGAATTCTCTTATACCATTAGATCCTACCAATCTGGATGATTGTTGATCATTGATCTCCTACAAGTTTAATGCACTATTAGCACTTGTCACTAACACATTTGTCCTCTAGATTCATTGACTCCTTTGACCCATCTCACTCTATTGATCACCTTTATACATTTGAATGTGTGCCATCTATTTGATTGGGCCTATTAACTTACTAGTCTCCACTCATCATTTTGTCTTTTATAAGATCGAATGTAGATCATTGATTTAGCTTGAATCCATCCCTTTATTAGTGAATGCACACCATTGGATTCTAGCTTGATGAACTCACACCATTAGTTCTTGTCTAGCTTACAAATCTTTAAGGGATTTAAGCTCCTTTTGACTTGTTTGAGTTTAGTATAGGTCATTAGATCTCATGTGTCAATATGCAAGCTCATGTGGACCATCAGATCTAAACCAAATTTAAACAATTTAAGGACATTTTGAACCCAAATAGTTACTTACCATGGCCTAAATTTAACATTTACATGAACATCTTATTGAATTCTTAACATTAGGCATGTTGCTATATATTTTCTTGGATTGAATGCAGATCATCGATCTTGAACCCATTTGAATATAAGTGGCTATTTACGATGGCTTAAAATTTAATGTCTATGCAAATGTATTTGACATATTCATGACCATCACTAAATATTTGAAAACCAATGGTCATCTTCTATGCTTGAATTTGACATTTATAGGGCCATCCTAAACTTTTTGAATTTAAATGACTATTTTCTATAGCCTAAAATTAATGTTTATGCAACTATTTGGATCACAAATTCTATAGGTTATTTCCTTCAAACCTTTTGATAGACATTTTATTTAGGGCACCTTATTTGAAAAAATACCCTTTATAACCCTTGAAATAGACCATTCTACCAAGAAATGACCCTTCAAGAAAATTGTATAGGGCACTTTATCGAGAGAACAACCCCTCAGGACTTTGTTTGTGGTACTTTTTGAAAGAAATAACCCTATGGGATTTTTGTTTGGTCCACCTTGTTAAAATATTGACCTTCATAAATTCTACTTTGGACCACTTTCCTTTAGATTTACCCTTTGATAAAATTGTATAGGACCATTTCCTTGAAAAATGACCTTTTGAGACTTTTGTATCGGATCACTTTCTCTAAGAAATACCCTTCAGAAAAAGTGTTTCAAACACTTTGTTTGAAAAAATACCCTTCAAGATTTCTGTATGAGCCACTTTTTCTAAAAAGTGACCCTTTAGAACTTTGATTTGGACCTTTTTCCTAAGAAAAGACCCTTCGAGAATTTTTTTTGGGATACTTTTTGAGAGAATGATCTTTCAAGCTTTTTTTTTTCAAATAAAATGTCTAAAAAAATTCCCAACACTTCCTTTTTTTGATACGAATAATTTCCCCAAAGAAATATATCTTCATCTTTTTCTTCAGACATTTTGTTTGAAATAATTCATTCCTTTGAAAAATTTATCTCAGATAATTTGTTTGAAATAATTTAACACTTAGCCAAAAAGGGTCTGAAAGAATTTAGCTTAGCAAAATAAAATCTCAAAAGAATTTGCCCAAAAGAATGAACACTTAGTCAAATAAAAGGTCCAAAATAATTTCCATGTAAAGATAACCCAAAAAGGTTTTGTACTTATCTTTTAATTGAACTTTTGAAATGTTGATTTATCACTGAAGGCCTAAAAGAACTATGAAAATTTAAAGCTTGTGCAGACCTATTCCATGACCTTGAATTGCTTGGTTTCACCATGAAACCTGCTCATATTAAATCATTGGGCCAATTTTCAATCATGATCTTTCTCCTTCCACTAAATTCTTGGACTAGTCATATTTTTGGTATATATACCAAATTTGGTCAATAGTTCTATTTGCCCAAAGGGCATACTTAAGTATCTTGTGCCATGTTCTCAGTTTATCAGTTGCAGACTTCTTTATAGCTTTCATCAAGTTCTTATTTTTTGATTCAGACACTCCATTACCTTGAGGTTAATGGTTTGATGAGAACATGAGGATAATGATTTTGTCATATACCCATTCTATCATCTCAATGGATATAAAAGTAGATCCATTATCATAGATTAGAGATACAGGTGTAGCAAACCTTGTGCATATGTTTTCTTCTAAAAAATTGATCACCTATTTAGTTCTACATTATTTAGTTTCCACTGCTTCAGTCCATATAATGTAGTAGTCAGTAGTAGATAGAACATACTTGTGAGCATAAAAGGAATTAGGGTTAATGACCCCCATAAAATATAGTCCCCATTGGGCAAAGGGTTTATCAATCATTATTGGCTTTAGTGGCATGGCTGCCTTAGGCTCTTTAGTGTTAAAGACTTGACATGAGTGACACTCTCTCATGTGCTTATGAACATCCTTTAAGATATTAGGTAAGTAGTGCCTAGATCTACAAATCTTGTGTGCTATTGTCCTTCTAAATGGATGTCCACTTCCCAATTTTTCATGGAAGGTGCTCATGATCTTAGTTGTTTCACCCTTGGAGACACATCTCAAGTAAATGCCTTCAAACTTCTTCCTATACAACACTCCATCCTTGATCATAAAATGAGATTCCTTAAGCCTTAGAGATCTTCTTTGTTCTTTGCTTAAACCTATAGGACAATAACCATTGATATGTAAGTGGACAATGGGATCAGACCAATCATTGGATCTAAAACTTTGTTTCTCTACCTACATAACAGTTAGCTTGGGATTAGTATTGGTAATCAACTAAATTAAACCTTGGCACCTTACCAATTTTGTAATATTCATTTCTAGATCATATTCTTGCAGAACAAACATCCACTTACCTCTCCTTTCTCCAAGTTCACATTGACTAAGCATGAGCTTAGTGGTAGGGTCTGGTAGTATTGCATGTACCTTATTTCTAAGGATATAATGCATGAATGTTTTCACTACCTTTACCAAATCACATGCTTGTTTGTCAATCAAATAGTAGTTCAAATCAACATTTTTAAGGTTAGTGCTCATAAAATCTATTGGATGGTCACATCCATCTATATTATGAGTTAGAACTACATTTATTGTATGATCTAAAGCAAAGGAGTAAAGATAAAAATCTTTAATAAAGTCTAGACTTATCAGGACTGGAGCTTGTCTAATTGCCTATTTTATGCCTTTGAAAGCCTTATTTGTCTCATCATTCCAAGTGGTCTTAGCATCTTTCTTCAACATGTCATTCATATTTCTCAATATTTTTGTAAAACTAGAAATAAACCTCCTCAAAAAGTTGATTTTACCAAAGAAAGACTTCAATTCCTTCATACTATTATGGGGATCTGTATTAGATATTAAATTTACTCTATCAGGGTCTATAATGATTCCCTCCTTAGTGATAACATGTCCTAATAGTTTTCCCTCAGTAACACATAAAATAATTTTCTTTGGGTTGAAAGAAATCCCATACCTTTTGTATCATTCAAATACCTATTGTAGGTGTATAATATGATTCTACCTATTTTTAGAAAAGATAGATCATCCATGTATATGATAATGTACTTACCTATAATACCTTTAAAATCATGATCTATAGCCATTTAAAAAGTGAGTCCTACATTTATAAGTCTAAATGGCATTTTTTTGTAGGCAAAGGTTCCCCACTTAGTAGTAAATGTAGTTTTCATCCTATCTTCTCTGTTTACTAGCACCTGGTTATACCCAAAAAACCATAAAGAAAAGACCTTATGACAAACCCAAACACAAATTGTATTACTTGGTCAAGAGAATATAGGGGTAATTATCTTTCTTAGATGCTCTATTCATAATCTGATCTCGCCATTTTTCTTCCTGACTAGTACTAGGTTAGCTACCCAAATGGAGCGTCCAATGCAAAATACTATCTTTGCATCTAAGAGCTTCTTAACCTATTTGTATATAAATGATTATAAGACCAGGTTGATAGGCCTATGCTTTTGTCTAAAAGGTTTGTATTTTTATTTTAAAGGTATGGTATGTGTTATGACCTTTGGATCAAAGATCTTTAGGTCATCATAGGACCATGCTATGACATCTTTATATTTGTTCAAAAATTATTTGGATCTTTTGGACTCAATTATTGTATAGGTTGTACTAATATTAATTAGCTAAGGTTGAATTTTAAGTCCAAGATCAATTACATTATAATCTTTCCTACTTACTTTAGGAATCTTAACAGTCTTAACTAGTTTATCTGTGTCAAATAGTCTCTCTAAGGCAATCTTGCCTTTGGGGATATTATTGTTATCTAATTGAATGACCTTGTCATTTATTTTGACAAAATTTTAAAGAGTATTTTTGTTGACTTCATCTATGACATGAGCTTCAAATGCTCTTAAGCTAGTCATGAAGTCTAAGATCTGTTAGTCATCACTAAATGCCTGTAGATGGTTTACATTATCAGGGACTGAAGGGCATGGAACCAACTCAATAATAAGGTTTTAGTAGTCTTGTCTTGGCATAAGATTGGAAGCTACTAAGGTAAGCTCATTAGTATCCTTGTTCTCTTCCCTAGAGATGAAAATAATGTTAAAAGCATCAAAAGATTCAATCAAATCCCATACTCTAAACTTGTATCTTTTAAGATATGATAAATTGAATTAGTACTTACTCATTACTTGATTAACCACTAGCTTTGAGTCACCATATACTAGTAGTTCCTTGAATTTATACTTGATGGCAAGCTAAAATACTAATATTAAAGCTTCATATTCTACAAGATTGTTAGTACAAGGAAACTGAAGTCTATAAAAACCATGATATTCTTTACCAATAGGGTTAGTTAGAACAATTCCTACTCTATATCCAAACTTACACTTAGCACCATAAAAATGTAGTTTCCACAGTCCAAGAACAATATGAGAAACTTTAGATTCACATACCTTATAAGCCTTATGAGTGTAAAATCCTAAATTAGATTCTACCATGTCAACCCTTTCATTGACAACATTGAACTCAATGATCATGTTCTTTATTTTACGCTCTCTTTCTATCCTAATTTGGTTGGGGAATATTTTCCAAGGAAATCACATATGTGAATAATCTATTGACATATAACTATTCAAGATCCTAGTATAGTCTCTGCTCAACAACATCCCATAAGCATTAGGGATGTCCACCACTTGGATATCAGTAAACTATTGGATCCTTGGCTTTGAGGCAATCTACATGTGAACATTTAATAGCTCACTAATTAATTTTACTCTTGACTTATCTAACTGAGTTAAAACTCTATCAAATTTAATTGGAGTCAAACCACGTTTCTAATAAATACTTGTAGGTATAATGTTTGTAAATGCACATAAATATAACAAATAATTATGCAATTTCTTACCAAATATTTTGATTACTAATAGGAAAGGTGGGATATATTCTCTATTATTGTGTATTGCAACATAGGCATGTGCAATATTTTGTGGTTTAACAAGTTTTTTACTCAAAGACACTAACAACAAATCCCCTTGTTCAATAATATGTGTAAACTCTTGCAATGTGACGTTAGCCTTAATATTTTTCATGTCCTCTATAATATTATATCCAATCCTATTGGTAAAATTAGATGTATTAGTATTATGCCTAGAGGTAATTCCATTAGGAGGCTTTGGATTGTTTTCTAAGGTAGTAATTAGAGGAATGCCAAATTTATTTGGATGAGTTGAATTGGTCAATGGTTTCTTCTACTCCCTATTTCTTAGAGGATAAGTCTTCTTCATAAATTGCTGAAAAGCATAAATCTCTTCAAGAATATCCTCAGGCTCATTATCCTCTTGGAAAGGAAACTTAAATGTCTCCACCATGAGAGTTGAATAAGATGATCTATATGGCCTTGAAGGACCAAATGCACCTACATCACAATCTTTATTAGGGACAAATTCAAAAGTATCTAACTCTTCTTGAAAGGATTCAAAAGCATTAAAAAATTCAACATAGTCTATTTCTCCATGTTGAGAAGCGCAATGAAATCTATAATAGTTAGGTATAACAACATCAAAAAGATTTATATCAGGCACATTCTTACTAGTAGATGGTTCATTGTTCTTATTATTATGGTAACTATCATTATAAAATCTGTTAGTGGGATTCTTGAACCTTTGAAAGGAGAAATTCCTACTAGAGATCTCTCCAGTATTGCCTACTTGTTTTTGAAACTGAAGGAAGTCAATGCTAAATTATTAAACCATTTTGAGGATAGAGTCACTATCATTCTTTGGTGCCTTATAATTATGAAAGTATCTATAGGAATTAAATCCTTATGATCCTATGGATGAGATCCATTGACAACATTATTCAAGAGTCCTAGGTTTTTGGTAGGATGTGTATGACTCAAAGGTAGTTGGTTCAAGATTGGAAGTTGGTTCAAGGTAGACACATTTTGGTTGGCATTAGGAATGACATTAAAAATAGGTAAATGTGGATTGGCATTAGGGATGGAGTATGCCAATTGTCTTTAGGGTTACATCTAGTCATTAATGATCATAGTCTTAACATAAGTTAAAGCTAATGTATTAATGGGCCCAAAAACTCTCTTTATAAACACAAAAGTCATGGGATCCAAGGAATCCTTATAGATTTATAAAGCTAAAACCTCATCAAGTCTATAAGGAGCTATGATCCTAATAAACATCTTATGGAACCTAGCATTGAAGGCTCTTATGGGCTCATTTGCATCTCTTTTCATTGTGGTTAATTACTAGTATAGGATACAAAGATTAATGATTTTACCAAATTGATCAATGAAAACATTATTAAAATCAACACAACTAGTAATGTAGATTTCAAGAAGGTTGATAAACCATTCATATGAAGCATCTTTGAAATTAAAATGGAATAGTCTACATGCTATATCTTCATGAGTCCAATTTAACAATCTTAAAGTAGTTTTGAAAATCTTAATGTGTTCTTCAACGGTTATAATTCCACTGGGACTAAATGTTGGCAAATAATTTTTAGGATTATGAGGAAGGTCATGTACCACACTTGACACATTGATTGAAGAACCACCTAGCCAAGCCATACCTTGATAGGGATCAAACATATGAGCATACTAAATTGGTGAAGTTGGCTTGAAAGTCTATGCTTACCTTTGTCTCACCTAATTCTCCTATGAAATTATAATGAAATTAGAGGTTCTCCATCTTTGAACATGACCTTATCCTAATTATAGGTAATTTTAGCTTGTGGGATTTGAATCTTGTTTGAAATACGATGTGTTAATCTTATCTTTGTAGGGAATAACGATTAAATTTGCACATTATGATGAAAAAGGACAACAATATTTAATTAAGTTAGCGTAAATATGTATCCAAACACATAAGTATGATTGATATTTACACATTTAACCTCAAATAAACTCAAATTTGTAAAAGATCTATTAATATTTGATAAAAAAATTATTACTAACCTCAAACCTATTGAATTGACAAAACTTAAGCCATGTTTAGCACAATTAAGAATATAACTTCAAAAAACATTGATCTTTATCTAAAGAAAGCACAAAGATTGGTATAATACCATAAAGATCAATGATCTTTATATAATTGAGCAAATAATGCCATAATTGTGAAAAGATTACACCAATATTTGAAAATAATTCACAAGAATGAGCAAAAATACTTCAAATCTACAAAGATCTAACTAGGCCCTCCTTTTAGCACCAGTGAAGCCCATCTTGTTGATGCTTGACTATGTATCATAGGTGCCAGATTTTTCAATAACACTTCTCATTTTATAAATCTAAAAATTTAGTATAGGAGTTATAGGTTGTGATAATCCTATTATCTATTGATGGAATAGAGGCAAATCAAGAGGACTGTTTCACAATATTTATAATGTTTGGTGGTTAGGATCCAAAATGATAAAATAGTTAATCTATGTCAAATATGAAGTATCCTATGATAAAAATAATGAATGATGATGAATAACTAATCTAAAGATTAATCTAAGATGTCTATTTAAAATGAAAATTAAGTTAGAGTGATCTAGTTAACAAAGGAGCAAAAGGAAAGGTAAGGTGGGGAAGAGATGTTGTTGATCTTCATTCCAAACATAATGACAAAGTTCAAATATCATCCATTAATGAACTTAACCAATGTATGACATGAAGTAGTGTAAGCTCAAATCATATCACACATAAAGTAGACCTCTAAGGAAAATGTGAAATAATGAAAATAAGAACCAAGTTCACTTTAAATATTTACCCCTAAAAGCAAACAAAAAGAGTAAGAAAATGAAATGAACCTAAGAACTTTCAATTAACCTAGCATTAACACAAGTTAACAACTCTGCATTCAAATAGACACACCCAGAATTCATAAGAACCATTCAAATCTATAAGTTAGAATAACCAATTGAGAGAGAATCTAGTATAACACAAGACACAAGAAAATTTGGACAAACTTTGAATAATTCCTTGCCTATATTAATTGCTCAAAAGTTACAATTGGTTCTGGCTCAAAAAAATCCCCCACTTTTACAATTGAAAATACTCCTTTTATAAAATGCAAGGAAGTATGTTAATCAGTCATATCCAATTACAAGAGTACAAGTTTTAGGACAACTATCCTTTCTAAAAAAAATTTAGAATACACTAGACTTTCCCTAATGGACTGATCTACAAGCAATGTGTTTTACAATCTGCACATGCCTTTATAAAAAGAATATTCCATTCTTAAAATATATAATACTTCACTACAAGAAGATTATTATTAATTTGACTAATATTTGGGACCCTTGTGATAATAAATTGCCTTATTGCTGATGTAGGGTCTTCACTGCTCTTTGATTCTGCCCCTCAATTAACACAAGGTCGACAATTGCTTTCATGAATAACTCTTTCATCTTTTTGGTTTGCCAGGCTCTTAAGATCTATATCATTTCTTCCTAAAACCTCTTTGATGCTCCTAGATTTAGTAATATTTTCTTCTACTGTTAGGATCATGTCCATGACCCTACTATTGTCCATCCCAAATTTCCCTTGGTTCTTGCTCCCTACTTCCTGCATGACTAGGGTAGCTTTGTGCTTAATCTCCACATCAATGATGAGGCCTATGGAGTTAAGTGAAGTTGGATTAGTGATCATGATTCTAAGCAAGTGTTCTATCCTATTTTACAGCTACTTGTCATCCTTAAAGAGACTTTCCAAGTTCTTAGACCATGTGTTTAGGATTTTGATTTTATCTACAAGTAGTCCCATGATTGTGTTTTAGATGAGATAGGTTAACGGTTTTGAAACTAGGGATTTGATCTTCCATCAAGATGTTGGTCAACTATTTTATCCCTTGAATTATACCATTATCTGATTAATCTATTTACTAATATTATTGGGTAAAGCTCCACATATTTCCTAAGAATTCCTTTACGAGATTCCATTGTTGGAAATTCTATTAAATTTCTCATTAGTGGAGTATAACTCAGCTTCCAGGTCAAACTATCCTACACAGATGACAATTCAACTTCCCTAGCTTGATTATGGAAAATACAGGTCCAAAATAGGGCTCATGTATATGCTTAGGTCTTTTTGAAGGTTTTTTTTACAATTCTCTAATGGCATCAACTATCTGAACTTACATGAGCTTCGCTACTTAGATCCCAATTAGACTACATGATTATGCCCTTATATTTCCTAGGTCTATAAGATATTCCACTTGGCATATTATACTTATGTGGCTTTGATGTGGCATTACCATGGCATTTATATGATATTTTTATGGAATTTTTCTTGTTCATATTTAAAAAATGATTGTTTCCTTTTAAAAAATTCCTACTTAATTTTGCACTATTAGATCATCCTTGTACAGATCAACACAGACTACTAATGTCAATCTGAGAACTTGACTGCCATTGGATACTTGCTACATTACCCATAGTTATGATAATTATCACTTCTACATTCACTCAAAGCTTTGTTGAAATGTCAATGTTGATCTTGCACCATTGATCTTGATTGCACAAATCAATCATGTTCCATCAATCTTGATCTATTGAATTATACATCCTACTCCATGGACCATTGATCTAAATGTGTATTCTCATCTATGGAACATTGATATTTAAAATATGCTAAAGATTTAATTCTTGGCTTGTAGCTATGTCACATATCATCTCTTTATTCATATTGAATTTTCAATATTCATCTCGTGCCATTGGATCATCCTTGTTTGGGAAAATGCACTCCATTAGATCTTGATCTTTGAGGTCAAATTCCATTGGCCATTGAGTGTTCTTTGGCTGAGATTATGATACTTGTCACTTTCTCAGTTTTCCTAAGGCTCTATTAAATTTTTGTCGTGATACATGTCATTGGATCAATCTGGCTTGAGCAAACATGTACCATTGATCTATATAAGAAGCTTAGTATTTAGCTTAAGTTTGGGGATTTATATTTAAGATCACACCATTGGATCTTGATTATTTGAGCTAGATAATTGATCCTATGAATAAAAATAATGTTTAAGTCATTTCTCAAGAGAATAAAGAACTTAGCATATGTTTTTTACTATGGTTTTTATTTAGTGCTAATAAATATGATAAAACCCTAGGTCACACATTTTAAGCTAAGTTTTGAGACATAATAAATGGGACCTCACACATACTAGAACTACATGGAAAAAAGTCTGAGGACAAGGCTTTTTAGGCTAAGTCTATAGACATAAAAAAATGTCTTGGTGGTTAGTTAGACCATGTAAAAATAAAAGGGACTAAGGGGGCTCAAGAAGATAAAGAGACTAAACATAAAATTTTTTAGACTAAGGTTTGGTCATGTTAATAAACATGACTAAACCTTAGGATAATAATAGAACTAAGTCCATGGCATAATAAATCATTCCCACATAAATTATTCCCACCAAATTTGAATTTGATTCAAAGGGACCTAAGCTAGGGTAATTTGAATGAGGTTTTCAAGATGATTAAACATGTATTCAATTCAATTTTCAATAGACCAAAGGTTAGTAAAATATCAAATTGACATTAGGATATGGAACCTAAGACATTTCCCATTCCAAATGAACTCCATTGGAGCTATAACCTAAAACATAAAGATCAAATGTTGGTAACTTTAGATAAGAGAAGACCAAAATCATGTACAAATGTGTCAAACAAACTAGGTGTGGATGGTCTTCAAATAAAGACACTGTGTAAATGTGCTAGTGACACTTTGATCATGTGAATTTTCAATTTTAAGGTACAAAATTTACAAAATTTAACACAAGTGTCCCCATTTTTCAAGAATGGGGGTATGTTGTCCTCAACAACGAGTCCACCTTAAGGTAAGCATCTCTATCCCTACTCTCTTTAATTTATTTAATTAGTAGATTAGATATGTCTTTGCTCATTGCTACTGTATATGTGTTGTTTATCCTTACTCATGATCTTCCTTATATAAATTAAGCTAGTATAGATATAAGGTTCTTAGGATTTACATTTATAACCCTAGGTTACATAGACTTCCCATTGGTTTACTATTGTACCAGTTACTTTATTATTAATTTAGTACTTTTAGTTATCTTAGATTTAGGTTACCCCTCTTTGTCAATGCCTTACATGTAGTATTCTTACTATATCCTTTGTTCACTCCTTTACAATCATTATTCTAATCACTTATCTATCTTGAACCTTAGTGAGAGTTCTACTCCATGTCATAGGATTAATATTTGAATGGTTTTTTTATAGGTCCTTACCTACTCTTAAAAGTATATGTAGGTTATATTGTTCTTTCCTTTTTTTATTCTATTTTATTGAGTGAAAAAAGTTTTTATATGTCATCATAGCCCATGCATACACTATTGATTGAAATTTTTAATATAAGTCTTTAATATTATGAATTTTATTAGGTTTTAGGTTATCTAAACTTCACTTGAGCCCAATAACCCTTATTTTTCAATACCACATGCCCTAATTGGAGGATCTAGGGTTTTGAACTACACATTGATATATAGAACCTATGTACATGATCCAGATGGAGAATATGCAAGGTGATAGTGTTGTCCATTCCAAAATACTCCACTAGAAAACACTCATTGGACTAACTATTTCCAAAGATAAGAGTGGGAATAAATGTTTGAATTTTATCCTCTATTGTAGGACTGATGTGAGATCCACTTAAGGCATGGTTGCAAGTATTTGTCTTCATAATAGAGCCTATGTGTAATAGTCTCTAAGAGATGTAGTGCCATCATAAGAGATTCAATGCTAATAATTTGAATTATAAGTCAAATACTTTGGTCTTATTTCTAATGTTCATATGTCTCACTTTGCCATTTTATAAAATGAGGTGAAGGTAATTCAGGTTCTAAAAAAAACATAAAAAAGGAGGGGAGAGTAAGACAAGAAAGAGTGTTTATAAGTCAGAATGAGGTTAATGCTTCAAAAACTAAGCCAATTACTTTTGCCAAAGTTATACCACTAGTGATAAATTTCACCGAAGGTTTTGACCCAATACTACACAATGGGAAGAGTTTGAGAAAATAAGGAAGAATTCTTAGTTTGTGAACCCTTCACTAAGTATTAATATTAAAACACTCATAGTAAATAGCTCATAGACTTTATAGACAACTTTTAGACTACCATATATATTATAAATATTGTGATGAAAATAAAAAGGATTCATAAATAGGTTATAGTAGTCAAACACATTATAACCATTGCATTCATTAAGTGTTAGAGATTTTCTTAAATTCTATTAACACTAACGTTCATTCAAAACTAAAAATGATAGACACTTTGACATATAAATCATGCATTTTATATAAATCTAAAGATTACATTCATTAAAAAATAAGTTTTATTTACAAAAATATCAATCATGGATTTTTTTTCACAATCTGAAAGGGTGAAGGAAAAAGTAGGAAAAATCTTGGCTTTATTCCAACAACACTTTAGATCTAATAATTACTGACCCAAGAAAAAATAATATAGTTACATATTTATAGATGAGGATGAGGATAACCTTCAAGTGTCATGAGATTCACATCCTAGGCCATGATGACCACTCCTAGTTATCACAACTATATATTTAAAAATACAAAGGATAATATCCCCTACACTCACTCCAAAATATATGTAGGGGCCCACCTAACCAATACATGGAGGAAAAATGGATAGGCTGACTCCCAACTACTTAGACTTTACTTCCTTGTTTACCAGTGCTGCTACTATGAGGTCAAATTCCTAGCCTATCTTGGAAAGATTCATTGGAGGTTCCTTGGAGATCATTTCTAAATGGGATACCAACCTTTGGTAAAACTAGAGGTGAGCTTCCATATACACCTTGAATTTGAACACTTGGATGATGGTTATCATGGACTGGGTTGAGAGCTCAAATACTACCTAGGCTCTAGCCTTGTTTGCTTTAGACACCTTATTCTACATAAAATAATCATAGTGACTATGGTGGACCCCAAAATCACCCCCATCCAGTAGAGTGTAATCCAAGTAGAATAACATTGAGATATTAACCTCCTTAAAATAATCTAATATCTTCTTCTTTTTATCTTCTAAGGGTCTATCATAGTTTATGCCAAGACCAACCATTCCTTAATTGAAGCTCTCATGTTACCTATATAGGTTTTGTATAAGCTTAGGTCTAAAGTGGGAATCAACTTCAACTCTAGGAACATGCCCTTATGCACCATGATTTCCAGCTTCTTGCATTTTATTTCAGCTAAATTGATCCTATCTAAATAGGCATAGGCCCTGTAGATGAGAACCCCACTATCTGCTAGAGTCTTTACCACTTTTACTAGAGCTAATAAAAGTTATATGATGGGATCCTTGAAATTTATAATTATCCCAATAGGGAAAGATCTCTTCACATGCACTTTTAAGGTTTAGACCTACATGTCCTCCAATAGTTTTTATCACATATCAAGGTAGCCTAAAGAAACGAGATCAGATCCTCAACCACTTTATCTTCTCCTATATAATTCCTCACATTTTTAAGAGAGAACACATATTATTAGGTTTTATAGACCACATGGTTCCCTTTTGGAATTATTTTTTGCATGAGGATCCTCTACATGCTCTTTTTGGTATAATCAAATTCCTAATGCATGTCTAGGTCACCTTACATTATCATCTCCAGTGCTTGTGACACCATAGTCATTCTAAAAGTTGGGGGAGGTGTTGGTGGGGTGGTTGCTGAGGTGGAGGGGGAATAGAGGAAGTGGAAGGGTTAGATGAAGAGATTAATGGATGAGAAGGAGGCATGGGAGTGTAGAGAGTAAGACAAATGGGGAGGCCCAAGGGAACATATTTACCTACCATTAAATTAGGGTCATGCCAACTTGAGGGATAATAACTCTAGGGAAAGGGATATTTAGTATGAAGGAAGAGATTAGCTGATTAAATATTAATCCCTAAGCCTTCAAGATGAGGGAAAAGGGAGGCCAAGGGAAATGTAATAATCCAATAGGGTTAGCACTAGAATAACAATATAAAATTATAGAGGCCAAACTAAGGTGATAGGTACCTATATATAAGGTTGAGCATGAGCTACATTTTTCTTCTTTCATAATATCTTACCTAGATGATCTTGAGTTGCTAAAATGGTGGTAGAAGAGGTATAATAGGTCATGGTGGTCAAATAAGAGAGCTATTGGGCCAATTAATGGATCACCAAGATGACCCAGACCATCTGAGATGTGTACATGGGTGTACATACCATTGGGGTTACTACAAAAATTGGTATAGGTAGGGCATTCACAAGCACCTAAACCTATGTAATGACCAATAGGAGCACCAATAAAGTCTTAGGTTGGGGAAAGGATGAGTTAGATGGAAATTAATAATTGAGGATACTAGGCATGGCCAAGGTAAGGGGCACTATGGTGAATATTAAAGGGGTTAGAATGTGAAATAGAGGATGTACCACTAGATTAGATTGTTGAAAGGATATGAAACTCGATGATGTTATGAAAGGCTACTGGAGATTTGAATAAGTAGGAAAAGGGACTTGTGTTGGTTCTATCTACTGGTCTCACCTCAGGATTATATATGGATTGATACTACTATCAAACCTTAGAGCCTATGTAGCCTAGGGTCTAGTTACATAGGTATGAATTGGATGAGGCTGAGTCACCTAAGTCACTAGAGGTGGAGCCATGAGATGAGGAGCAAGATTGTGAGGGGAATAAGGAACCAAGATCCCTTGTATAATTCTCTTAGAAACTTGGGGAAGATTAACCTTGATGTCTTTTCTTAACTAAGTGGATGTAGAGGAGGAAAAAATGGCATGAGTTAAACCTTATTACCTTTCTTCTTCTTGTAGACCTCAATCCAAGTGAGAGATTATTAGTCATCTACCACATTTAGATATAGTTCATCATCATCCTTAGGATGGTGGTCATAATTAAGGTTGAGGTGATTTGAATATTTCTCTAGATTGGCCTTGATGATGCCTTGTGGGTCCCAATATTGTGGCTTGGATCCTCATGGGGCCAAAGAGTCTTGCTTGGTAGCTATCTTATGTAAAAGAGGGAAGGACCAATACACATGGTGCTAGATATTAATTTGGATTGATGCATAGGCCTTTTTCTAGAAACCAATAGAATGCCTGAAGACACCCTCCACTAGTTGGTATGTGATCTCCTACTCCATAAGGCAATCCAAGACTTGTTAGGGCAAGAGGAAGGGTTTTTTGAGAATGCTTACAACTCAAATTATAATATGTTCCCAACAATATCAATAGTCACCAATGGGATTAAGGGACTCCATGGTTTCCTTTAATAGATGAGGCATAGGGACCTCATTTATTTTATTTTACACTACCAGGTAGAAGGACTCATAGACA
Organism: Torreya grandis; assembly: GCA_037957365.1. Lineage (NCBI taxonomy): Eukaryota > Viridiplantae > Streptophyta > Pinopsida > Cupressales > Taxaceae > Torreya > Torreya grandis. Next base: position 2,170,141 of record JARHVA010001902.1, on the reverse strand, counting down.
CCCCTAATATTATTCTTATAATGATGGCCATACATCTTATAGAAGACCACATAGACCACTGATCCTCTAAGAACCCATTCAGGAAAAGTAGATGGCTTGAAGATGAGCATCCGATAGATTTCATATATGAGGTAACTCATCATATAGAAATATATTCCCTCTTAGGCATCTGATATTTCCTTAATCATGTTTAAATTAACCACCCCTCCTAGGTCAGGGACTTTAGAGCCATGTAGGATCATATGGAGTAGGGGAATCCATAGGATGTTAATGTGTATGTAGTTTGCATGTCCAAATAATTTATTCAACATAATCATACCAACATGAATCCCCTCATTGAAGGTGCAGACCATATATGCATTGTCATCCTCCTTATTCACCTTGTTGGTGTCTAGGTTTTTTGACCAATCCTTAAAGACATTATATAGATTTGGAAGGTGTCAGTCTAGGTCTTCACCACATTAGAGTCATATGAAAGGGTGTACTCTAATATATTGTAGTAGGCCTCGAAGGAAATCCATGAAATGTTGGTAATTTGATATATGGACTTGGATGAGTAGACCATGTCATGACCTATCTATGAGAAGAAATGTACTACACAATTTGGTGTAGGGGAGCACTTATGACTTAGTAGTGGCCTTATGCAACCCACATTTTTTGTAAACCTATAGGGCATATTATAATTCCACTTCATCTTCATCATCACTGATAGATTCCTTAGGTACTAGGTTGATAGCCTTGAATATCTCATTGTAGTGTTTGAATTGAGTCAAACCCTCAGGAAAAAGAGTGTATTAGTATTCTAGCTTGGTTTTGGGATTTGAGGATGAGGCAACCATTTTAGTGGGATGGAATTTTATGAAAGAGTATTAAATTAAGGGGAAGACAAAAAAGGTACTTATTTGGAGAAGAAAGTAAGGACCCAATTTTGCGAGTCTAGGAGTAATAATGGTTAATAAGTTTTCTTTGGGATACTTATATAAATCCTCATTCATCCCCATATATTAGTGGTGTTGGTGGCTCACTCATTACAGATTCAAATTGGAGTTAGTTACTTAATATTCCCTTTTATTTCCCAATCTAGAGTTAAATTTAGAGCCCATGATCATGTGTTACCTATTAGATCCAATGATGATGATGTGACATTTTAAACTATCCAATTGGGGTTTAGTTTACAAATTCATTAATTATTAGATTATAGTAAGCACATGACCACATCATCTATAAATCTTCTTAGGTATCTCCTACTTTGTGCTATGTGTCATCTACTTATTGGATTCTATGGCAATAATCAACACCTATGCATAACTTAACACTCTACTCTTATATACTTGGGAGGGTGAAATTATATCTAGATGGATGCATGACATATTTAATTAGGCCTATAACTCCACTTGTATTTTATCCTACCCATCTTTGGGAATTTAGGGCCTCACCTACCAATATACATGGGTATGCCATGTGGCATGCTATGATACATTAGACTCTTCTAGGCTCTGACACCTCTGTTAGGTTAGGGTGACTAAAAAATATGAAAACAAGCTGTGTGGTACTTATTTATTACATCAAGCTCTCCCAAGATCTAACATCTTTATTAAATTTGGGAGATAGATGTGTCTAACATAGGGGTGAGATCATTGGATGCATCTGAGCACCTCTAAATTTTTGGACATGTAACATATCTCCACTTGGTCAAGCTCTTTAGGGCTCTAACATATCTATCAGGATTCAGAGACTAACCATTCTATCCTTGGTTGATGTGGAATATCCTTGTTGGGTTGAGATCTCTCAAGCTATAACATATTTTTTAGGTCTAAGAGATTGACCATTATGATAATGAAGAGACCTAATAGGATGGGAGCTTGCACTTCTACCATCTACGCCATGCACTATTCTTATATTTGGTTTGAATCTCCTAGGCTCTGACTTCTATATCAAGATCAAAAGACTTATCATTATGAAAATGGGGCACATTAATTATCCAAGATATGACATCTCTAAAATCACTGATAGCTATCTACATGGCATATTTTCATTTCATAATTTCCCTCTATGAAAAACCATGAAAAATGACTAAGTGAATAAAATAAGCATGACTAATTAAATGCTCACATGGCTGCCAGCTAAGATTTTCAAGGTATAGGACTCTGAGGCTTAACATTCTAGGAGATTGAGACTTTAAGGATCTGAGACTCTGAGAATTTTTAAGTGAGAAAAATATTGTAATAAAACACAATAATTACCCTAATTAAGAAAAATTTTGGCTTAATTTTAGAGTATCATCAGGATTCAACATGGTTAATTTCATAAGTCATTAAGGTTCCCAACTTGGGTCAATCGATCATTATAAATGTACCACATGCTTGGCAAAACCAAGGTGAAATGGGAATTTAAATATTTACTCTAGATAAACTTAGCTATAATGAGATAAAGGGTTCAATAACTTTGAACCACATCATTTTAAAGAGGGGTCCCCCATTTTTATGAAAATAGGGCATGTTCGCCACAAAAAATGGTGACTTTCATGGGGAACATGGTGTCAATCACTTAAAACCCAAGATGTTAACTCTTCATTCCTATATAAAGCATAGACTATAAGGGAAACATTTAGACATACCAAAAAAAAAAGGCACTAAAGTCATGTAAAATAAGTGACATATTGAGATTTTATCCCAAAAAAGACTATCATTATGTGAGAATTTATTTTCAATTGGTTTATTCAATTTTGGATTTCACTTAAGCAGTTGAGGTTAAACCAAGCATTAGGTTTCCCTAAAAGGCATTAATGGTTTTATGACTTGGAGGGGAATAACACAGGGATTGATCTACTTCCATCCAACCATTTGTAGCCCCAATAGAGATGCCTCTGGTCCATTTCAAGGCCTTGCTCCATTTTTAGCTAGACTAAAAAACCTATTATGGAGGTTTCTTAAATAACCCTCTTGAAAAAGACTCAGAATTTAAATTCTACATTTTTTTCAAATCTATTTTTAAGTTTTTCTTATGAAGAGATTTAATAGGCCTATTAATTAAATGTTTGAGATCAAGCCAAAAGTGATAGGATTTTTGGGAAGATATGAATATCTAGTCGATCTTAGATTGGTTTGGTGATCTCACTTTTTAAATAAGATATTATTAAGTGTAACTTAATGGATTTTGTTAGGATGTAAGCTATTCTAAAATCCACTTATTTTATAGATAATAACCAACCTCCAAGGTCTAAAATGCAAAAGAACTACTTACCAGCTCTGATTTGATTGAATTATAGGTTTAAATTTGGTACTTTGTAACTCAATAGTACCTCTTGATCTTTGATCATCATTTATATTAGCTACTAACCCTAAGTTCCCTATTAGTGGGGCTCACTTGCTTGATTCCAATCGAGGACTAGATTTGAGGCCTGGTTATCTAGGAAAAAATGCACATCATGATGGATGTCATTAATCCCTTCATTTAGTCAACTTTATCTATTGATGTCATTGAAAACTAGGGGTGATGTAAAAAGCTATCTGCATCAAGGCTTATAGTTTTAGGTCTTATACAGATGATTTAGGGGGTTGTTTTATTTCCTAAATGTCTTATCTAATCTTATTATATAAAGGATTTACTTATGCAACAAATAAACAAAATTGAAGAATTAAAACACTTTGTAATTTAATTTATTAAAATAAACACACTTATTAAAAATAAACACATTTCTGAAATTAAACACACTGCTAAAAGTAAACACACTACTGAAAGTAAAAAATCTCTTGAAAGTGAACACATTGATTTACAATCTTGAATTAACTATTAGAATTGAAAGATAATTTCTTGTAGGTTATGAAATATATTAATGATTACTATTATGAAAATGAAGTATATTTATAATTACTAAAAACTATAAATATATAAAATACCATACATAAATATGTTCGTGGTTCCTGAGAAAAGTGGGCCCCTACTCACCTTGGGAACAAGAATGAAAAGAAAAACTCACTACTTGTAAGTTGGAGCTATATTCATTAATGGATCAAAATAGATTACATGAATATAAATATAACTATGCTGGAATATTAACTAAACAAAATTATATTATGTTTTTTTCTATTTTTTTGTATTAAGACATGAAGATCTACTTATATAATGTTGTAATTGTAGATCCCTAGATCTTAGTAGTCAATCTTATATTATCAAGACAAATCACCTAATTTCAATGATTTTTTATAATAGGTGATTGAAGTTTGGAAATAGGAAGATCCATCCATTACAAAATCCATTACTTATCTACTAATAATGACTTTGTAAATCTTCTAAATTGATTTGTCTTATAAATACTATGTGACATATTTACACTATATATATATATATATATATTGAAAGTCTATTTATAGATCTACTATTTGTATTAATTTTATAAATAGTAAGTGACCAAAACAACCTTAAAGTAAATTAATAAAGATAGAAAGTACATATATTTAGTTATACAAGCTTAGAAGCTAGACTAGAGGAGTCTAGAGTAGTTCTGATAGAGTCCAAAGCAACTCTATAGCAACTCTAGTATAGTCTAGAGCTATTTTTATGAAAACTTGGTGTAGTCCATAGTACTTGATTCAAAGAACCTGGATGCTAAAGAAGTCCATAATAAGGATGCTAACTTGATAGGAATGGTAGAATGATTTTGATGAAGATTAAAATCAGATCTTGAATGAGTTCATAACTATAGATTGGGTGAGTTCATAACTACTGGGTGAGTTTGTAGTAGTGGACTCTATAAGTCTGTAACTACTTGACTAGTTCATAGCTTGGTTTAGAGAAGAATTGAATGAACTAAAAGTGTGTCCAATGAGTTTGTAACTTGCCAAAATGTCAAAATATTTCATATAGGTTACCTTAGAAGATCATAAAAAAGGTCCTTATTTATTATAAAGAGTTAGAATTAGATGAAAGAATTAGTAACTTAGACTTTATTTACATTAAGTAAGATAAAGCATCCATTTAATACACTACGATTAGACACAAGCCAAAGATATTTACATTGTTCAGTCTAGAGGAGAGGTAATGGAATAAAAATGAAGAAAATTGATAATAATAATGACTCATATTTTGGACTCATCATTTTCCACACATGTTACCTTTTGTAAGTCCCTTTTTCAAACTCAATTGCTATTTATTTCCTTATAAATATAAGTTTTATCTTGTAAATATTAGCTGAGGTCATATATGTTAAATTCATCAGCCCAGTGATCATCTAGGGGACTAGTGAAACCATGATATTTTTGTACCATCTATTACCAATTCTAAAATTGGTCATATGTTTTAGGACTCCATACATGCCATGGTGGAATAAGATTTAGAAGAAATGGTGTCCTGAATCTCATGTTGATCCAAATTTGTTCACCTTCTAAATTAATGACATCAATAATCATGCCATTTATAGCTTGTGATCCTAGTAATATCCATCTTAAATTGGTTGGATACATAACCTCTCTTCTCTTTAATGTAATTTTCAATGTGTCCCAATGCCTGACACTAGATGTAAATACATCATAAAAATGTTGTCTTGTATACAGATCAAAAGAGACAATACTATTATAAAAAGATTGCAAGTAATAATCCTTTATGTTTGGATTCATTAGATAACCAATTTGAAGTTAATCAATAAATATTTATCACTAACAAAAGTAGGTCTCATATATAACCCTATAGTTTTGGATTTTGTCACACACTCCTCATGTCTGGCTTTCCAAGCTATCTAATTTTTATAAGTAGAAAGAAGAGATATCAACTGAACTTATCCTAAATAGATATTGACCATGAACTTATTATAGTCTCTTAATATTAGATGACAAAAATAAAATTCACACAATAAATCCTATTGTTCTAGAGTGGATTCCTAAAAAATGTTCCAAAACATAGGAGGATCTCTAATGTCGCGAGGTAAATTACATCAAATTATCAGTAGCTTTCACTTATAAAATTGTTCATGTAAATACAAGATATAAGAGGGATAAGGAACTTTAAAATCTATAAGGAATTCCCCTATCTGACATGCAACTTGTAAATTTGCTTCAATTTTTTGGGTTTTTTATTTTTCTTTCTAAATTTTCCTTCAGTGTCTATTTTTCATTTTTTAAAGCTTTATTTTGTTCCTTTATTTCCCTAAACTCAAAACATACCTGATTCCATTTTTATAAGTAGTTAGTATGATAAATAATAGTTTGATAGGCTTGGTCAACTAAAGGTCTAAAACAAGATGAAGTTTGCACATAAAGCTATTGTTGCTGAGAATTTTGGAGTTAATGTTTTAATAATAAGTTTATTAATCTAATTCAATGATATATATCCAAGAATTTATCATTTCTTCATCAAAATGAGCTAATTGTTTCTCAATCCTTTTGATTTTATTCATGTGATCCAAAGCTTTGCTTTTATAACTATCTAATCTTTGAGTCAAAGAAGAATTGAGTAAATCCTTGCATTGTAACTGAGCTAAAAGATCAATAATATATGTAGCTTGTTTTTGGATGATGAAATCAGCCTTAGATAATGCAAGGATGAGCTAAAATTTTATATCTTTAGTGGAGCTAGATGATTTTATTCTTTAGAGACCATAATACTTTTCCCTTTGTCTAGTATTGGTCTTATATCAGGAATTGTAGAAGATGGAGGGGATTTTATTTCTTATACTAGAATTCTTTATATAAATATATTTTCTTCCTGAACAACTTCCTCAATAGGAATTACTACTATTGACTCAGGAATATCTTTTATGAAAATTTATTCATCAAGAACTAATGTTGTTTCTGCTATTGTTGGTGAATAAAACAATGGTGATTGTCAAAGGCTATCAAGGGTGGCATCTACTTCTGTCTCCTCATCATCTTATGCCAAGATTAATTTTTTGTGTCTTCTTTTTGTATACATAGGTGAATTGGGATCCTTTAAAGTGATATCCTTAGCTGCTTATGATGCTTCATTTATTTTGGGTCCATGTGTTGTGATTGCTAAAGGGATATATTTAGATTTAGGGTTTAGATGGGATTATGAAACCCTAGTCTTAATTTAATTTTTATTTGAGTCTACTAAAATCTCTATTCAATCATGTGTTAGTTATGATCTAGTTTATCATCTTTCACTAGATGAAACCCTAACCCTAGAAGATAAATCCTCTTCTTTTGCCTTGGGTATTGGTGTTTTTTAGAATCTTTTGAAATAGATATTGAAGACTAATTGAATATAGATTTATAAAAATTCTTCCATGATGATTTAATTTGTTAAAGGAAATGATGTTGAATAATCAAATGGATAAGACCATGATGATGAAGTGTAGCTAATCTATTAGTGACCAAAATTTGAATGGCTCTATATATGTATAAAGGGAGGTTAACCCTATGTTGAATCTATTACTATCCATACTTGAGGTGAAAAATAATCTGCATTACTTCACACCTCAAATGCTACATTGGCCTTCACACATGAAATATTTCATAACCCAAAAAGAAATAGATTTCTAGGGTTCAAGTAGGGTTTCCCTATTGATCCCTTTTGCTTTTCTTTGATAATTATGTAGACATGTGACATACTATTATTCATTCCCATTGAAATGTGTAATTACCTCAAAAAAATGAGTTCTTCTAGGTATTCCTATTACCTTATTCAAAAATCCCATAAATTTCACTGATGATTATGTTAGAAATTAGAATAATAATGCCTCTCATTATAGTGGAGTCTTTTGTTAGATTGACAATGAATTCATTCACCAGAGTTTCATCATTCCTTTCAAATTTTTACAAAAATGGTAGCCAACCAACTTCTTCAAAAACTGTTACAAAATGTCATCAATCATCAGTCTAGTTATAAACTCAGGTTTAGATCATTTATTTCATCCCATGGTAGCTCTGATAATTTTCTAAAAGTTAGGGGTGGTTTAGTAGGTGAAAATAGTTAGTGAAAATAGAAAAGAGAGTGTGAAATGAAAAAAATGAAAGGAATAAATCAAATGGGTATTTTTTTTTGGTAGCTACTAACATGATCTGGAGTAATCATGATACGATGTGAAAGTATTTAAATAAAACTATCTTTGAAATATATTTAATGTACTTTCACACTTATGAAACTTGTGCATCATCAAACATGTCATTATTATTCAAAGTACTATGGATTGAGTTGGTAGATGGTTTATACATGTGAATAAAGTTGACATGACATTATTTTAATTTGCATATTTTTTTACTTATTACCTTTCCATGTCATCAAATTTTACTGTTATTTGACATGACATTAATTTTACTTGCATGTACTTTCACTTATGTCCTTTATATGTCATTAAATACTACTATTTAGTTATTACTTTGATGGTTTGTAAGATGTCTTCTCCTCAAACTTCCTCTTTAACATGAACATGCATGAACCATAAATACTTATACTAACCTAATGTAGATAAATAAAAAACCCAACTTACCTAATCATACTCCTAGCCTTCATTATTTTCCATCCACCTGATTCTAAACAGAAAATAAATGCATAAATTAGTATTTTAGGAATGTATACAAAAAAATACATCAGTGATTTTATTTCCTGAAACAAACTGATCAATTTTTTTACTATTTTTTTATTTTTCTATTGACCAGCCATTTCTAGTTTTCAAGCTAAAGCTCATTATTCAATGAATGACCAGCTAAAAAGTTGGTGTTCTAACCAACATTGTCAATAGCATCCTAAAAAGGATTTTCATTATTAGTTTTTTAAATATATATATATATATATATATATATATATATATATATATATGTATGTATTGCTTTTTTTAAGAATAAAATCAAGTAGTCTTCTTCTATTTTATAAAATATACCATCATGGAGTTATTATCATGGAATAACTAGGTTCTTATATGAAAACCACTTCATGCCTAATGTTTATAATAAACTCTTCCTTATTGATAGGGTTCTGATACAATTTGGGTCTATATCCATTGAACAAAAAAGTCTTCTAATTTTTATTTATTGGCAACAATTGTACTGATCCATTCTCATATATCTTTTCTATTTGATATGGTGTTAAACTTTTAGTTGTCAACTTGCCTTTAAAATGCTGAAACTTGGAGTAAAAAAAAAGTGCTAAATCTCCTTCTTGAAATATTCTTGCTTTAATGTGGGAATCATGTCATATTTTTGTTTGATGTTACATCATTTCTATTTGTTTTAAATCTTTTTTCCTCATCTCATCAAGTTTATTTAATTAGAGAATTCTATTTTACTATGCCTTATCCAAATCAATGCCTACTTCCATTGCTATTTTCAAAATTTGTAATTCAAATTCAATGAAAAGTAAAGGTTTTTTACCATACACTAACTCATAAGGTAAAAAACTAGTGGTTGTCTTCCAAGTATTTTTGTAGGCCCATACTACTTATAGTATTCTAGTTACTCAATATTTTTTGTTGTTGATGACTATCTTGGTTAGAATGTTCTCTATCTCTCTATTAATAAATTCTACTTGGCCATTAGATTATGGATGGCAAGGAGAATTTTTCCTATGATTGAATTGGTAGACTTACATGAAGTTTTTGATCATATTAGACATAAATTGAGGTCCCTCACATGCGACTATCTCCCTAGGTGCACCAAATTATTACATGATCTTGAAATAAAATAAATTTGCTACTACTTATTCTATATCAAAAGACAAGGCTTTGAATTTAGCCTATTTAGTGACATAGTCTATACATGCTAGGAGGTATTTATTTTCTTGGGATGGAGGATCTACATGACCAACAAATTCTATTCCCTATTTCTCAAATGGTTCTAATACTACCTATGGATGAAGAGGAATCTCTATTGATAGTGTAGGATGTCCCATCCTTTGACATGGATCATATTATCTAATATACTTATTTAATTACATATGAAGGGCAAGCTAGTAATATCCTGCTCTTAGGATCTTGTGCATGGTTATTTTTGTTGAATAATTACCTCCTCCTAGTTCATCATGACAATCTCCAATGATGCCATATGATTTATTATCTACCACACACCTATAAAACATATGGTTAGGTCCATACTTAAACAACATGCCATTAATCCACTTAAAAGAACTTTATTTAATTAAACATTTTATTTATTTTAGATTAAAATGAGAAGGAAAATTCTATATGGCCAAATAGTTGGATATATCAACAAACCATAGATATTATAATTAAATAATAAATATTTTTTCATCTAGAAAGCTATCTTCAACTGGTTCTTCACTACCTTCATTATTCATTCTAAACAAAAAATCTGTAACAACTTTAAATTTTTCTAGTTTATCAATGATGATTATATCAAATTATTGAAAAAGTAACAAATATCTTATGATTATTTCTCATACTATATATTTATTCATGATATACCTTATGACTGAATGATCTATGTATATGAAGACCTTATAATCTGTAATATAGTATCTAAATTTGTTGACATAAATTATAGCAAGGAATTGTTTTTTTGTGGTTTTATAATTCCTTTTAGTTGGTGTGAGATTTTTGATGATATAATAAATGGAATACATATGATCGCTCTCATCTTTTTATCCTAAAACTACCCCAATTTCATAATTAAAAGCATTAGTGTAAATGTGAAAGGGTTTTTCCCAATTAGGTCCTCTTAACACTGGTGTAGAGCTCAATTTTTATTTAATGGATTCAAAGGATTTTTACCAATCATCAATCCAAATAAATTCACTATCCTTTGACAACAAATTAAATATAAGATAAATAATTTTAATAAAGACTTCTATAAAATATCTATAAAAACTAGCATGACCTAACAAAATCTTGATATCAATTTGAATCTATGGGACATGCAAGTTGGAAATTATTTCAGTTTTTTTTGGATCCATTTGAATTCCCTTAATAGAAATGTGATGTCCTAATACTATACCTTGATCCATCATCATCAAACATTTCTCACGGCTTAGTGATAATTGGTGTTATTCACATCTAGTTAAGACTTTGTCAAGACTATGTAAGGATTCATCAAATGTATCTCCATGAGTAGTAAATTCATCTATGTACACTTCCACACAATCATTAGTTAAATCAAAGAATATGGACAAAACTGCTCATTGGAAAGTTTTTGGGGTATTACAAAGACTAAATGTTAATACTCTATAAGCAAATGTACCCCATGGGTAGGTAAAGGTGGTTTTATCTTGATCCTTAACTATCACCATTATCTGATTGTACCCACTAAATCTATCCAAGAAGAAAAAGTATTTATTTCCTACCAGATTATCAAGTACTTGATCAATAAAAGGAATAAAAAAATAATCTCTCATAGTGGCTTTATTTATCTCTTGGTAATATACACACACTCTCCATTCACCATTTTTATTTGGTATAATTATCAGTGGAGAAACCCATTGGCTGTCTAAAATAGGATAAATGAATCCTACATCCAATAATTTCTCAATTTCAATTTTTACTGTATCCTTTAATGTTGGATTTATCCATCTTTGTGGTTGTCTAACTGGATTGTCCTAGTTTGTGTAAATGTGATGGACACAAACACTCAGATTAATTCATCTCATATCTGTATAATCTCAAGCAAACACTTTGGTGTGTTTTTATAGGACATCAAAAAAAATTATTTCTTAATCATGGGTTAACCATATACTTATATTCAATGTTTTTCTTGGTAATACCATAACCTATTTAATGTTAGTATGAAACAAATTTACTTGTTTATATTCAATCATTAAATAATTAAGAGGACATGGATGTGGTAATACCATATAAAGTGTAGTTACATTTTTTACAAATCTATCTCTTGGAGGAATGATTCTAGCTAATAGATAATGAAATGTAGTTAAAACATTAGTTGGTTTATCTTCTGCCAAATTCCAAATACTTTCTTACAATGGTTTATGGTCATATGTTAAATATCCAAAGATTGAGTTTGTAGTAACAAGTCTAGTAGAGTCTGTAGCTGATGGACTGGCAATATTCATAGCTAAGAATCAGACGTAGTCCATAGTAGAAAGACTGACAGAGTTCATAATAGATAGACTAAAAAAATCTATAGAATATCGACTCATAAAGTTTTTAGTGGATAGACTAACAAAGTCTATAGTAGATAGACTGATAGAGTCCATAGCTAGGATCATGAGGTTAGTGGCATCTTCTAGATATTGTGTTAACTCATCAGTTAATTATTGCATGTGTCCTTGTACTGTTATCATGGCCAAAGATGAAAGACTGTTATTTTTTTGGTTCATCTACACAAAATGTTTCAATGTAATTCAATGAAGGTTTTGAAAGGCGATATGAAGATATTCATTTTACTTTTAGTCCATTTGAAATAGTCATATTCCCTGATCTACAATTGATTAATAATGCTACAATAACTAACCAAGGTCTTCCTAAAATGAGGGTCTATCCTAACTTCTTAGTTTTAGGTTACAATAACATAAAATATACTAGATATTCCCATGACTCAATTGTTATAGCTACATCTTTTATATTACCTTCTGGTTTAGCAATTGACTAATCAATCATTTGGAGAATTGTGAAGGTAGGTTACATCCCCATAAGGGACAATGTTTAAAGAGTTTTAATTGTTATTACATTGATTTCTATGCCCAAATATAATAGAACATTGGGTATTTATTTCTTTCCTATGGTAATTGTTATGACTAGACTACCTAGATTTGCATATTTAGATAGTAGTAGTTTTCTTTCTAAAAGATCAGTTACTTTACCATTTACATGTATGGTCCTTGGGTATTATTTCATTCTTTTAGGTGTCTTGACACACATGCTTTTAATGATTTTTTTTAATTTTGGAATATCCTTGATGGCTTGTAACAAGGGTACTTCAATGTTCAATTTTTTAATTCCTAAATCAAATCAGATTCTTACTTGGTTTCAATTTTCTTTAATCTGTCAAGAAAAGGAATAGGTGGAGGAGCAGTAATATGTTTCTCTATCTTTTTTGACATTTTTTTGGATTCATCTTTTCTGACTATGGTTTAAAGTGTATCTATTTTTTCATTTTTCATTTTTCATTAGAAAGTTTAGAGATCATAACAAGAGGCTCTTGAATTATTCTACCTAATCTGAGTTGAATATTTATAAATTCAATAGTTCCTACATTCATGGTTTCTCATTGTTAATCTACATAGATAGGGGCTAATAATTTATTCTTGGGGTTAGCCACTAGTTGAGTAGTAAATTGGGGTTGATTAACTTGTTCTGCAAGTTGAGCTAAAAGGGGTGCCATCAAAGCTTGTTGTGGTAGAAACCTTTTTTGGGGGTTAAACTATGGATTAACTTTCCATAGTGTATTTCCCTATTGTTTTCACTATGGTTTGGGTATCCATGGTTTTTGAGGTATCATCCAAGGTTGATGTATCATCCATTCTTGATTTGCCAATTGTGGGTGTGCTTGTCCCCACATAAGTTGAGGTGACTGAGTAATCTAGAGTATCATCCATGGATTAATGATATTTCTTGGGCTAAACTGACTTGGGTCTAGTTTTGTGGAAATAGATTTTATCTTTGAAAATAATTTAGATCTTCTATAGTTTATTTTATTTTAAATGATTTTTTAAAATAGATATATGGTTACAATGATTTGTGTCATGATCTTTACTATCATGTATCCCACATATTTCTATTTTATCCAAAGGATAATCTCTAAGATCATGTTTTAACTTACATTTTAGATAGGATAAGGGTTAGGTGGTGGAATTGTCCTTAGCTTGAAGATCATCTAATGTAGTATTTAACTTGACCAAAATGTTAATTTTTATATTGGAAAATTCCTTCATCAATCAAATAACTTCATTAGATTTGCCTAGTTTTCCTTTCTTGATGCTTGGTTTTATTCTAGAATAATTAGTACGTAGATATAAAATTTGATTAAATGTTAATTTGAGAATGTCTCCTTTACCCATCAGGTTTAGAGCATCCATGTATTCATCATCTAGTCCCTTAAGAAAGACCATTTACACTACTTCTTCTATAAGTGGATAACCACTTCATTTATGGGTAAATGTGAATCTATCTAGATAATCTTATAGGCTTTCTTCTTCATTCTATTTGATCTTGAAAAAATCCTATTTCCTATCCCTTAATCTATAGTAATTTTGATACTTATCAAAAAATATAGTTTCCATATCTCTCCATGTATCAATAGAATCACCTGGAAGACCCATGAACCACCTGATGACTACCTCCTTAAGTGTATAAGGGAACAATTTAAGTTTTTGACTGTCAGTTGTGTAATCATAAGTTTGGAATAACACTTTGAACTCAAATAGGAATATATCTAGATATTTTGAGGACTTACCCTTAAAATTTGGCATAATTGATGGTGAAATGTTTTTCATAGAGGTTTGATCTGTCAGATCTATGATTATAGGAAACGGAAAAGGTTCTATCTTGTTGTAATTGCATTATGTTTTCTTCAAAATTTTCTATATTTTCTTGGTTATCAGACATGGCTTATATTTATTCCCAACTTAAATTAGATATCCAATTTATTTTTTCATCTTTATCTTACAAATACTAAGGTCTAGGACCTACTATTCTAGACAAATGATCCTCACGATTAATTATTCCTATAGGATAAGATCTCCCAAATGTGAGTCTTCTTACATGGTTTATTTATGAGGATGATCCTAATTATAGTGATGAATCTAAGTGTGATTCAAGTGTTTTTCTTATGTTTTCATATTTCTCAATCAAAACTTTTATTTAAAACTCTTCTGGACCTAACTCAAAATCTTTGGAGATAAACCTTCCTTTAGCATCTCTAGGTTGGTTCATAAATTTGATTTTTGTTTGGGTTTTTGAATGTTTTTTTTTTTTTTTTTTGTAGACCAATAAGGATTACCTTAATAACATCTATAATCCCCAACAATGGTTCCAAACATAATGGGTGTCATTAATCCCTTCATTTAATCAATTTTATCTATTGATGTCATTGAAACCAGGGGTAGCGTCCAAAGCTATCTATAGTAAGGCTTATAGTTATAGGTCTTACATAGATGATTTAGGGGGTTGTTGTCTTTCCTAAATGTCTAATCTAATCTTATTATATAAAGTATTTAATTATTCAATAGATAAACACACTTTTATAATTAAAACACTCTATAATATAATTTATTGAAATAAACACACTTGTTACAAATAAATAGTCTGCTAAAAGTAAACACACTACTAAAAGTAAATAATCTACTAAAAATAAACACACTGCTAAAAGTAAATAATCTACTAAAAGTGAACACACTGATTTGCAATCTTGAATTAACTATTATAACTAAAATATAATTCCTTGTAGATTATGAAATATATTTATGATTACTATTATGAAAATTAAATATATTTATAATTACTAAAAAATATAAATACATAAAATACCATACAAAAATACATTCCTAGTTTTTAAGGAGAGTGGGCCCTTACTCACCTTAGGAATATGAATTAAAATAAAAAATTAGTATTTGAAAACTTATCTTCATTAATGGATCAAAATAGATTACATGTATATAACTATAATTGTGCTAGAATATTAACTGAACAACAATATATTATATTTTTTCTATCTTTTTGTATTAAGACATGAAAATATTCTTATATAATGTTGTAACTATAGATCCCTAAATCTTAGTAGTCAATATTATGTTATCAATAAAAATGTTCTAATTTTAGTGGTTCTTCAAAATAGGTGATTGATAGTTAGAAACAAGAAGATCGATCCATTACAAAATTCATTACTTATCTACTAAGGATGGCTTCCTAGATCTTCTAGATTGATTTGCCTTATAAAGACTATGTGACATTTTAAAACTAACCGATATATAGAAAGTTTATTTATAAATCTACTATTAATAGTAATCCTATAAATAGTAAGAGACCAAAATAATCTTCAAGTACATTGATGAAGATGGAAAGTATAGATATTTAGTTATGCAAGCTTAGAAGCTAGACTGGAAAAGTCCAAAGCAATTTTAGTAGAGTCCAAAGCAACTGCATAACAACTCTAGTAGAATTCAGAGTAACTCCATAGAAACTCTGGTAGAGTTTAGAGTTTTTTCTATGAAAACCTGGTAAAGATTATAAAAACTTATTTCAAGGAACTTAGATGCTAAATAATTCTATAGCAAGGATGCTAAGATGATAGGAATGGTGGAATGCTTTTGATGAATAATGAAATTGGATCTTGAATGAGCCTTTAGCTATGGACTAGGAGAGTCCATATTAGTAGATTGTGTAAGTCCATAGATTTTGGAATAGTTAATATCTCAATTTGAAAAAGACTTGGATGAACTGGAAGTGTGTCCAATGAGTTCATAACTTGCCAAAATGCTAAAATATTTCATATAGGTTGCATTATAATATCATCAAAAAGGTCCTATATATTATAGACTACTGTAGTATCTGTATATAAAAAAAATTGAGAGACTAAATATGCAAAGAGTTAGAATTACACGACTAAATTAATAACTGATACTTTAGTTACATTAAGTAAGACAACACATCCATTTACGACACTAGCATTAGATACAAGCCTAAGATCTTTGCATTGTTCAGTATAAAAGCGAAGTAATGGAAGAAAAATGAAAAAAATTATAGTAATAATGAGTCATATTTTAGACTCATCACATTATAGGAATAAAAAAAACCAAACAAAATTAAATCAAAAAAAATAAACACACAATAAAAAAACAAACACACAACAAAATCAAACTAATTTAATATATACATTACCACCCTTGATGAGATTATTATGAAATTATATTAGAAGGATCAGTTGAGAATTAGTGCTTTAGGAACTATCCATTAATAGGCAACAATAGGTGATTTCCCTCAAGGTCCTTAAGGTAAAAGTAATTTTTGATAAGGATCTTGGTTATCTGATAGGGGCCAATACAGAGAGGATCAAACTTAGAGTGTTGGACATTATTTTAATGATATTTATCCCACATTGAAACCAAGTCAAAGATTCTAAAAGTTTTGACCTTATCCCTTTTTTCAATCCATCATTTGATACTACCTTGATGTTTTTAAAATCTCAATATAACTTCATCCCATGCTTCCTATAACTAGATGATGTCTAGGATCCTGTATTTTAATTTACTATTTAGTTCTATAAACTATTGCATGAACTTATAGGTAGGCAGTATGAGCATGAATGCCATAAATAGATCCAATGCATATAATAAAAGGAAAGGGGATATCTTAATTGCTTATTTATACTTGGTGTAGTCTACCCATAAAGTGAAGTTTAGTAATGAATGCCACAGTCATGGTTTCTCTCCTGTGGACTTCTTGATGGCATCTAGTAGATTATTATTGGTTGATTTTTCTAATCTATTTCTTTGTGGATAGTGATTAGATGAGAAACTTAGGTTGATCCCATTATTATAGATCCATTTCATAAATTATATAGATTAGAAGGCAAGATTTTTATCACATACCAGGGAGAGTAGGACCCCAAACTAGGTGGTTATGTTATTCTCCATGAATTTGATGACCTTAGTAGTAATGATTTTCTTATTTGCAGTGACTTTAGATCCATATCATGTAATAATTAATATCCATGAAAATAAACTTATGGCCAACTGATGAATTGGGGTTGATGACCCCAATAAAATCTAGTCCCCATTGGGTAAATGGTGTTTTTTCCACCATAGGATGTAATGTCATTACTGCATGAGTTTCCATTTTGGCAAAGGTCTACATCTGATAGAAAATGTGGACATAATCATCAACATCTTTGAATAGGGTAGTGTGGATGATCAACTACCCCTTATTCCCAGAATGGTTACCCTCCATTCTTAAAATTTCTAATTTACTAAAATGCCTATCATATTAAATCATTCGACTACATGGCCTTGATTTAAATTGCCATTACTTGTACTTCTACAACATTTAGTTAATTATTAATTTTGAAATAAATATTAACACTTAGAAAATATTTAAATTATTACAAGTTCTCTTCTTTTAGTTTCATTCAACAATGGATTATTAACCATCAATGGTTAAAAATATATGCAGACAAGCTTTTGATAGGGATGTTCAACCTGGATCTTCAATATACATGAATGTAACAAGATTTTATCAATATTATTAAACTAAAATTATTGTGTTTAAAGAATTTAATTACATATTTTTATTTTTAGACTTGTTTTAATTAGCTTAATACAGGCTCTGACATCTTCAAAAAACTTAGTTTCATGCTTGACCTCATAGGACTTCAATTTTAAAGTAGTAGGTTATGACATCTCACAAGATTTCAAATTTTAGACTATGGTTTAAAGTTATAGGTGTCTACCTCACCAGGATTTGTAGTGTCTTAAATATTCATCATGTCTTGAGTAAGACAACTGGAATTAATTTACCAAGTTTAAAAGCTACATGGTGCCATCTAGAGAGCTCATGAGGGGACTAGCCATTGAAATTCAAATATAGAGGCTACATGTAATGATATTAGCTTCTATGAGTGAACCCACTCTATTTAAGCCACCACACATCCCACTAAAATCTAAAATCCCACAAGATACCATCACATGTCTCAATCATGACCAACTAGACCTGATTAACTTTCAAAAGTGATGTGTGTTCCCATCAAGTTCATCCAAGATTGATGCATGTCCACACTACATTATATTCATCTAAAACTCATGAGAGATTGTAAGTAGACATCTAGGTTTCCCCAAGCTATCTAATCAAGGCTCTATGGCTTATAACTATCCAAAGCTCCTTATAATAATGACAAGTGGTATAAAAATGAATAAAAGCTATTGAAAATGATGTGTGTCCCCTTTGGACTCGCATGATGATGCCACATGTCATTCCCACACTGCTTCAACCTGAGATCAACAAGATCACCTTTGAGAGGGATGCATGTCTAGCTTAGACCTACATGATGATGTCATGTGCCATTCTTATGAAGCTACATCCTGAGATCCATAAGATCACCTCTAAGAGGGATGTGTGTCCACACCCAAGCCACATGATTAGCACTCAATTGTTGATAGTTTTCTAAGGTTCTTCCAAAGGTGACACCTAGCAAAGCAAAGCTATGATTACTCTTGAGAGAGCCACCTGGTAAAGAAAAGCCCTGATTGCCCATGAGAGTGACACATGGCACTCCCACAACCAATAAAAAAATCATTACCTGAAAGCTCACCATAAATTGAAATATACCATGTGATAGGATACAAATGTGTCATCACACTAACCTACATTTCAGGAGCATGTGAGGAAATCAAAAGGTCCTATGTGTCTATATTTGAGCTAACTAAGCAACTTAGCTACATTTAGGCCTCATGAGTACCTAACTAGATCTGAGGTGGCATGCCACATGTTAAAATGTGGAAATACTTAGATTTAAAGCTAAAATTGATGGTAGATCAAATTAAAATTATAACTAATTTTTAATTCTAATGTAATTAAATGGAAAAAGTAATAGTTCAAAGTTGTTAGAAACATATAAAAAGTTGATGAACCTACCATTAATATGACATAAACTAGAATTGACATCTACATTTCATTAATCAAATAAATATTTCAAAAGGCTATCCAACTCAGCTAATTTTACCTACATTGCATTTGAAGCTACACACATTTTCTCTCTTTTCTATATGCATTCTCCCTATACGACAAAGCTCAAAATATTCATAGATTGCACCTTGATCACCATTGTTGGAACTCCAATATCGTAGAGAGATATAAAAGGATGTTGGTTGCTATGTAGAATATTATAGAGATGGAACAAGTAAGCCCCTCCACTCTAGGTAAGAACATTTATTTTGGAAATGATGACTTCTTATTCTAGTATGGTAATTTAATTTTTTTCAAAGACATGGAATTCATCCTTTTGGCCATAACATTAGGGGACATGCATTACAATAATATTTACTTCAATATAGAAGTAGTTAGGTTAGTTGATGAGACCAAAACCATGCCTCACATAATAAAATTGGATTTGAACATTCTTGCAATCAACATTGCCATTATTCACAAGGACACAACTAAACCAAAGGTCATGCTATGAGCTGACCTAGTTTATGGCAACTTTGTGAGGTCAAGATGTGATGCTGGATTACTCAAATTAATGAATCAAGGACTATCATTCACCTTTATAGTAGGGCCAAGATTTGAAAAGTATTATGATCTTCCTTACCAACAAATAGATTATAAGTAGAGTAAAATTGATAACTAGTATGAGGTACACTCCCTAGAGAAGGTCTTGGCTACTTGGGTAACTAACCCAATAGGAGCTATAATCGTGGATGACTAAGGAAACATACCTATCCATCAATTAAATAAAGGAGTTAGGATTGAACTTGCTCTCCTTAATAGGGTATTAGGTAATCCAATATTAGCTACATGGACATAAGGACCCTTCTATTGTTATAGATCATCTTAGAGGAATAGCAAATTCCTCCACTTGGGGAGATAATTAGCAATAATTTTGTGTTTGCAATTAATGACACATGAAAGAATTGAGCCCCATTATTCATGATGAGACATTATATTGGATGCAATATGCACAACTACCCAACTAGGCCATAATTCATGGTCTCCTGAATAAGATGAATTTGTGCCCCATTTATTCTTGATAATGCACATTCATTACTTTAGGAACAACATAAAGGTGATTATAGAATATTTATATTTGGTGGTCTACAAATCAATCACTGAGTGTGATATGCCAATGGTCCCCCTAAAGGTTAGACAGATCTTGAGAGATATGGGTAGGTATTTGATATACCCATATTACATGGTCACTAATTAAAGGGAGTGATGATGGCTCCCCTTAGGTTGCCAAGATATATGCCTATGAAGTTGGTTTAGGAAGAGATGGACTATCAACTACTACATGGATTTGATGGCATCTTCAATAATAAGAAGAACACAATCCCCCACAAGATTTATTACAAGCTAGGGAGGACTAAGATCATAAAGTGCCATGATATCATTATGGATGGAAGGCATAGGGACTCATACCTATTGCCTAAAGATGACTTTCGAGCATGGGATCCTAGCAATGTCATTACCAGCCCCATGTTCAAGTTCAAGAAGGATGTGGAAATATATTATAAGCATCAAGAAGAGGTCCATGAGTGGATATAAAAGGATGCTATAAATTATGAAGTGGTCTTCAAGAATGTTGTAAGGAAGGGTATTGAACTAGAGATGAGGTTGGATAGAGTGAAGAAGAAAGAATACATTGTAAGGCGTCAAACTCCACTAGCCCATAGAAGCATGTTTGATGTAGATTCCAAGGAGAGACAAGAAGAGGAGGAAGAAGATAACATCCCTCTCACTAGGAATAGACCATGCAGATCTCCATTACAAGCCATTGTAAGTATTCAAGGCATGCCTCTAAGCTCTTAGAAATGAGGATCAAGAAGCCAACAAGGCACCTTCTAAGGTCTTACATTTGTCTCTACATCTACTATAGGAGCTACCCTAGACAACATAAGTCATCTTGACCTTGATGTCATTGATATTAAAGAATTGCAGTAAGGCATTAAGCTCTCTATGGAGGAGTTACAAGCACTAGTAGGGAGGACTATTGAAAAGGTTTAAAAAAGAAGGAAGGAGCCTAGAAATACCATGAGAGGAGTAATACCTCTTCCATTACCTTATCAAGCTACCACTACTACTACCACCAACACATCATAGGCTTCCAATGTAAGTACTTTCCCATTGCCTCCTTTCCCAATTGAAACCACTTCTGCTTCTACTTTTACATTTACTTTCCCAAAAATAATCACTTCCACTATAACTACCACCACCACTCAGTCCTCAATTAAAACTATCATGATCCAAGATAGTGCTTCCTTTGCATTCACCATTCTCCACTTCATTTCCCATTACACTACCAATATTTAATATTTATCAAGCTCCCAAAACACTAGTGCTAGCTAGGCTATGGGTTCTACTCCTTCCCAAGAAACCGCTACTAATGCATCACTTTACCTTGGCTCCCCTACATCTACTAAGACATTAAGGCCCATCTCAAAATTATTCTGCCTTCAAAAGCCACTCAATATTACGAAAACTACTAAGATGAGTGTGCCTTCAAAAATATCTTCATTCATTCTTGACATGGGCCCTATCATATCTCTATTTGACACATTTGGGTAATTATATCCAATAAAATTATACATCCCTACAATAGCTTTGGCCTCTTCCTCAACCTAGGCACCTCAATTGTAGTCACCCCCACATAGCCAACACCTAATGCTACCCCAAATTGGGTTAGATATTACGTAGGTAACAAGGTAAAAGATGCCTCAAGTAGTCCTCTCTACTCCTCAAGTTGGGATGAGGTTTGATGTTGCCATAAGCATGATGAAAAGGGTGGTTAGAAGGTAGGTTGAGAAGCCATAGTCAAGTTTAGCTGTGGTCCATGAGAGTGAAGAGTTCCTCTTCATTTTGATAAGGAAAAGGAAGGTTCAACCTAAAGAGGTGAATGAATATGTAAAGGACCCTATGTCCATAGTTCAAGCCCAGGTGGAGTCCATAATTGCCTTGATGAAGGGGATGCAACAATAATTGAAAAGGTTGGAGGAGAAAGCATTGCCCACTATGCCAGAAGGAACTATAATTCAAATAATAAATGTTGTTATCAATGTCTTCAACTTTTATAAAGTAATGAAGAGGAGGTAGGAAGATGGGACCCTAAAATCCAAGGCGGTCATTAAAATTAAATAGAAACTTGCACTCTATGATGCCAAGTTGGCCAACTTGGATAGAGTTGAAAGAAGTAATAAGTTCTTAGACCTCAAAGTTTTTTGACTTGAGGATATCATTCCTGCATAGACCATATTTATGAATAAGAGAATAATATTAAAGAGATGTCTAGATTAGAGCAAGGATGCAACTACATCCGTAGAGAAAATTGAATTCAAGATTTCCTTGCTATTGAAGGATGCCATGGTCACTAGGGTGAATAAACTTGATGGTACCTTCATAGATGATCTAGAGTTCAAAGTCTAGATGAAGGTATTTTTTGCTAAATTCCATCAAGATGTAGCTAGTGCAAAGATTACTACTGAGGTGATGAATATTGTGGAATTTACTAATCAAAGGCTATAAAAGGCAGAGCCAATTGAAGAAGCAGTAAGACCAATACTTACAGAACATGATAGGCTAATTTAGGAAATACCTGACTTGTTTTAGCCTATGATCTTGGACTTCACCTAGATAGATCAAGATTACTTGGAGTGCATATAATTATGGACAAAGGAATAAGTAGAGAATAAATATAGGAAACAACAATAAGCTAGCCCATAACCCCCTCTAGGACCTTAGGGAATATTACATTATGTTTTGTAAATTTAAATTAGAATATTCCATTGTAAAATGTCATCCACTTGGCTATATTTGGGTGCCTTTCATGGGCCCACTTAAACTTGTTTAGGAAAATTTGAATCCTATAGGGGTGTTCCCCAACATTATAAATTAGAAATAGTTGTTATAAGAATTAATAGAAAAGAGCTAAGAATTCAAGAGTTTGTTTGAAGTCCTTGATCATGTATTTCTATAGTTTCTGTTCCTCACACTTTTAGATGACTAATAGTTTCTTTCTTACTAATTAATTTGGAAATAACATTCAATATATGCATCTGTTAGCTTGAATTTAACACTAGGCTGATAATTTTGCTATTATACATGCTCTATTTTCATCTTATTTGCAACTTAATGTGTTATGTAATTTACGTAAATGTGTTATGTAATTTACAATGAATGAGTAATCTTTGTGACACATATGCTTCTAGATATATGCATTTATTTTACTTTGAAGCTTCAACTACATTTATTTAGCTTTGAGTAATACACTAGAGTTGGTAGATGCTATTTTTATGTGTTATTGTCATAGAAGTTAGAAGAATTGGTAATTTTTGATAATCTTGAGCAAATTCTCTTTTCTGCCTTACCCTTCTCTTCTTTGGATCCACCCATGGCTAAATTTAGCTTAGTTCATGTTGTAAATATCCATTGTTTGTTTTTATTTTTGGAAATAATTAGCAAATCTTAGAACAATTTCACAAATATTAGTAAGAATAAAGTGTCACTGTGTAACATCTATTTTCCCTACAGTAGTGTCTACTTGTAAACTTCTAAGTGGTGACCATATCTCTACTATTTGTGATATTTATAGTACTAGTTTCATTAAAAACTCAATCCCTGAGTCTTCCAGGATTTAATATTGAATATATTACTTTCTCCTTGTTCCTAGTGGCATAAAGAGCACGTCAAGTGCATCAACAGGAAGGGGAAAATCTGACACTAGAAGGAGGGCCTTTATGCTATTGCTTTCATACATCTTTGTATAATTGTAGTTTACTTAATTAAATCTGTGCTTAATTTTTTCAAAGTACACAAATATTGTTAAAGAACACTAAGGATCTACATTCTTTAAATGAATCTTTGCATTATTTGCATTCTTTGAAGGATTTCATCAAAGTTGGTGTTCATTTGTGAAAATTCGATGAATAACTTGGATATTTGTCTAAATTCATGAAAAGATAGGTCAAATATCCTATTATTTAGGAATGTTGAAGGTTATTTTGGTCATCTTTGCAAATATTGGCATACATTTGGTAAATAATCTAGATATATGTAAGAAGTTTTGTAAAGGTCTATTGCTGGGGCCTTGCTTATACTAGATCTAGGTATTTGAGATCATAATTTCTCTAATTCACTTAAGATTGAGTGAACGTTTGCATATATTTTTGATTAAATATATCTTGAAATGCTCAAACACTTTTAGATTGTTAAATTGGATAGGGAAATGCTTTGAAATTCTAGTCTAACACTAATATTTGAAGATTAACATGCAAAACTAATAACATTTTTGTAGGTATTGACAAATTTAAGGTTTCAAGGCTTGGATACTCAAAGATAAAGGCAAAGCTACTTGATTTGAGTATTTTCTATAAGATATTGACTAATATTTATGGTATTTGACATTTTTAAGTCTACCTTTGAAGTTTCTTTGCTCTTAGTACCTGTTTTACATCATGGAGTTTCCTATAATTAAAACTAGATCCTAATCTAAACCTAGGGTACATTTAACATCCCCAAAAACCCATAGAAAGGATAAAGTAAACAAAGGTAAACATAAGAAGTCTCAAACCTAGCCCAACTCCCCATCTAACCAAATTTTTTAGCCCCTATTACTAGTCATGACATGGTTAGTTGGCTCATCCATCAATGTCCTTAGACCTATGCATGATCTGTTAAGGAATCTAAATAAATATTTGCCTCTATTTACTCCCACTAGTAGAGTAATTGATGAAAAACATATCAAGTACTTTAAAGAATCCTTAAGGATGCTTAATGTGATCCATGAGGATGTGGCATACTATCTCTTTCCCTTTACATTTTGGGATGTGGATTATGATTGGTTTCTTAACTTGCCCAAAGATTACATCATGGGATGGGGTCAATTTAATGACATTTTTATTGCTCAATTTGGTAGGATAGTTAGTCCAAGAGTTGTGTACCAATAGTTCACTACCCTAAAAAGGGACATAAAAGAATCAATCTGAACATGTAATGAAAGGTTCCAAAATATGTACACCCCAACATCTCTAACCTATAAGCTAACATAAACTATGGACTTAAAAACATACAAGAATGCCTTGGACCCAATGACAACTATCTTCTTAAGAAGGGCCTTAAATGTTGACATGTTGCCTTTAACATATGCTGATGCCATCCATATTGATGAGAAAATACACCCATAGGGGAATCTTACCTTTGTTATACCAAATTATGACCGAATGATGCTTGTTCTAAATTCTATACCTAACATGAACCAAAATTAACCTATATTAGACCAACAACCAGTGATTAACTAGTTGATTTTAAGCCACACTACACCCAACCAACAACTAGGATTATTTAACCAAGCAAATGTTAGAACACACCCCTAGAATAATGTCAATCAAATAATGGTGCCTGTAAATAACACCAATGTTTAAAATGCAGCCCAAAACAAGAACTCAGAACCTCCAAACGGAAAATTAGACTCAATATAAATAACTTTATAGAAAATCACTAATGATTTCTTAGATCTTAAGAAATAGGTAGTAAATATGGGTGAGAATTCCAATAGAAATTATAATTGCCAAAGATATAATAGACCTTTTAATAAGATTAACAATAATAGTGAGCCCCCTTTAAGTAAATTGATTGAGATCAACATTTGTGAGATGGCCTTACCCAATTGGTATCACGTGCACAATATAGCTTGACATGGAGATCTAGACTATGTTGAGTTCTATCATGCATTTGAAGCCATTTAGAGCCAAATAGAGGGGTTCAAGGTGAACCCCAATGATCAAAACAATTATAAGAGCTCTGATAATATCAATGATGCTTCTAAAGATCAAGAAATAGTCCTCATGGTGGAGACCTATGACTTTCCTAGTCAAAATGAAAATGAGCCTAAATAAAACATCAAGGAAATATATTCCTTCCAAAAATACTAGAGGAGCAACTATGCCTTGATAAGTAAAGGTCAGAACCCACCTCTGATGACTTCCACCTCACCTAATAAACTAGATACACCTCTTAATGGTAGGACATAAAATAATCCTCCACACCTTAAAGGTAAAGAGAGTCAACCAACAATAGAATCTCCCTACACAACATCAAAAGGTGTATATAACATAGTGGAAGACATGAATAAGATCAAGACAAACATAATATTATATGAGCTCACTCAAATCAATGAACATCATTATTTACTTTTAAAATCATTGAATGAAAATCCTATCTCTATCAAAGCTAAATAGGCTCATGTAAATGTGGTAATGTATAAGAATAAGCATGAAGTTCTACCATTATTGTTGACTGTAAGTATTTTTGGTAAGAATCTTCATAATTTCTTGCTTGATTTTGGTGCTTCAGCTAACATTATGCCTTTAGGAATCTATGATAAATTGGGGTTAAACCCAATCAAATCCAAGAAAGTAGTGGTGTAGTTGGATAAATCTAGAGTGAAAGTGGTAGGTGAATTATTGAATATCTATAGCTCACCCAT
Organism: Torreya grandis; assembly: GCA_037957365.1. NCBI lineage: Eukaryota > Viridiplantae > Streptophyta > Pinopsida > Cupressales > Taxaceae > Torreya > Torreya grandis. The sequence goes on along the minus strand of JARHVA010001902.1, from coordinate 2,143,100 downwards.
GAACCCTAAATCGAAAAGTTCATCGACATTCAAGTCATTGATATATTTGAGGCTTATTGATTGTTATTGAGTCATGATTGGACTAAATCCCTAAATGGATACATGTCCATGGATTGTTCCCACATATGACTACCTTGGCACATGATTCTCAATTAGATTAGGATTGATCGAGAGGCCAAAATGAAATACATTATCACCAAGTATAACACCAAGAATGAAAAGGTAAATTACCAATCCTCTAACTTAGGTGTTTACACTTTGGAAATGACTAATGTTGTTCTAGATGAAAAGGTGAAAGAAGAAAACAAAGGTCCATGGATATTTCACTTTGATGGTGCATGAGCTAAGGTTCAAGAATTGGGATTATTTTGATGAATCCTAAAGGCAAATAATATCTAACTTCTTATATATTATAGTTATCTTGTACTAATAATTTAGTAGGATATGAATCTCTTATTTTAAGACTTCAATTTGTAATTAAACACAAGGTGAAAGAAATATTGATCTATGGTGATTTAGAATTAGTTGTTAACCAAGGTAGGAGCAGATATCAGCGTAAACTTTCTTGTCTAAGAAAGTATAAATTTAGAGCTTGTGATTTAATTGAGTATTTTGACTCATTCAATATTGTTTCCTTAACCAAGAAATAAAACCAATTAGTAGATGCTCTGGATTTAGCAATAATAAACCTAGTTCCTCTAGAGCCTTTAAATTTGCAAGAGTTTGCCATGGAGATAATTTCATGCCCCTCTATGCTAGACAACATTAATCACTTTCAAATTTTTTATGATGATCAATAGATAATTGACTTCATATATAGTGCTAGCATATTTGAGTCTCATATTATTGATGAACATGACGAAAGTTATGCATAAATTTCAAAGGATAATGAGGATGGGGTGATCCAGCTCAAATAAAATAGAATACCTAAGGGCATGATCTATTTGGAAAGGTTGTTTGACCTAGATAAACAAATAATTGAAGCTAGATGACCCAAGGTGAGTGGAAAGGATTATAATCAAGTTAACTTGGGAAGTCCTAAGAACAAGCAAAGTGTTAACATTGGTTTAGTTTTTAATGAAGAAGAGATGAAGGAAACTGTTGCACTTTTAACCAAATTCAAGGATGTAATTATTTGGTCATATAATAACCTTGAGATATTTGACACTAGTGTGATTGCTCACACTATCCCCTTAAAATAGGCCTATAAACCTTTCAAGAAAAGATATTTGTTAGTAAATCCAATGTTGGAACCATTATTTTATAAAGAAATGAATAAATTGCTAAATGCAAGGATAATCTTCCTCATACATAACTCGATGTGGGTCACTAATCATGTGCCTATCCAAAATAATAATGGAGAATCAAAATCTATGCCAATTTTAGAAACCTAAACAGATCCTTGGAGAAGGATGATTATCCCTTGCCATACTTAGATGAGGTCATTTAATTGGTAAGTGGGTCTAGAATGATGTCATTCCTTGATGATTTTCAGGGTATAACCAAGTCCTTGTAAATAAGAACAACATATTGAAAACTTATTTCACCACTAAATGGGGAATGTTTATATAAAAATGAATGCCATTCAGATTGATTAAAAAAAGAGCAAATTTGCATTAAGAAATATACCACACCTTCCATAGATTAATTGGTAAGTGAATCATTATATACATAGATGATCTAACAATTTTTTATAAAAATAAAGGAGATCACATGATGTATTTTGAACAAGTGATGGATAAGTGCAAGAGGTATGGCATTTATTTAAACCCCAATAAAATTATCTTATGTGTAACTAAAGATAAACTTTTAGGACATATAATCACCCAAAAAGGTATGACTATTGATCCTGACAAGATAAATATGATTACAAAGGTAGAAATCCCTAATAGAAAAAAAGAGTTGAAATATTTCTTTGGCAAGATCAATTTTGTAAAAAAAATTATCTTTGGTTTTGTAGAGATTGTAAGGCCACTCAATGCCATGCTAAATAAAGATGCTAAGATAGAATGGACTGTAGAAGCAAAGAAGGCCTTTCAAGACGTTAAGGATGTTATTGTTCAAGATCCTATTTTGATAATCCCTAATTTTAGCAGAGATTTTTATCTATAAACTTTTGCTTCTGATCACACTATTAATACTATATTAACATAGAAAGAAGATGATAAAGATCACCTCATAGCCTTCATGATCACCAATTTGAAGAACATAGAGCTTAACTATCCTATTCTATATAAGCAAGCCTATGCACTGGTAAAGGTTGTCAAGAAACTTAGACCCTACATCTTAAGAAACAAGACATATACCATAGTGTCTGATCTAAATATCAAGTTGATGATGGGACAAAATGAACTTGGAGAATATAGAGAGAAGTGGATGACCAAACTCCAAGAATATGACTTAGAAATAAAATTTTCTAAGTTAGTTAGAGGCCAAGGTTTAATATAGCTTATTGAAAATACTAATCCATGCCTTGATGTTTTAAAAGTTGAAATAAGATAATTTTCCTATGGAGATTGGTACAAGGATATTTCCCACTATATATTATAAGGATCATGTCCCACACACCTCAAAAGAGAACAAAAAAGGGCCTCAAGTTGAGATCATCTCGTTTTATGATCAAAAGAGGAGTTCTCTATAGAAATAACTATGAAGGAATATATATAAGGTGTGTTTTTAGAGATGAAGCCATTAAAATTATGAGAAATTTCCATGACAAACTAGGAAGTGGCCACCCTTTAGGGCATACCACTACACATAATATATTGAGAACATGCTACTACTGGCCTACCATATTCAAAGATGCCCATACTCATGTGTGAACATGTTATCAATTCTAAGTGTCTAATCGATGAGAGATAAAGGTACATTTGTAACCATTAATTGAATCAAAAACATTTACACAATTGGGGCTCAACTTTGTAGGAGTAATCAATCCAAATTTCTTAAGTAGACATAAGTTTGTACTCACTATTATATATTATTACACCAAGTGTATTGAAGTAGTGTCTATCAAGAATAGTAGAATAAATGATGTTATCAAGTTCCTTATATAAATTGTCATTACTTAGTTTGGGATGCCCCTATATTTGGTATGTGATAATGGTCTAGCCTTTGCATCAACTGAGTTCACTGAATAGGCATATGACAATCAAATGGTCATCAAGTTTGCTTCAAACTAATATCCTCAGGGTAATGGAGTTGTTGAATCCACCAACAAAAACTTGATGAATGCCATCAAGAAGTCTGTAAAAGAGCAACCAAGAGAATGGTAACCCATGCTAAAGAATGCTTTATGGGTAGACATAAATAGATACAATTAAGAACTAAAGTCATCTCTATTCCTATTAGTTTATGGGAAACAACCTATATTTCCTATCACACTAAAGTTTACCACTTATGATTTTATGGCCGAGTACATGGAAGATGATGAAAGAGTGCAGTCTTTGATATTCAACATCATCCAAACGGAAGATGCCAGAGATGAAGCATTGAAGAATTTTGGCAAGAATCAAGATGTTGTTAAGAGATGGTTTGACAAATAATCCAAAGTTAAATCTTTTTGAATATCAAACTTGGTCTTACTATAAGAAAAGGCCCATGAAAAGAAAGGACAACATGATAAGTTCACTCCTTTCTGGATTGGAATATATCAAGTGGCAAAAATACTAAGAAAAAATGCATTCAGACTCAAAGACCTACAAGGGAATGAATTATCCTTGTTAGTCAATGGAAAATACATGAAACATTATTTCTCTACCACTGTATCATAAATTCTATAAAGATAGTAAGCTTGTTTAGAGCTAGAGTAGGTAGGAGTAGAGTAGTTTGCTTTCTTGTTATGTTCTTTCTTGATTTCTACTTTGCTTTCTTACTTTTTTTTCCTTTCTCTCTTTTCATTGGGTGTTTGATTTTTTTCATGTGATGTATCTTAGTAATAAGTCCTTTGGATAAGAATTCTTTGGCTCAAATTGTGTTAATATGATCCTAAAAATGGGAAGAAGGGATTACTGGTTTTAAACATTGGTCATCTAAAGTTTGGAAAACTCTATTAGTGTTCCAATTTATAAAAGTTAGGAGGGATTAATTAGAAGTTAGTTTTCTCATAAAAATCCTAAGTCATTTTAAATCAATAATATAGTTTAGATGACCAAACATTTGTTTGAACAAGAGTTTGAATTTGTGCAGACCATTATACTATCATTTAAATTCACCATAAAAATTTCTAGGGTAGGACTTGATACCCAAAAGTGAATAACACCCAGACTATGTCTTGACAAAATCCTTACACCTAGCTAGTTTTGGTTCCCAACCATTATAATTTATGAATGAAGGTATTAAAAAAATGATAAACCAATGAAGTAAAATCATAAACTCTTTTAGACTCCATGAATGGTGATTTATGAAACCTCTACCGAGGTTGGATGTCTAGCTGGCAATAGAGCAAGGCCTAAAGTGGATCCAAAGGTATCTCTATCAGGGTTATGGATGCTTGGCTAGTAGCAGAGTAGTACCCAATCCATCCTTAAATAAATAAATCATAATTATATAAAATCTAAAGAATGCTTAAGTCATTTCATGTTTGATGTCTTGAAGATTGAAAGCTATCATTTATGAACCCAGTGGTAATGTTTAATGAACCTCAAAGAACACACATAGTATGATTGTCTACAAGGTTTAGAATCTATTTCAAGCCTATAGGATTTCATTAATTCTGAAAAGAAATTTTGATGCTGATTGAAGATCACAATGAGATAACTAATTTTTTATTCATCTTTGAATAGGAGATCTAGATTCTAATATTTTATAATGTTTCCCATAGAGGTTGCCATTTATTGATGATAAACTACACCATATTCCCAAAATGGGGACCCTCCTTTCTTCAAATTTCAAATTTTGTAAGATGCCTAACATATTAAATCATTTGATTGCATGGTCTTGATTTAAATTTCCATTACTTGTACTTATAAAACATTTTGTTAATCATTCATTTTGTAATAAAGATTAACACTTAGAAAATATTCAAATTATTTCAAGTTCTCTTCTTCAAGTTTCATTCAACAATGGATTATTAACCATCGATGGTTCAAAATATATGTAGATAAACTTTTGTTAGGGACATGTGACCTGGTTATTCAATATAAATGAACACAACAAGATTAACTCAATCTTATTAAACTAACATTGTTTTGTTTAAAGCATTTACATAAATAATTTTGATTTATACTTATTTAAATTAGCTTAAGATAGGCTCTGATGTCTTTGGAAAACTAACTTTGTTTCTCACTTGACCTCACAGGATATCTAGTTTAAAGTAGTGGGTTATGACATCTTATAAGATGTCAAAATTTGGAATATGGTTTAAAGGTACATGTTTTTACCTCACTGGGATTTGTAGTGCCTTAGATATTCATTTCATACTAAGTAAGACACCTAGAAAAAATCTATTGAGTTCATGAGCTATGTGGCACCATACAGAGAGCTCATAAGGGGAATATCCATTATAATTCAAATACATAGGCTATATGTCATGATCTTAGCCTCAATGAGTGAGAACACTTGATCTAATTTGACACACATCCCAATATAATCCAAAATCCCATGATATGCTATTGTTTGTCTCAAGCACAACCAACCAGACTTGAAAAACCTTCCAAAGTGATGCATGTTCTCATCAAGTTCATCTGACATCAATGCATGTCCACATCATATTATATTCATCTAAATATCATAATATCTCACAAAGTATACATTTGGGTTTCCTTGAGCCATACGATCAAGGCTCTATGGTATACAACTATTCAAATCTCCTTTTAAGAATGATAAGTGGTTGAAGAATGAACAAAATCCCATGAGAATGATGTGTGTCCCCTTTAGACTCACACAATGATGACACATGTCATTCCCACATTTATTCTACCTAAGATCCCTGAGATCACCTTTGAGAGGGTTACATATCCACCTTAGACTTATGCAATGATATCACATGTCATTCCTATGAAGTTGTATCTTGAGGTCCACAAGATCACCTCTAAGAGGGATGCATATCCACATCCAAGCCATGTAATTAATGACTAGTTACTAATAGTTATCTAAGGTCATTTTAAATGTGACACCTAGCAAATCAAAGATATGATTAATCATGAGAGAGTCACCTAGAAAAGAAAATACTTGATTTCCTATGAGAGCAACATGTGGCACTACTATAACCAATCAAAACTAAAAGACATCACCTGAGAGCTCACCATAAATTTAATGATGCCACATTGTAGGATATAAATGCATCATCACACTAAGATACATTTCAAGAGCCCATGAGTTAATCAAAAGGTGCCATATGTCTATATTTGATCCAACTAAGCAGCGTAGCCACATTCAAACCGTATGAGTACCTAGCTAGATCTGAGGTAACATACCACATGTCAAAAGGTGGAAATACTTAGATTTAAAGATAAAATTTATGGTGAATAAAATTCAAATTATAACTAATTTTGAATTCTAATTCAATTAAATACCAAAAATAATAGCTCAAATTTATTATAAACATATGCAAAGTTGATGAGCTCAACATTAATATGGCACAAACTAGAATTACCATCTAAATTGAATTAATCAAAGTAATCTTTCAAAAGGCTATCCAAATCAGCTATTGTTACCTACATTTGCATTTGAAGCTATATGTATTTGATCTCTTTGTTATCTATGTTCTCCCAATATGATAAAGCTTGAGCTATTCATAGATTGTACCCCAACCACCATTATTGGAGCTCCAATGTTGTAAAGAGATATAAAAGGGCATTGGTTGCTACCTATAATATTATAGAGATGGCACAAGAAGGCCCCTCCACTTTGGTTAAGAACATTTCTTTCAAAAATGATTTCTTATTTTAGTATGGTAATTCAGTTGTTTTCAAAGACACAATTCATACTTGAGGCTATAGCATCAGGGGACATGCATTACAACAACATTTAATTCAATGTAGAAGCATCTAGGGAATTTTATGAGGTTAAAACCATACCTCACATAATCTAATTATATTTGTACATACTTTTAATCAATACTACTAGTCTCCAAAAGGTTGCAGCTAAACCATAGGTCATGCCATGTGCTAACCTAGTTTATGACATCTTTCAGAGGTTGAGATATGAGGATAGATTTCTCAAATAAATTAATCAAGGACTCTCAATCACCTTCATAGTAGGGCCATGATTTTAAAATTATTATGACCTTCATTTCCCATAAATAAATTATAACCAGATCAAAATTGATAACTAGTATGAGGTACACTGCCCATAGAAGGTCTTGAATACTTGGGTAACTAACCTAATAGGATTCATTCACATGGATGACCAAGGGAACATACCTATCCATCATTTCAATAAAGGAGTAAAGATTAACCTTGATCTCCTCAATAGGGTATTCAATAATCCACATATTAACTATGTGGACATAAGGACCCTTCCATTACTATAGATCATCTTAGAGGACCAATAGATTCCCCCACTCAGGGAGATCATTAGCAATAATGGAGCTCTATTATTCATGATGAGCTATCTATTAGATGCAATATGCATAAATACACAAATATGATAGAATTCATGATCTCCTAAATGAGATGAAGTCATGCCCTAATTATTCTTTTTAATGTACATTCACTATTTCATGTGCAACATAAATGTGATTACATTAGATTTCTATCTAGTGGTCTATAAATCAATCACAAAGTGTGAGATGTTGAGGGTCCCCCAGAAGTTAGACATACCTTAAGAGATATGAGTAGCTACTATTTTTACCCTAATTACATGGTCATTAGAGTAGAGGGAGTGATCATGGATCCCCTTAGGTTACTAAGATATGTGCCTACAAAGTTGGCTAAAGAAGAGATAGCCTATCAACTGCTATATGGAGTTGATGGCATCTTCAAGAATAAGAAGAAGATAGTCCACCACAAGAATCCTTAAAAGTTGGGGAGGAATAAGATCAAAAAATAACATGATATCATTGTGGTTTCAAGGCATAGAGACTCATACCTATTTCTTAAAGATGACTTTCATGCATGGGACCCCAATAATGTCATTGGCATGCATCTATTCAAGTTCAAGAAGGATGTGGAAATAGAGTATAAGCATCAAGAAGAGGTCCATGAATGGATATAAAAGGATGATATGAATGATGAAGTGGTCTTTAATAATGTTGTAAGGAAGGTTATTGAGCTAAAAATTAGGTTGAACATAGAGAAGAAGAAATAAGACAATGTAAGGCCTCAACCTCCACTAGCCCATGGAAGCATTTTGGATGCAGATTATGAAGAGAGAAAAGAAGAGGAGGAATAAGATAACATCCCTCTCATTAGGAAAAAACCATGTATACCTCTATTACAAGCCACTACAAGTAGACAAGACATGCCTCCATGTTCTGATCAAGGAGGATAAAGCATTTAACATAGCCCCTCCCAAGGTACTACATTTGTCTCTACATATGTTATGGGAGATTTCATAGAAATCATAAGTTAGCCTAACCCTAATGTCATTGATCTTGAATAATTATAGCAAGTCATTGAGATCTCTATGGAAGAGTTATAATCATTGGAAGAGAGGAATATTGAAAAGGTTTACAAAAGAAAGAAGGATACCAAGACTACTATGAGAGGAGCAATACTTACTCCATCATATTCTCAAGATACCACTACTAATACCACTAAAACATCCTAAGTTCTTGATGTAAGTACTTTCCCATTTCCTCCTTTCCTAATTACATATTCTTTTGCTTCTATTTTTGCATTTTTTCCCTAATCAATAAGTACTTCCACTACAAATAACACCGCCATTCAATCCTCAACTAACACTAGCATGAACTAATCTAGTTCTTCCTTTGGATTCACCATCCTCCACTTCATTTGCCATGCCATAGTGAACATTTCTTCTTCATCAGGATCCGAAATCACTAGTGCTATCTAGGATGTGGGTTCTACTCCTTCCCAAGAAACCACTACTAATACATCACTTTCCCTTGCTCCTCTACATCTACTAAGCCATTAAGGCCCATCTAAAAATTATTACCCCTTTAAAATCTACTCAATATTAACATAACTACTAAGGTGAATGTTCCTTCAAATCTACCTTCATTCATTCTTGACATGGGCCCTACCAAATCTCTATTTGACACATTTAGACAACTAGACCTAACAAAATTGTACATCCTTATTATAGATTTGGCCTCTTCCTCAACATAGGCACCTCCATTTCAGTCACCCCACAAAAAAATAACACCTAATTATACCCTAAATTGGGTCAAAGATATCATACAGGTAGCAGGGCAAGAGAGGCCTCAGGTAGTCCTCTCTACTCCTTAAGTTGGGATGAGGTTTGATGCTACCACAAGCATGATGAAGAGGGTGGTTAGAAGGAAGTTTGAACATCCATAGTCGAGATCAGATATGGTCCATGAGAGTGAATTTTCCCTATTTACTTTAACAAGGAAGAGGAATTATATCCCTGAAGAGGTGAATGAATATGTAGAGGACCTTGTGCCCATAGTTTAAGCCTAGGTAGAGTCCACAATTTCCTTGATGAAGGGGATGCAATAAGAATTGAAAAGGTTAAAGGAGCAAGCACTTCCCACTATGCCATAAGGAAATATAATTCAAATAATAAACACTATTATTAATTTCTTCAACTTTTATAAAGTCATGAAGATGAGGTAGGAAGATGGGATCTTGCAATCCAAGGTGGTCATTAAACTTGACCAAAAACTTACACTCTATGATACTAAGTTGGAAAACTTGGCCAAAGTTGCAAGAAGTAATAAATTCATGAACCTCAAGGTTCTTCCACTTGAGGATATCATTCTTCCATATACCATCTTGATGAATAGGATAAAAATATTAAAGAGATGGATAGATAAGGTCAAAGATGCAACTACATCCTTAAAGAAAATGAAATTCAAGATTGCCTTGCTACTAAAGGATGTCATGGTCACTAGGGTGACCAAAATTGATGGCACCTTCATGGATGATTAGGATTTTAGAGCTAAAATGATGGTGTTTGTTGATAAATTCTAGTAGGAAGTAGCTAGTACAAATACTACTATCAAGGTGATGAATATTATAGCATTTGCTAATCAAAGGCTGGAAAAGGTATATGCAATTAAAGAATCACTAGGCCAATACTTACATAACATGATAGACTAACTCAAGAAATACCTAACTTGTTCTAGATTATGATCTTAGAATTCACCTAGATAGATCAAGATTACTTGGCATGTATATAAGTATGGACAAAGGAAGAAGTGAAGAAGAAACAGAGGCAATAGCAACAAGCTAACCAGTAGGCCCCTCCAGGACCTTAGGGAATATTCCATTATGTTTTGTAAATTAAAATTAAAATATTCCATTGTAAAATTTCATCCACTTAGATATATTTGGGTGCCTTTAATGGGCCCACTTGAACTTGTTTAGGAAAATTTGAAGCCTATAAATAGGAGTGTTCCCCCTCATTGTAAATTAGAAACAATTATTATAAGAATTAATACAAGAGAGCTAAGAATTTGAGAGTTCGTCTAAAGCGCTTGATTGTGTATTTATATATTTTCTATTCCTCATGATTTTAGATGACTAATAGTTTATTTCTTACTAATTAATTTGGCAACAACATTCAATATATGCATCTATTAGCTTGAGTTTAACACTAGGTTAAATTTTTTGCTAGTATACATGCTTCATTTTCATCTTATTTGCAACTAAATGTGCTATGCAATTTACTATGAATGAGTAATATTTGTGAAATGTATGATTATATATATATATGAATTTATTTTACTTTGAAGCTTCAACTAGGTTTATTCAGCTTTGAGTAATACACTAGAGTTTGTAGATGCTAGTTTTATGTGTTGTTGTCATAGAAGTGAGAATAACTGGTAATTTTGATCATCTTAAGCAAATTATATTTTTTACCTTACACTTATCTCCTTTATATTAAACCATGGATCACTTTATATTAGTTCATACTACAAATATCCATTGTTTTTTTGTATTTTTGGAAATAATTAACAAAGCTTAGAACAATTTCACAAAGATTAATAATAATAAAGTGTCACTATGTAACATCTACTAACCCTACAATAGGGTCTGCTTTCAGACTTCTAATTAGTGACCATATCTCTACTATTTGTGATATTTATAGTATTAATTATATTAAAAACTCAAACCCCAAGTCTTTCAAAATTCAAAATTGAGTTTCTTACTCTCTCCTTGTTCCCTAGTGACACAAGGAACACATTAAGTGCATCAATAGGTAGGCTACTAATAATCTTCCTAGAGGATTTTGTGTGTCATGGCATTTCTTTTAGGGTGACCAAGTCCCAATATTTCATGAAAGTTAGTCATCACTTCCTTGGATTTATCTTATGATAAACATCTAAGTAGACACCTTCATGAATTTTTCTAAATAGAATTCCCTTCTTAAACATGTAATGCACAACCTTTAATTAGAGGGATATTTTACATGTTTGGTTGAGTCTAGGAGGTGTGTTCCCATAGAGGGGGTAATACATTATTGAAGAATATAAGTTTGAATATAGTATTGTATCTTGATCTAATTGGTACATAGTTATCCTCAAATATATTTTAGTTATTAGTTGGGTAAGACATTATCTTATGACCAACTTCATAGGTTTGATTTCTAGATCATATTCCTATAGTTTTGTTTTCAATCAACCCTTGAGGTCACCTAGTTCATTCTAAACCAAAATTTTATTGATGGATAGGTTTGGGATGATTGTGTACACCTTATTCCCAGGAATGTAGTGTTATAATTTATTCATAGCCTTAAATAGGGAATAAGCCTATTTTTAGATTAGAGTATCTTATTTTGGAATTCTTGAGATTAGTGCTCATAAAGGAAATAAGATGTTCCTCTCAATTAGATCTCTAGGTGTGGCATGTAGTGATGGTGTGATCAAAAGTAAAGGGGTAAATTTTGAAATCCTATGTGTAGTCTAGGATAATAGTCACTAGGGCTTTCATGATGGCATATTTTATGTCTTAAAAAGCATTCTTCAACCCAAAATTTCATTCCACTTTAAAATCCTATTTCAACATAACATTTAGGAGTTTTAAAATTTTAGAAAATCTATAAATGAACTTGAAAACAAAGTTAATTTCCCAAAGAAGGATTTCAATTATTTCTTGCTTTTAGGCAAAGGTAATTTAGAAATCACATTGAGTCTCTCTAGATTTATAAAAATGCCTTCATGTGTGATGATATGACTAATAATCTTACCTTTGAGCACATTGAACACACCCTACTTTGGGTTTAGGGAAATAACATACCTCCTACACCTTTAAAATACTTTCTTTAAGTGGTGTATGTGATCTAACATATATTTTTAAAAAATATTCAAGTCATCCATATAAATTATTAGACACTTACCAATTATTCCATAAAAATCAAAATCAATCATCCTATAAAAGGTTCCTCCAACATTGATCAATCCAAAAGGAATTAATTTGTAGGTGAACGCGTCTAGTTTGACGGTGAATATAATTTTGACTTGGTATTTTTAATTAACCAAGACCTAGTTATATCTTGATAAGATGTCCAAAAAGGACATTATTTAGGATCTACTCACCATTTGGATTTATTCATTGAGGGAGGGTAATGGGTAGTTGTCTTTGTTTGAGGCTTGGTTCAATTTATAGAAGTCTACACTTAGGTGAATGTCTTTATTATTCTTATACATGGGTAATATTGTCACTTGGATTTACAACCCTTGAGGATATTCCTATATCTCCTCATCTAAGTGGAAAAATGGAAACATCTCTCTTTCTATGGGTGACAATTTTATTGAGATGAATCTATAGAAGGGATAGTTCCCTTGATTCAATATTTGAAACACTTTCTTACCTATCAACTTTGGATGAAAATGGTTAATAAAACAAATAATAAATATAAATAAGGTGATGCAACAATATTATATTTCCTCCCATTGATTGAAATCTTACCACTTAGAGTCAAACAAGACTTCTTTCACACAAAATTTAAGTTGCACTATCACATCAATGTTTCATAAGTTAGTTCTGAAAAGAATTTTGATGCTTAAAAGGGTAATGAAGGATTAATTTATGAGATATATTCATTAACCACTTATAAGACACATATACACTTAGAAAAGAACACTAAAAAAGACCTGTAAAAATTGATCTTTTGCACATTTGGAAAACAATTAAGGATAACATGCTAGAAAAGATAATGTTCTACTAGAAAAGACCAATAAGATTGCACTAACACTCAATCAAATAGAATGTGAGTAGGAAAAATAACTTGTTTATTTATTCAAGAGTAATTCAAGTACAAATTTTTCTAGGGTTTCACCATTAACCAATGGAGGCTACTCCAAAGAGCCAAAAGAGTCCATATTATTAACTTTTGAGAGAAGAGCAAGATAAGGGAATTCCAAAGGTCACTTGGAAACTTATAAATATAATAAAAGGAGTTAAAATTTCATGAGAAAGAGAGATGAAATGGTCCATGCAATTTTAGGAGGTCCAAATGTCCAAACGAGTCATACAACCTATGAAAAGTGGCATAAAAACTCTCAATCCTAGCTCAGAAAATTGCCTTCATCATTTAGACCTATTTGAACGTCCCACCACTAAGTAGGGATAGGTATTATGATTAGGATAAGAGGGGAGACTTTAGGAATGAAATTTATTGTATTGGTTCTGATCCTAATCATCTAAAAACTCCTAGATGGAGGCCATTATTACCTATGGTCTAAAAACTCCTCTTTTATATCACCCCTCGCACTTGGCCTCAAAATTGGATTTATTTTCCAATTAAAATAAATGGAAAGGAGTGAATGATACTTTTAAAGACTATTCATAGCATTAGACTACTCATGTACATTTTAAAAAGACATCCACTTGAGGTTTCCACACTTTCCACCCTTATGTTTACTATGCTAGTTTTGACTGGCCAAAAGGAGAGCTCTAGTTTAGAAACTTAGAATTTTTTAATTAGAAATAAAAAAACTTAATAATTTATAAAAATTCCTAATCCTCCTTTAAAACTTGATTGCATATTCAGATATTCTATAGAACCTACAAAATACATAAAATGTGTCAGGATCTACTGCCCATTAAGGGCACACATGATTACCTTTGTATAAGCAAATAAACACAGAATTTAACTAGAATGATAAGTAACTAGAAATATGAAACAACACAAAATATGAAAGACAATACCCAATTATATGAATACTCATTCAGAAGGAAATACAATAAAGAAGATGCCACACTTCTTCTCACACCTCTAGAGCTCCCACACTTCAAGGGTTCGCTAGTAATTCTCCTCCAACAGTTCACTCTCTCAATTATGGTCACAACAATCAACTCAAACACACAGTTGTTGTTCACCTCCACCAGTCAGTAACAAAATTACTAGTACACCAAGTACACAACCATACTCCAAGTAGATCTCCATTCTCTTGCAACAACCAGTAAATCAATAGACCTTACTTACCATGCAGATGTCTCTACACCCTGAAGAACCCTTGTCCTTGCCTCACCAAGTTCTTATGATTCTTCAACTAGTACCCTGGTGGATCTTCTACCAGAACTTGCACAACTTGCAACTCTCCCTGATCATACACACTCAGCACCCCTTTGGAACTAGGAGGAGCTACTCTTGCTCTCTCTACAAGCACAATGGCTATCTAGCACAATTTACAATACAACCCATGAGCCTATTATATAGATCTCATGCATACAATAATTATAATTTCTTAATTAAAATAATTAGAAATGTAGTTCCAAGACTAAAAATAAGTCTTTACATGCAAATTGACTATCCAAAAATAGACCAATTCTCAAACCACATGCACACACAGGTTGCTGATGTCAGTTCCTATCTGATCGATGTCGGCTGACCCATAACCAACATCGATTGCTATACCACTGTAATATGACCAATGTCAGTTGGCTTGACTGATGTCGGTTCCTCTACAAGCTCTCTGTAACTCAACAACCTCAGAAATCTCCTCCATGTTTGCATCAGTGAAGCTTTTAGCTCCACAACCTAATAATCTCCCACTTGGAGATAAACAGTTGCACCTGTACCTATACCTATACATCATCTAATTTGTTTCCTAACTTGTATCCCTCTTCAAGCTCAATCTTAAGACCAACCACCACACAACCTATGGTGCTACTCCTATCATCCAAGTAACCTACCACATCCAAACCTACAACTCTATGTAGTGAAGACCTTGACCCTACATAACATGTTAACCTACTGCTAGTCCCTCTCAGATACATAAGAATCCACCTTCCCCGAATTGGCTCCAAACTCTCTGAAAACTCCCACTGCTTGGGAAAACTCAGGTCTACACCAAACCTCATGTGATTTTGAACACTGTTCTAAGCTCAGCTTGAACTGTCTAGCCCTTGGTGTGTTTATTGGTTCTTCATCCTGCATATTGAACGCCACCAACACCTTCTTCAAATTAGCTCCCACTAGAGACAAAATCAACCTATGATCTTATATGTCTCTCATGCCAAAGAATTTTGCTGCTCCCAAATTCTTCATGACATACCTCTAAACTAACTTTACCTTTAGCTCAAAAACTCCCTACATGTATAACCCTGCAACAAGCAACCACACAACAGTAATAGGATAATGTTGTGACAATTATCCAACCTGATAAAGAAAACACAACGGTTACATTGACCTTGACCAAAGCCATGCTTTTTCATACACCTGTCAAACATGTACCACTATCCTACAGCTTGCTCAAGACCATATACCTTGGCCTTCCATTTCACGTGTCCATCCACTCTCTTCTTTAACCTAGGAATCCATTTGTCTGTCAGTGCTTTCATCTCAGCTGGCAACTCTACCAAATCTCCTGTCTGGTTCTCTTTCAAAGAATTCATGCCATGCTCCCACTGTTTCCTAGATTCTACTTGCATTTCCTCTTCACGTCTTCCTAGTTCTTGACCATCAGTGAGCAACAGGTAGTATAAAGAAGGTGAACAATGAATATGAGGCTCACTTACCATTTCAGTCCTCTACATGGGCATTTGAGACTCCTTGACAACTTGTTGTCTACCCAACATCCATTCCAGTGACCGATCTTGGCCATCTCCCAGTCTGCACCCAACTGACGTTGGTTCCATGCGACTGCCCCTGACTGCCGACATCAGTTCCTCCTGACCGACATCAATCTCCACCTACCCGACACCACTGACTCTACTAATCTACACATGACCCATGTCGGTACCTATTTGTTTGACGTCAGTTTTTCCTGACCGACACTGGTAACTGTGTTCTCCTGTGAGTGATGCCTTTTTACCTACGAGCTCACCTTGGATCAAAACCCTATCTAAATTAACACATCCCTACTCAGAATAATCCAATCCCCTCAACTGATCTCTATCTGTCATCTCCTCCATGAACACTAAGGCTTTCCAATTCTTAAGTTTGTCAAAGATATCTATCTTCTGCTTAAGAACATGCATTCCCTTCTTACATATGTGACCAAGCCTACAAAGCCACATCTCTGCAATAGATGGTGAATTAGTAATATAAGCAGATAGATAAAGGATACCTACTTTCTTACCACTGTCTAATTTAAGTGCATCCACTGTGAGAGTTACTGTGCATCTCTCATCACCCAACTTTCCTAAAGAAATTAGACTCATCTCCAAGACTGGTACCTGCATGACCTCATTCAACACCTGTGTGTTACCTGTCTGCAATTTCAGCTTCACTTCCCCTTTGCCAACCATGTGACAAGGCTCACCAACCCCTAAATAAATCTCTCCAAAGTCTCCCTGGACATACACATGAAAAGATTCTCTATTTCGGGTTGTATGAAAAGAGGCAATAGAATCTATAGACCAAGATTCTACTTTATCCAGAGCATCCCGTGCAACAACCCCTGCAACATCTACTTCTTTAATTCCTTCATGCTGATCTTCTACCAACCAATAATCTTTCTTTACCTACTCTTTCTTTCCATCAAACAGTAATTGACCATTCATGCTATTTAGTTTCTCTATTTGTAGCTTACTTTCTTCTGCCATTGCTATACTCCCACTCAATTTGAAACCCCTAAGAGTGACCTATAATCAACAAAACACTTAACATGCTCTGACCACCTGTTAGTGTACTTAACCACCCTCTGATACCAACTTGTCAAGATTGGTACCAACCTAGTCCACCTGCTCTGATACCAACTTGTCAAGATTGGTACCAACCTGGTCAACTGCTCTGATACCAACTTGTCAGGATCTACTACCCACTAAGGGCACACATGATTACCTTTGTATAAGCAACTAAACACAGAATTTAAATAGAATGATAAGTAAATAGAAATATGAAACAACACAGAATATGAGAGACAATACCCAATTATATTAATACTCATTCAGAAGGAAATACAATAAAGAAGATGCCACACTTCTTCTCACACCTCTAGAGCTCCCACACTTCTAGGGTTCACAAGTAATTCTCCTCCAACAGTTCACTCTCTCAATTACAGTCACAACAATCAACTCAAACACAGAGTTGTTGTTCACCACCACCAGTCAATAACAACACTACCAGTACACCAAGTACACAACCATACTCCAAGTAGATCTCCCTTCTCTTGCAACAAATTGGAAATCAATAGACCTTACTTACCATGTAGATGTCTCTACACCCTGAAGAAACCTTGTCCTTGCCTCACCAAGTTCTTATGATTCTTCAACCAGTACCCTGGTGGATCTTCTACCAGAACTTGCACAACTTGCAACTCTCCCTGATCATACACACTCAACACCCCTTTGGAACTAGGAGGAGCTACTCTTGCTCTCTCTACAAGCATAATGGCTATCTAGCATAATTTACAATACAGCCCATGAGTCTATTATATAGATCTCATGCATACAATAATTATACTTTCTTAATTACAATAATTAAAAATGCAGCTCCAAGACTAAAAATAAGTCTTTACATGCAAACTGACTATCCAAAAATAGACCAGTTCTTGAACTGCATACAAATGCATGCACACACAGGTTGCCGATGTCGGTTCCTATCTGACTGATGTCAGCCGACCCATAACTGACATCGGTTGCTCTACCACTATAATATGACCAACGTCGATTGGCCTGACTGATGTCAGTTCCTCTACAAGCTCTCTGCAACTCAACAACCTCAGCCACCTCCTCCATGTTTGCATTAGTGAAGATTTTAGCTCCACAACCTAACAATCTCCCACTTGGAGATAAAAAACTGTACCTGTACCTGTAACTATACATCATCTAATTTGTTTCTTAGCTTGTATCCCTCTTCAAGCTCAATCTTGAAGACCAACCACCAAACAACCTGTGGTGCTACTCTTGTCATCCAAGTAACCTACCACATCCGAACCTATAACTCTATGTAGTGAAGACCTTGACGCTGCATAACATGTTAACCTGCTGCTAGTCCCTCTTAGATACCTAAGAATCCACCTTCCCCGAATTGGCTCCAAACTCTCTGATAACTCCCACTGCTTGGGAAAACTCAAGTCTACACCAGACCTCATGTGATTTCGAACACTGTTCTAAGCTCAGCTTGAACTATCTAGCCCTTGGTGTGCTTACTGGTTCTGCATCCTGCGTATTGAACCCCACCAACACCTTCTTCACATCAACTCCCACTAGAGACAAAATCAACCTGTGATCTTCCATGTCTCTCATGCCAAAGAATTTTGCTGCTCCCAAATTCTTCATGACATACCTCTGAATTAACTTTACCTTTAGCTTAGAAACTCCTTGTATGTGTAACCCTGTAACAGGTTACCACACAATAGTAATAGGATAATTTTGTGACCATTATCCAACCTGGTAAAGAAAACACAATAGTTACATTGACCTTGACCAAAGCCATGCTTTGTCATACACCTGTCAAACCTGTACCACTATCCTTCAGCTTTCTCAAGACCATATACCTTGGCCTTCTGTCTCATGTGTCCATCCACTCTCTTCTTTAACCTAGGAATCTATTCATCTGTTAGTGCTTTCATCCCAGTTGGAAACTCTACCAAATCTCCCATCTAGTTCTCTTTCAAAGAATTCATGCCATGCTCCCATTATTTCCTGGATTCTACCTACATTGCCTCTTCACGTCTTCCTAGTTCTTGACCATTAGTGAGCAACATGTAGTATAAAGAAGGTGAACAATGAATATGAGGCTCACTTACCCTTTTATTCCTCCACATGGGTGTTTGAGACTCCTTGATAGCTTACTGTCTGCCCAACATTCATTCTACTAACTGATCTTGGCCATCTCCCAGTCTACACCCAACCGACATCAGTTCCCTGCGACTACCCTTGACTGTCGATGTTGGTTCCTCCTGACCGATGTCAGTCTCCACCTACCCGACACCATTGAATCTACTAATATACACATGACCGATGTCGGTACCTATCTATTCGACATCAATTTATCCTAATCGATGCTGGTAACTGTGTTCTCCTATGAGTGATGATTTTTTACCCATGAGCTCACCTTGGATCAAAACCCTATCCAAATTAACACAACTCTACTCAGAATAATCCATTCCCCTCAGCTGATCTCTATCCATCATCTCCTCCATGAACACCAAGGCTTTATAGTTCTTAAGTTTATCAAAGATATCTATCTTTTGCTTAAGAACATGCATTCCCTTCTTACATATGTGACCAAGCCTACAAAGCCACATCTCTGCAACAGATGGTGAATGAGTAATATAAGTAGATAGATAAAGGATACCTACTTTATTAGCACCGTCTAATTCAAGTGCATCCACTATGAGAGTTACTGTGCATCTCTCATCACCCAACTTTCTTGAAGAAATTAGACTCATCTCTAAGACTGGTACCTACATGACCTCATTCAACACCCGTGTATTACCTGTCTACAATTTTAGCTTCACTTCTTCTTTGCCAACCATGTGACAAGGCTCACCAACCCATAAATAAATCTCTCCAAAGTCTCCTGGGACATACTCATGAAAAGATGCTCTATTTTGGGCTGCATGGAAAGAGGCAACAAAATCTATAGACCAAGATTCTACTTTATCTAGAACATCCTGTTCAATAACACCTGCAACATCTACTTCTTTAATTCCTTCATGCTGATCTTCTACTGACCAAAAATATTTTTTTACCTACTCTTTCTTTCCATCCAAAAATAATTGACCATTCATGCTATTCAATTTCTCCATTCATAGCTTACTTTCTTCTACCATTGCTATACTCCCACTCAATTTAAAACCCCTGAGAGTGACATGTAATCAACAAAAAACTTAACACGCTCTGACCACCTATTAGTGTACTTAACCATTCTCTGATACCAACTTGTCAAGATTGGTACCAACCTAGTCCACCCTATACTCCCACTCAATCTAAAACCCCTGAGAGTGACATGTAATCAACAAAACACTTAACACGCTCTGACCCCCTGTTAGTGTACTTAACCATCCTCTGATACCAACTTTTAAATATTGGTACCAACCTGGTCTACCTGCTCTGATACCAACTTGTCAAGATTGGTACCAACCTAGTCCACCTGCTCTGATACCAACTTGTTAGGATCTACTACCCACTAAGGGCACACATGATTACCTTTGTATAAGCAACTAAACATGGAATTTAACCAAAATTATAAGTAACTAGAAATATGAAACAACATAGAATATGAGAGATAATACCCAATTGTTTTAATACTCATTTAGAAGGAAATACAATAAAGAAGATGCCACACTTCTTCTCACACCTCTAGAGCTCCCACACTTCTAGGGTTCACTAGTAATTCTCCTCCAACAGTTCACTCTCTCAATTACGATCACAATAATCAACTCAAACATAGAGTTGTTGTTCACCTCCACTATTTAGTAACAACACTACCAGTACACCAAGTACACAACCATACTCCAAGTAGATCTCCCTTCTCTTGTAACAACCTACAAATCAACAGACCTTACTTACCATGTAGATGTCTCTACACCCTGAAGAACCCTTGTCCTTGCCTCACCATGTCCTTATGATTCTTCAACCAGTACCCCAGTGGATCTTCTACCAGAACTTACACAACCTGTAACTCTCCCTAATCATACACACTCAGCACCCCTTTGGAACTAGGAGGAGCTACTCTTACTCTCTCTACAAGGATAATGGCTATCTAGCACAATTTACAATACAGCCCATGAGTCTATTATATAGATTTCATGCATATAATAATTAGAATTTCTTAATTACAATAATTAGAAACACAACTCCAAGACTAAATATAAGTCTTTACATGCAAACTGACTGTCCAAAAATAGACCAATTTTTGAACTACATGCAAACACATGCACACATAGGTTTCCGACATCGGTTCCTATCTGACCAATGTTAGCCAACCCATAACTGATGTCAGTTGCTCTTCCACTATAATATGACCAATGTCAGTTGGCCTGACCGATGTCAATTCCTCTGCAAGCTCTCTATAACTCAACAACCTCAGCAACCTCCTCCATGTTTGCATTAGTGAAGCTTTTAGCTCCACAACCTAACAATCTCCCACTTGGAGATAAATAGCTGCACCTGTACCTATACTTGTACATCATCTAATTTGTTTCCTAGCTTGTATCCCTCTTCAAGCTCAATCTTGAAGACCAACCACCACATAACTTGTGGTGCTACTCCTATCATCCAAGTAACCTGCCACATCCAAACCTACAACTCCATGTAGTGAAGACCTTGACCCTACATAACATGTTAACCTGCTGCTAGTCCCTCTAAGATACCTGAGAATCCACCTTCCCCGAATTGTCTCCAAACTCTCTGACAACTCCCATTGCTTGGGAAAACTCAGGTCTACACCAGACCTCATGTGATTTTGAACACTATTCTAAGCTCAGCTTGAACTGTCCAGCCCTTGGTGTGCTTATCGGTTCTGCATCCTATGTATTAAACCCTGCCAACACCTTCTTCACATCAGCTCCCACTAGAGACAAAATCAACCTATGATCTTCCATGTCTCTCATGCCAAAGAATTTTTCTACTCCCAAATTCTTCATGATATACCTCTGAACTAACTTTATCTTTAGCTCAGAAACTCCCTACATGTGTAACCCTACAACAAGCAACCACACAATAGTAATAGGATAATGTTGCAACCATTATCCAACTTGGTAAAGAAAACACAATAGTTATATTGACCTTGACCAAAGCCATGCTTTGTCATACACCTGTCAAACTTGTACCACTATCCTTCAGCTTGCTCAAGACCATATACCTTAGCCTTCTGTCTCACGTGTCCATCCACTCACTTATTTAACCTAGGAATCCATTCATCTGTTAGTGCTTTCATCCCAGCTGGCAACTCTACCAAATCTCCCATCTGGTTCTCTTCTGAAGAATTCATGCCATGCTCCCACTATTTCTTGGATTCTACCTATAATGCCTCTTCACTTCTTCTTGGTTCTTGACCATCAATGAGCAACAGGTAGTATAAAGAAGGTGAATAATGAATATGAGGCTCACTTACCCTTTCAGTCCTCCACATGGGTGTTTGAGACTCCTTGACAGCTTGTTGTCTGCCCAACATCTGTTCCAGTGACCGATCTTAGCCATCTCCCAGTCTACACCCAACTGACATTGGTTTCCTGCGACTACCCCTGACTACCGATGTCAGTTCCTCCTAACTAATGTCAGTCTCCACTTGCTCGACACCACCGACTCTGCTGATCTGCACATGACCAATGTCGGTACCTATCTGTTCGATGTCAATTTATCTTGACTGATGCCAGTAAATGTGTTCTCCTATGAGTGATGAATTTTTACCCATGAGCTCACCTTGGATCAAAACCTTGTCTAAATTAACATAGCCCTGCTCAGAATAATCCAGTCCCCTCAGCTGATCTCTGTCTATAATCTCCTCCATGAACACCAAGGCTTTCTAGTTCTTAAGTTTGTCAAAGATATCTATCTTTCATTTAAGAACATGCATTCCCTTCTTACATATGTGACCAAGCCTATAAAGCCACATCTCTACAATAGATGGTGAATGAGTAATATAAGTAGATAGATAAAGGATACCTACTTTCTTACCACCATCTAATTCAAGTGCATCCACTATGAGAGTTACTATGCATCTCTCATCACCCAACTTTCTTGAAGAAATTAGACTCATCTCCAAGACTGATACCTGCATGACCTCATTCAACACCCGTGTGTTACCTATCTGCAATTTCAGCTTCACTTCCCCTTTGCCAACCATGTGACAAGGCTCACCAACCCCAAAATAAATCTCTCCAAAGTCTCCCTAGACATACTCATGAAAAGATGCTCTATTTCGGGCTGCATGAAAAGAGGCAACAACATCTATAGACCAAGATTCTACTTTATCCATATCATCCTATGCAACAACACCTACAACATCTGCTTCTTTAATTCCTTCATGCTGATCTTCTACTGACCAACAATCTTTCTTTACCTGCTCTTTCTTTCCATCAAATAGTAATTGACCATTCATGTTATTTAGTTTCTCCATTCGTAGCTTATTTTCTTCTACCATTGCTATACTCCCACTCAATTTGAAACCCTTGAGAGTGACCTGTAATCAACAAAACACTTAACACGCTCTGACCACCTGTTAGTGTACTTAACCACCCTTTGATACCAACTTGTCAAGATTGGTACCAACCTGGTCCACCTGCTCTAATGCCAACTTTCAAGATTGGTACCAACCTAGTCCACCTGCTCTGATACCAACTTGTCAAGATTGGTACCAACCTGGTCCACCTGCTCTGATACCAACTTGTTAGGATCTACTGCCCACTAAGGGCACACATGATTACCTTTATATAAGCAACTAAACACATAATTTAACTAGAATGATAAGTAACTATAAATATGAAAAAACACAGAATATGAGATACAATACTCAATTGTATTAATACTCATTCAGAAGGAAATACAATAAATAAGATGCCACACTTCTTCTCACACCTCTAGAGCTCCCACACTTCTAGGGTTCACCAGTAATTCTCCTTCGATAGTTCACTCTCTCAATTATGGTCACAACAATCAACTCAAACATAGAGTTGTTGTTCACTTCCACCAGTCAGTAACAAGGCTGCCAGTACACCAAGTACACAACCGTACTCTAATTAGATCTCCCTTCTCTTATAACAACCTGCAAATCAACAGACCTTACTTACCATGTAGATGTCTCTACACCCTGAAGAACCCTTGTACTTGCCTCACCAAGTCCTTATGATTCTTCAACCAGTACCCTGGTGGATCTTCTACCAAAACTTGCACAACCTGTAACTCTCCCTAATCATACACACTCAACACCCCTTTGGAACTAGGAGGAGCTACTCTTGCTCTCTCTACAAGCACAATGGCTATCTATCACAATTTACAATATAGCCCATGAGTCTATTATATAGATCTCATTCATACAATAATTAGACTTTCTTAATTACAATAATTAGAAACATAGCTCCAAGACTAAAAATAAGCCCTTACATGCAAACTGACTGTCCAAAAATAGATCAGTTCTCGAATCGCATGCAAACACATGCACACACATGTTGCCAATGTTGGTTCCTGTCTAACCAATGTCAGTCGACCCATAACTGATGTCGATTGCTCTGCCACTATAATATGACCGATGTCAATTGGCCTGACTGATGTCGGTTCCTCTGCAAGCTCTCTGCAACTCAGCAACCTCAGCAACCTCATCCATGTTTGCATTAGTGAAGCTTTTAGCTCCACAACCTAACAAAATGGTGAGAAAAACACTTTTTTAGATGTTGTCTGTATAATTCCATATATCTAATATACATGGGGGGAGCCTGAGTGAGTCTTCTCCTTAGTAAAATATATTTCATTTCCAAAAAAATTCCATTTTGGTGGCTCTCCAATCTTGTTTTCTCCATCGGGTTGAGTCAAGGGTTTTACATAGTTTTATTCTCTTAACCATTGTTCATAAAGATTTCACGTTCATGTTTCAAACCAATGACACAAATTGGTTTCCAAGGACATTATATAACTCCTATAAACTCCTTCTACTCCCATGTAGATCTTTCAAATAGATGTGAGCTCCAAAATTTGTCCTATCAAACTTGCTCTTCTAATTTTACATTAGTGTGAGTGGTTTTAAACTTAGGGATGGATCTCTTGATGTGTCCTCTACAATAAAAAAGGTATAAAACCTATATTGTGACACAAAAATCATTAATCAATCATATGGATAGTATACCAAGGGTTAGAAGTGAAAATGGGCTACTATTTGGCATTAGGCGTTCTCAAAGCCTAATAGGTTTACTAGGCACCTTGATGGATTTGGATGTTAGGATTGGTATATCATGGTTGTATTAGTATATTAGGCATATTTAAATACCATTTGAGCTCATAAGACCACTACATAACCTTTAAATAACTTTACTTCGTCAACTTCTCTCATTCACCAACTAGACCTAATAAAAACCTTATCTAGTTAGACTATTTGCAAATGAAAAATGGGTACTTTGAGGAGTCTAAGATTTATCTATTTCTTATTATCCAATATTTTAATTTTATACACCTAATTATATGTTTATTGAGGTCCCCAAATTTTCACATCAAGTCTGACCCATTCTACACTCATTAGGTCACTTTGCCAAATTCTACTTTTCCTAGACTAGATGACCTCTAAGACAAAATAGAGAGGTATATACCTTATTTTAAATTAAAAATTAATATTTTGGGATATATTAAAATTATTTGAGGATGATTTTTATTGGAGGGATTTATCTGATTCCATGATTTAGGTGTTCACCATCTCAAAATGCCTAAAAAAGGCCTAAAAATCCCTATTTTCTTGCATTTTTTCAAAACCTCCTATGGATTATCTCTCCAAGACAATACCATGATTTTAGTATATTTAAAAATACAACCCATATTTAATTTATTCTCATGGATTTTTTAAATCCATTCAAAACATTTCTATATATATTCTTCATATTTGCTCATTGGGCAAAGGGGTTTCCTAGTCATATGTACGGACTGTTGTCCATTTGTTAAGTGGGGAAAGCACCTGAGCAATTTAGTAAGGTATGGGGATTGTTATGAAACCTATTAGACTATAATTGGTCATTTTTTATTCATTTCAACTTTCTTTTCACCTCTATACAATCCATGCCTCACTTACCCTTACTATTTTGAACCCTATTGTGACTGTGCATAGAGTCTTGGGACCCTATTGTGAGCCCTATTTTCCTTTTTGGGAAAGTTTCATGACATAAATAACATACCCCATGAGGTGATAATCCAATATTTAATAAATATTGGGTTCCCATTTACTATGTTAATGCATATTTTACCCCAAAAGTTGAGTCCCTATTGACTGGACTAAGACACTTTTCTTGGGTCTCCTATAGGTCATCATTTTGCTTCCTTGGAACTTTATTGTAGTGTGGGAAGATCCCTTGAGTACATCTTGAAGTCACACCATGTCTATCCAAAAAAAACTTCTCCTTATTAGCCTTCAAGATACCATCTTATATCAACTTTTTAAAACACTATTTAGATGAGGTACTCTACCCACAACTTTGCTTGTAGGTGCCATTGACCCTATCCATTTGGACATGGTGCCCATGATATCATTGAAACACCATCTAAAGTCATAAAATGTATATTTAATTTTCAATAACCTATTTGTTCCATCATAACTCAAACTATACCCTTCCCTTGACTGAGACACTTTTCCCCTTAAGTCCCTATTGTAGGTGAAAATAGGATCTCAAAGGGGTTTGGTTGGGGTGATTTGATGAGGAAAAAAGTCTTCGTAGATTGATTTTGAAACACATAGCACTGTCAATTCCTCAAAGACACATTGGATTGGATAAACACTATCCAAACCATGCATAAACCATTGTTTATTCACCTTACCTGTCTGACCCCTGTAAGTGTTATTCTCCACGCCTAAGGGGTATTTGTAGGTGGTCATAAAGTATAAAATATTTTAACTTAGTCTTCTCTTGATGACTATAAATTCATTTTTTTCCTCATTACACTAGTTTATTCTTCCCATTAATGAGGTTATGCTCAATATTGTTCCTCAAGGTAACAAAATGCCATTTACTTCTATAGGCCTATAGACATCATTGAAGTTTTTTAGTGTGTTATGAGTCATATTTGAGTCTTTTCAAAACCATCTTCCACTGATCTTTCTCCCCTCAAATTTGGTAGGGTTTTTTTTCATATTATAGGGATACAAGGTTCACCTATTTAGACACCTTAAAACCTTTGGGGAACATATTATGGAAGGTCACCAAAAACCTCCTGATCTCTATTTTACTCTTTTAGTGATTTGATCCCAAAACGCAGTCTTGACCTTCAAATAGGATTTTATTTTTATTTTTTCATTCTAGGATATTTTCAAAGGTCTTTTATGACTTATATTTCTATCTTAGAACCTTAAGGAGGTGTCACATTAATCTAAACCTTCATACAATACTTGAATCTCCTACTCAGCCACCTGTAGATGATTGTTTTGATGCTCAAGTAGTGGACTGGGCATAAATAACTAGAAATCATGAGTGCAAATGAGACTCATATTATTTTGATAAACCTCCTAATGCACCTCAAGTATAACCAAGAAGTTGTGACACACATCAGCCTTCTCATACCTCAGTATGACATCAACAAATGGCCCTGTGGGTGTGTATTAAGAAAATTATGTAGGCAGAGCTTGAAATGTGGAAAAATATGATGAAAATATATTCAAGAGTACTCAAATACCATTTAAAAACTTGAAATACATGATCTCCATTCTTTTCACCTTTAAACCAGATTTGATACACCTTTTCCAACATAAACATCACTTGCATATACATGGGAAATGGAGCAGACATAGGCATTAAATGATTGCCTTGGCATGGAATATGAGCATATGGTAAAACTTACACCTCTCCTAGTATAAAAAATAACTTCATTCAACTCCTAATGTTTCCTACTATTTCTAACTCTATTTCTAACTTTTGAGAAAAAGGAGAGAAATAACAGATGAGGGGTGTGTGCTTGGTTAAATGTTGCACTCATTGGTGACCAAATGAAATGAGAGATCTTTTTTGGTGAGGAAGGACTACTTGAAATAAGACCACACTAAACCAAATTATTTGTTAGATGATTATGAAGCATGGATGACCTAACAATATGCTGGATCCAAGAAGTAAAAGCTCCCTTGGATGGTTGTCAATCCACTCCCCTAATGATAAAAACATTCTAATAATAGAAATGAAAGATTATAAATTGATAAGAACATAAATTATTATGAAATAAAATAAATAGCATACCTATTCATTAGAAAATATAGCATGGTGGGTTAATACCATGCACAAGTGTATCAAGGTCACGTTCAAAGGATTTGAGCAAGGTCTATAGCTAGTTTAGAAGCCAAAAAAGGTTTGGTGGGGTGTGAGGAGGTCTAAAATAATAAAATATTATTTCACCTAATAGGTGACCATCAGTAGTTAGGGTGACTGATCATGGTTATCCTAACCATCGATAGTTAGATGATTGATGATAATTTCTATAACCATTGATGGTTATAGTGACTAACTATGGTTACCTATATAAATTAGGTAAGATGTTGAAATGGAGTTGAGGGAATGTGGCTGATGGTTAGGGAGTGAAATATGGATTCTAAAGGTAAGGAATGATGGGTAGGTGAAATGATCAAAATAGGAAAAATTGATGAAGAAAGAAAACACAATAAAAACAAAAGAAGGATACCTATGTGATGTCAAGTAGGTGATAGTTGAAACCTGAAAGAAGTTGGGTAGCATAACAGTACTGTAGTCTTCAAAAGTCATGCAAACAAAGTTTTGGGGTCTTGGATGCTTGAAAAAAGAAAATAAAAGAGCTTAGATGAATTTTTTTTGGATCCTCATCTCCTCTAAGAGCCTTATATTTATAACACAAAACTATTAAATAAGGAGAGAGAAAATTTCTAAGTAGGGTTAGGATAGAGATGGCTATTCAAAGGGAAGGAAAGATGTAAAGTGTGCATGGGAAAGTCTCCATTTTTCTCATGCATGCCTGGATTACAGCTGGATGCTTTTATGTTGTAGGTTTGAGCACCTGACCATCGATGGTTAGGCTAACCATCGATGGTTGACCCCTAAGTATAAAAGATTTAAAATGGTTCTAAGTTGATGTTTTATAATGTTTAACAAAGGATTTATAAGTGTATTAAGTTATTTTAGAGGTGAATTTAACTAGTTGAATAGCTAACTAAGGTCGAGGATAGGTCTAAGGTGATGTGACATCAAAAATTGGTCAAGGGAACATTTTTGAGTGTCTATATTTTACCCCTTTTTGTTGTGTGGTTTTTGGTCAATTAAGCTATTAAACAAAAATAAAGTGACTACCAAGGTTTGGTTACCCTAAGTATAGGAGGAGGGTATTCCCCCTCAAAATAGGATTTGATGAGGTAACACCAAAATTGATTCATGGTTTGATAAAAGGTGAAATGGAGGTCATGAGGTGGGTGATGAAAAAGGTGCTAACATTTGAAACACTAATATGTGCATACAATGTGACTAAATGTGAGATTCAAAGTCACACAAAGACTAAAGTTACCAATCTTAATAATATTAAGTTTGGGTTCTAAGATAAGGGATAAGGTAACTAGTCCCCAGTATTGGTCATAGCTGATTGGGTCACACATATCAAGTCTCTTAGAGAAGGTCAGTGTTTTGCCTAGGTAAGAAGTGCTCCTTAGAAAAAAACACAAATGGTTGGGTTACACACAAGGTGGTGTTTAATGCAAAATTTTAATATGGTAAAATTAGTCAAGGTGGTCATCATGACCAAAGTAAGGTCATCATAAAGCATGTAAATAGGTTAGTTTAAAAAGGTGCTAACATCAAGGTAGATGTGGACATATAGGTTGAGTGGTTGGTTGGGTAGGGCATGGCTACGCTAACTCCTGATTCACTAGGAAAGAGGATGATACTTATATATTCCCATGGAAATTGGATCCAATATGGAATTCAAGTCTAATGTAGTTCTTCTAGATTAGGGGAGAAGGTGACTCTTGAATAGGTCAATGTGTGGCAAGAAATGGGTTGCCCCATTTGGATGTGCTATAAGGTTTAGTTTAGGTAAGAAAGGATGAAAAAGGTGGAGTAAATAAAGGATAACCCTAACCATAAATGGTTAGGTCTAACTAGTGATGTTTAGGTAATCCTCAATAGTTAGGGTTAACTATCTAGGTTTATGTAACCATTGACAGTTAGGGTCAACTATCAGTAGTTTAGGTAATCGATGATGATTGGGTGAAAAACCCTAAAACTATGATAAAAAGGTAAATGGTCAAATACTTGTCCTCATTTGAAAATTTGGAAATTTGTGGTTTTATCATTTTTGAGTGTTTTATATGAAAAATACTCAGGAGTGCTTGGAAGTGCAATGAGGGGTCGAGACTAGACTGGCTTATGAGTGATCGATTGGGGTCAAGATGGATGCTAAAGATGCTCATAGTTAGGTGGCTGGGTATAGATTGAGACATCACCATTAGTCATGAAATGAGGTAGGTTATATTTTTCTAAATTGATATGGATGATAAATTATGAAAATAAGATAGAGATTACATGCTAATGGTAGATTGCATTGGTAGAAGATGCCCTAGGGTTTGTTTTTATAATTTTTTGAGGGTGTGTGATAGTGTAGGGGAATGTGGGAGAATATAATAGTGGTAAGGGGTATGTAGGGGTGTAGAGGAAATTCAAAAATGGTAAGAAGGGAGTTGTAGGGTAGTTTAGGGTGTTATTGAGGAGGTCAGGGGATTGAGGCTCTCCATTGATGGTCATTTAATAGTGACCATCAACGATTGACCCAACTGATGATGGTCTACCCTAGGGGTAAAAAATTCCCTAAGGAGACCATCGATTATTGGGATATCCATCGACAATTGAGGAAGATGGAGTTTGTGGGTGAGAATGGGAAGGAGGGTTGTGGGTGGTTGTTGTTGATTAAGTGATTGCTATAAAAATATAATTGTGTTAGATTTGTAAATGGCTATTGAATGTTAGTTTTATAGTGATTGATTCTATAGTTTTTGTTCTAGTGTATTTAAATAGTAATGTTTAGGGAAGTTGATGAATTGTAGATTATTAATATTTCATGTTGATGATAGGTTAATATTTGAATAATGTATGAAATAATGTTTTGAGGAAGGGTTAATGTTTTATAGGGTAATAGGATGGCGAAGAGAGATATTGGTTTTAGAGATAAGGGGAGTATAAGATGATTAAAAAGGTAATAAGTGATTAAGGGATGAAATGTTTTTGGGGTATATAAATGAGATAAAAGAAGGTTTGTTTAGGAGTGTGAAGCTTTATATAGATAGTTGGAACTTGGCTAGAAATGAGAGGTAGGTGGGTGTGTAAATAACCATTTAAGAAGAGATGATGAGTGATTAGGATCGAATAGGTGAGGTGTGTGAAACCTGTGAAGGGTTGAAATTGTTATTTGTAGTTTAGGAAAGATGGGATATTGTGAGTAGGTATGATAGTGTTTAATAGTCATCATGTGAATAGGGAGAGGTTGTCACATAATTTATGGTATGACTATGTTGCAAGTGTGAGATTAGATCTAGCTATGAGATTAAGTGCTTGAGATCTTTACAGAGGTGTGAGATGTTATGTCGGTAGAGGATTGGGAAAACATAGAGGTAGTTAGTTTTAGAGTGATGCACCACTAATAGTGCCTTCTTAGAGATGCCATGATAATAGTCACCCTCATTGAGAGATGGGAGCTTGAAACTAACACATTCTAGCTATCGATAGGGGAGATGAGCATCTTGTTAGAGGATGTGCATTAGATCACATGCTTACCTATTCATGTAGACCCTATCTACCATAAAGAGAGATATGAGATTGATGAGTGTAGGGAGTAATTTTATGGGGATGACAGTGCAAATGTGCAATTTTATGTAGGTGGATTTAGTATTAAGCTATTATACTAGTGGGCCCTAAGAGAGAGGCAACTATTGATGATGATGTAGCTAGTGGTGACTTATTATGCTATATCAAATTTAGTTGGAGGGAGGTTTCCTTGTGTTTTTATAGGGGTACTTGTGGAGTTGGTACATGGGAGGATGATCTTCAAATGGGCCCAAGTGTTATTAGTTTAGATATATAGAGAATTATGGGGCTTTAGAGTACATTGACATTATGGGATCAATGTGGGGTTTATACTCTATTGCAAGGTGTATGAGAATATATAGGTGCTGAGACCATTGGGCTTGCCTGTAGATGGTTACTTACAAATGAAATACAAAATTGTATTTTACTAGTGGAGGAGGGATGGGGTGATGATAAGGGCTAGTGGTGGTGTGAGGAGTATTGATTGGTTTTGAGATGCCCTAGAGGTTTTGGGACCTAGAGATATAGTTTGGAGACCATACATGACTTGGCTTATGTGGGTTGGGTATAATTACTATACATACTCACTAAAAATCTAGAGATGGGTATATGGTAGATATGATTGTGAGATGAAGTGCATGCCATTTGAGAGATGTAGAGATAGTTCAAACTCATATAGGCCATTATTCCTAATTTTGCATAGTACAAGAGGGAGGATGTAGAGTTTTTAATATTAGATCCATAACCATAGGAGGAGGAGTTAGTTTGTGAGGAGCTTCTTGACAAAGTGAGAGATGATGTAGGCATCATAATAGATTATCCTACATGATTCTAGGGTAGATATGTAGAAACCAATTTTGGTTGGGGAAATGGAGGTTAGAGAGCCATGGATATTGATATTGTACAGGGGCTTGCATAGGGTGATCCATAAGAAGCTATGGCATTCATTGAAACCTAGGCCTAGATTGTGGTATTATAGGGGCAGGTGGCCACAATGTAGAGCCAGATTATAGATCTACATGGATAGGTGTGGGATGTGATGATAGAGAGGGACCAAGCATGGGCCCAAGTAATTACTTTATAGGGATAAGTAGCTAGTCTATAGGGCTAGATAGGAAAAATACATGGGTATATTGGTGTGGGTGTGGTAACAGAAGCATTAGGAGGGCTAATAGATTCAGTGCCATAGGAATGTTATTTAGCCATTGTATAGGAGCTTCATTATTACAAGGTGATGGTATTTGATCAGTTACCCCATGATTTGAGATTTAATAATTAAAAAGCTAACATGGGTGGTGGGGTCGTGCTTGGTACCCCACGTTAGTGGGTGGTGATAGTGGGTCAGACAAGGGTCCTAGGGGGATCACCACCAAATATAGGTAAAGATGGGGCTAGTGGTAGTGGTATTCAAGGCGAAGGTCCATGATGAGAGTGTATATATATTCTTGATAATTATATATGTATTTGATACTGGCCTATGCATTATCGATGTCAGATGTACATGAGTGAGAGATATATACATGTATTGACACATATTAATGTATATGATTTATATGAGATGATTTAGATGTTTTATGGTGATTATGATTTTATGTTTTATGAGATGTATGATTATGTTATGGTGATTGGGATTGATGTTGATGAGTGTCTTAGATGTTTGATGTTTTTAATTAGGATTGATGTTGTAGATGAGGATTGATTATGATTATGATGATTTTTTAGATTTTTGTTCTTAGTATAGGCATGTGATGATATATGGTTTGATGAGGATGTGATTTGAATTATATGGATAGACTCTAATGTGTGGTTAATGCTTATGATGTACATGCTTTGATATTTGAATAATGTGTGAATGTGATGTAACTTGTGAAAGAAAATGGTTGGTATGATGTGTTTATTTTGATTCCCTAGTTCACGAGATATTGTTCATTATGGATCATGTTTTGTTTTAATATTGTTGTGGTAAGTATATGTAGGATTTAAAATTTTAATGAAAACACATAAATAAAATGTAGGTAACGAACTAAATGTGAGAAAAGGAATGATGGGAGACAATGTCCTCATGAACCAATATAATAGAAGATAAGAAAAAGGTGTATTGGCTTGGACCCTGGTAAACCCAGGGTGGATTGATCTTAATGAAAATAAACCTTTCATATGCTTCACATTAACATGATTTTAGTGAAAAGGTTTCATCATGAATGCAAGATGCCAAGTGAGCTCATAGTCTTTTGATTTATAAAGGGTGTATAGGAAAAGGGGATGGTAGGTACATAGAAGGAAAAGGGATGATGTAGGAACCTAATGTGGATAGGTGACCTAAGAAATCAAACAAAAAAGTCCATATATTTACAAGGTGTAGACTAATCAATGCAAGAAATCTAAAAATATAATTGTATATGGAGAGCCGATTGCAACCCTTTTATGAGATCAATTTATTTCAATGGGGGTCATTTATTGATTACTTTTATGAAAAGAGTGAAGTTGATTAATGATAGAAGCTGTGATTACTTTGATTGAGTTGATTACAGCTTGTATGAATAGATTATTTTTGACATTTTGGCTTAGCATCCTTTGAGGGAGTGGTTTACGTATGAATAAGTGTTTGATAGCTATCTTTCAAGGGACCAGTCTATCTATCTTGACTGTATTTAGTAATCATCCTTTAAGGGAGTAATCTGTCTTTAAGAAAATGGACCCAAATAATATTTTATATCCCATAGAGAATATTTGAATTTTGTTTTAGACATGGACCCATCTATCCAAGCTTAGAGGTTGAACATATAGGATGTCAGGAATCTAGAACAACAAACATGCTCTGATACCACTCGTTAGGATCTTGCTCCTCAGAAAGAGCACAGTATGATTACCAAATATAAGCAATTGAATATGCGGAAATAACCAGAAACACAAGTAACTAGAATTCACCAATAGCACAGAATATGAGAGACAATACACTATCTTGTATTAACACTATACAAAAAAGAATACATCAAAGAGCCGCCACACTCTTTCACCTTACAGAGATTCTCCACACCTCAAGTGTATAGTAATTCTTCTCACACACACTCTCCTACACAAAAACGGTCCCAACAACCAACTCACACACAGAATTGGTGTTCACCTCACCAACCAGTCAGTAATAACCCTGTCGGTACACCAAGCACTCTATAGCACTTCAAGCTGATCTCTCATGAACCTGCAACCTACAATTCAAAGACCAAACTTACATGTAGATCCCCAATGAGCTTGCAACAACCTGCAACTCACAGATCTTACAACTAGAAGGAACTCTTCCTTTCTATCTCATGCCTTAAACAATACATGCCAATGGGTCTATAAATAGATCCCTAACTCAAACAATAACTTAGACTCTTAATTTAGACAATTATCCTCGCAGCCCAAGACTCTGGGTGGTCTTAACATGCAAACTCATCATTCACTTAACTAACTGTCCATGAAACGAACACTTCGGGAACACACAGGCGACCGACGCCGGTCCCTGCTAGTCTGGTTCTGCCGACATCGACCGACTTCCTGCCGTCGCCGGTGGCCTTCTGCACTGGACTCTACCGACGTCGGTCCTGCTGCCGACACCGGTTCCTGTAGAACTCAGCAACCATCTGTTCCTTAGTTTGCAAAGGTTGAAGCTTTTAGCTCCACAACCTAACAATCTCCCACTTGGAGATAAATAGCTGCAACCTGTACCTGTACCTATACACCGTCTAGTTTGTTTCCTTGGCTTTGTATCCCTCCTCAAGATCACTCTTGAAGACCAACCACCACAAAATCTATGGTGCAAAATCTGTCATCCAAATTACCTGCCACATCCGCATCTACAACCATGTAGAAAAAGAACTTGACCCTGCATAGCATGTGCACCTGCTGCTGGTCCCACTGAACTGCCCTTCAGTATTACTCTCCCGGATAGACTCCAAACTTGTGACAACTCCCACTGCTTGGGAAAACTTAGGTTTAGTACATACCATGCACTCAACCTCATTATGTGAATCAAGACACCTGTTCTATGAACTGTCTAACCATCGACGTGCTAACCGGCTTCACACAATCATCCTGAAACAAAGTCAACAAGACCTCCATGTCTCTAGAACACACTCATGCTAAAGAATCTTGCTGCTCCCAGATTCTCCATGACATACACCTGAACTAGCTTTACCTTTAGTTCAGCAATACCTGTATATGTAACCCTGCAACAAGCACATCATACAAAAAATAGGATAATGTAGCTAATATTATCCAGCCTGGTAAAGAGAAACACAATGATCAAACCTCCATTGCCCTGCAGCTAATACAAGATCATATACCCTGATCTTCCATCTCACATATCCATTTCCGTTCTTCTTCATCCTCAACATCCATTCGTCTCTCAGTGCTTACTTCCAGCTGGCAACACTACCCAAAACACCTATTTGGTTCTCCTCCAAGGAATCACATCCTCATTCATGCCAAGCTCCCACTGTTTCCTGGATCTACCTATTCTGCCTCTTCAATAACTTCCTGGTCCTATGCCATAAGTGAGCAACAAGTAGTGTAAAGAAGGGAAATGATGAATTTAAGAACTTACTTACACCTTCAGTCCTCCATATGGGCACTTGAGACTCCATGACAACTAGCTGTCCACCCAAAATTCATCTCAGTAACCGATGCCGGTCACATCTTAGTCTACAGCCGACCGATGTCGATTCCCTGCGACTGCCTCCCTGCCGATGTCGGTTTCCCCTGGCCGACGCCGATCTCTTTTTTTCCCTGAGTCATCGACGTCGGGCTGCACATAGCCGACGTCAGTCCCTGTCTGGACACCGATGCCGGTTTTCCTGCCGACGTCGGTCTCTGTGTTTTTCTTGTGAGACCTGACTTTTTCCCGCAAGCTCTTTTTGGATCAAAACCTTGTCCAAATCACCCTTGCTCTGCTTAGAATTCCTCTGCACCTTATGCTAAACTCTGTCCGTCACTTTCTCCTTGAAAACCAAGGCTTTCCCATTCTTGTCACTAACATCAGATTCCTCAAGAAACCTTACCTTCTTCTTCTGCATACAGAAACCACGATCCATGCCTTCCAAATTCGAAAGCATATTCTTTGACTCAAGAACCAACATCTCCTTCTTATCTATGTGACCAAGCCTATCAAGCCACATCTCTGAATCTACAGTTGAAGTAGATAACCCAGAAAGAGAATCAGTAAAACAAGTAGATAGATAAAGCGTACCTACTTTCTTACCTCTAGCTACAACAAGTGTACCCTTGGTAACCTTCCAAGAGTCCACTGTGAGAGTTACTGTGCAACCCTCTTCACCCAAACTTCTAACAGAAATCAGATTCCGCTTTAGAACTGGGACATGCATGACCTCCTTTAACACCCATGTGTCACCTGTCTGCAATTTCAGCTTCACTTTGCCTTTGCCAACAATCTGACAAGGCTTACCAACCCCTACACAAATTTCTCCAAAGTCTCCCTGGACATACTCATGAAAAAATTCCCTATGTGGGGATGCATGAAAAGAGGCACCAGAATCTAATACCCAAGATTCTACTTTATCCAGAGAACATACCAGAGCATCCTGTGCAACGTAACCCGCAACATCTGCTTCTTCTCCATGTTCTTCATGATGATCTTCACCCGATCTGCAATCTCTCTTTAAGTGCCCTTGCTTTCCACATTTCTAGCAGGTTATTCTGCCATACCTGGACTTGGATCTTTTGCCTATCTTTGACCTTGATCTCCCACGCTCTGTCTTCTCTCTTGGCCTTCCTCTTCCTTCAACACTCAAAGCATCTCTAGATGATTCACCTGTGCTTTTCCTGCGTATCTCTTCATTCAAGATTACACTCACAACATCATCCACTTTTAAGACTTTTGAAGGAGACACAGTATTAGAAACTGCCATTACCAAACCTTCCCAACTTTCAGGCAATGAACACAAGATTAAGAGAGCTCTAAGTTCATCATCAAATAGAATATTCACTGAACTTAACTGGTTTACCAAACCATGGAAATCACTAAGATGGCTATGAACAGATCCACCTTCCAACATTTGCAAATTAAATAAATGCTTCATAAGAAATACCTTATTAGAAGCCGAGGGTTTTTCATACAAATTTGCCAAAGATTTCATCAACTCCACCGTTGTCTTACACTGTGATAAGCTGGAAATCACAGGTGAATCAAGACTCAATCTAACAGATCCCAGAGCCTTCCAATCAAGAACCTCCCATTCTTCATCTTTCATATCCAAGGGTTTGCTGGCAACCCCACCCAACGGTAAGTACAAATCTTTCTGATACAGATAGTCCTCAATCTGCATCCTCCATAATTAGTAGTTCTTGCCATTAAACTTTTCCATTCGTAGTTGACTGTTTTCTGCCATTACTCAACTCCCACTCAAACAGAAGCCCTTTGAGTAACCTGTAATCAAAACACACTACCCAGATCTACACCAATCTGTTAGTATCCCAACCAAAAGCTCTGATACCACTTGTCAGGAATTTAGAACAACAAACATGCTCTGATACCACTCGTTAGGATCTTGCTCCTCAGAAAGAGCATAGTATGATTACCAAATATAAGCAATTGAATATGCGGAAATAACCAGAAACACAAGTAACTAGAATTCACCAATAGCACAGAATATGAGAGACAATACACTATCTTGTATTAACACTATACAGAAAAGAATACATCAAAGAGCCGCCACACTCTTTCACCTTACAGAGATTCGCCACAACTCAAGTGTACAGTAATTCTTCTCACACACACTCTCCTACACAAAAACGGTCCCAACAACCAACTCACACACAGAATTGGTGTTCACCTCACCAACCAATCAGTAATAACCCTACCGGTACACCAAGCACTCTATAGCACTTCAAGCTGATCTCTCATGAACCTGCAACCTGCAATTCAAAGACCAAACTTACATGTAGATCCCCAATGAGCTTGCAACAACCTGCAACTCACAGATCTTACAACTAGAAGGAACTCTTCCTTTCTATCTCATGCCTTAAACAATTCATGCCAATGGGTCTATAAATAGATCCCTAACTCAAACAATAACTTAGACTCTTAATTTAGACAATTATCCTCGCAGCCCAAGACTCTGGGTGGTCTTAACATGCAAACTCATCATTCACTTAACTAACTGTCTGTGAAATGAACACTTCAGGAACACACAGGCGATCGACGCCGGTCCCTGCTAGTCTGGTTCTACCGACGTCGGCTGACTTCCTGCCGTTGCCGGTGGCCTTCTGCACTGGACTCTACCGACGTCGGTCCTGCTACCGACACCGGTTCCTGTAGAACTCAGCAACCATCTGTTCCTCAGTTTGCAAAGGTTGAAGCTTTTAGCTCCACAACCTAACATAGGAGTAAGGATTTTTACCATAAAAGGTGGTTGCAAGGTAATAGAAAGTGGTTTGGGAGAAAAAAGTGACCATGGGATTCCATCTAGTTAGAGATGAGAAGTATCCATGAGAACCATGCCATGGGTAGAGCCATGTTACCCATATTTAAGATTTGGACAAAACTTATGACTAATAATCACATGAGTCTATTGTAATCATAGGTCCCTAAGAGGAATATGGTAATAGTGTAAGGGGGAAAAATTTATAAACCAAGGGATGAGCTTAAGTGAGACAACAAGGTTAATCAAATCTTCATTAATAGTAAAAAGGATGCAAATGTGAAGTGTTGAGAGGCTCAAGTTATAGTTTTCCTTCAAGAGAGGACAAATAATAAGCTCTTGATCCATAATTATGGGTAATGATATAGGGTCCAAGACAATTAAAAACAAACTTTCCCTTTTTTATTTTATCCATATTCATTATATGTTGGTTTTCTTTAAGGATGAGGTCTTCAATATTGAACCCCTATTCTTATAGATGTTTTTTATAAGCATGGGTGATACACTCTTGGTAGACATGAAGATGGTTAAGGGAAGCAAGGTGATGTTCATCAAGAAAATTAAGGCATGCGAGGCATTCTTATCAATATTCATCTTCAAAAATGATGTATTGTAAGGATATGCAAAGAGAAGGGATCTAGAATTTGAGAGGTAAGATGGCCTCTATGCTAAAGACCAAAGAAAAAGGTGTAGCACCCATGGAGGTTCAAATGCTAGTGTGATAGTCCCAAAAAGTAAATGGGATGTGTAGGTGCCAATCTTGACCTAAATAACTCACAAATTTGGTTAGCATTTTAATGAGGGTTTTGTTAGAGGCTTCTACGTTTCCATTGGCTTATGGATGATAAGGTGAGGAATGGCTGAGATTAATGTCAAAAGCTTTGCAGAGGGATTAAAATTTATTATTTTTGAAGGATTTCCCATTATCAATTATGATTTTTTGAGGGATGCCAAAATAATAGATGATATGGTGATTGATGAAATTGATAATTTTTTCAGCTTTGATTGAGATAAAGGGGGATTTCCTCCACCCATTTAGTGAAATATTTGGTAGTGGTGATGATGTATTGGTGTCATTGAGATGAATGAGGATTTATTTCTCCAATGAGATCAAGCCCCCACTATGAGAAGGGACAATAATATTTAGATACCTAAAGTCCGTAAGTGGGAACATGATGTAAGTTAACATGTTGGAATTTAACACACTTTTTTACATAGTCACAATAGTCTTGATTTAGGGTAGGCTAGTAGTATCCAAGGTGTAAGATCCTTTTATCGATAGCAAGGCCACTAAAGTGCCCCCCATAGACTCCATCATGAGTTTCCTTGATAGCGTGGGGAATCTCATGACTTCATAGACAACAGAGAAGAAGGCCATCAAAGCCATGTTTGTAAAGGATTCCCCCCAGTATGGTATAATGAGAGGTACCTTGAATGAAGTATTTTCAAGAATTTTTTGAGATGTCAAGTGAAATGATGTCAAAGTTAAGGTAGTTAAAATTTTGGTCATACCAACCATCTAAAGGAGATGCCTCCATGCTACAAATGGTAGGAAGGTTTGAATTGATATATGAAGGTCTGATGAAGTGATGGATGGTAACAAATAGTTTAGATTCAGGAGATTGAGATGGAATTTGAGGGGCAAGGGAGGCCATTGCATCTACAAATTTTTTAGTAGATTGGAGTATCAACTAAATTTGGTAATGTTCAAAATATGTTAAGAGTTTGTCAATGAGAATTTTATACTTTTAAAAAATATCATTTTTACATTGATAAGACCCATTTACTTAGTTAATCATGAGTTGGGAATCACCAAAGATAGAAATGGTTTTAATTCCCAAGATGAGAGAAGTTTGGAGGCCGATGACCAAAGCTTCATATTCTACCATGTTGCTAGAACATTCAAAGTTAAGTTTAAAGGAAAGTGGGAGAGGTTGTCCATGAAGGGGAATGATAATTACACCTACACCCCCACCATGTTGGCATTTAGAGCCATCAAAAAACATGGTCATTTGGTAAGGAGGGTCTTCTTGAGAAAGAGTCTCAATAGACTCATCTAGAAAGGTCAATGGAATGGGTTGGTAGGAGGAGAGTTGCAGCCAATTGGTCAATGATGACCTACCCTTTAATGGATTTTTGTTGAAAAAACTCAATATTGAACTCAACTAGAAGCATGATCCACTTAGTTATATGTTAATTTTGGTATGGTTTGGAGTGAATATACTTGAGTGGGTCAGTGTTGGTAATAATGTATGTTTTGTGATTGAGAAGGTAATGATGAAGTTTAGAGGTGACAAAAATGAGAGTGAGACAAAGATTTTTAGGATGGGTATATCATGTCTCATACTCTAAAAGAATGTGGCTAATATAATAGATGGATTGATATTTGTTTTGTTAATCTCGATGAGCTAACATTCCTCTTAAAGAGTGATCGATGGTGGATATGTAAAGGTAGAAAGGTTGGTCATCCCTAGGTGGGATAAGAACTAGTGGAGAAAGAAGGTACTCCTTGAGTGAACCAAAATCTTTTTGAAAATATTTGGTCCATATAAAAGAGGTGTCTTTCTTTAGGATATGGTGAAAGTGTTGGCACCTATTTGATAGCTAAGAGATGAAGCGATGGATAGATTCAAGTTTTCCGTACAAACTATGAAGCTATTTAAGGTTTATTGGAGGAATCATCTCCAAGATAGCCTTGACCTTAGTAAGATCAATTTAAATTCCATGAAGGGAAATCATAAAGCCAAGGAGCTTCTGAGAGAGGACCCTAAAAATGTATTTCTTGGGATTGAGTTGAACATGGAATTAGATTAGTCAATAAAAGATGATATCAAGAACAACTAGGTGATCCTTGTAGTGTTTGGATTTCTTGAGGAGATCATCCATATAATCCTATACAATCTTATGGATAAGATCATGGAAGATATAAGTCATGGCTCATTGATAAGTTGCTCTTGCATTTTTTAAATCAAAAGGCATGACATGATAGAAAAATATTCCACAAGGAGTAATGAAGGTAATTTTATGTTGATCAGAGGGGGCAATCAGGATTTGATTATATCTTAAAAAGCCATCCATGAGGGATAACATCTCATGGCTCATAGTAAGATCAAATAACTGGTCAATGTTGGGTAAAGGAAGTTGTCTTTGGGGCCTAAAAGGTTAAGGTCACAAAAATCCACACAAAGATGGAGTCCCCTTATGGGTTTGGTAATGGGGAAAATATTAGAGACCCATTATGGATAGTTAATGGGTTGAATGAAGCTGACAGATAGAATTAAAGTTCTTTGATGAGAAGAGCTATATGAGGGTGCATTTTTTGAAACTTTTACCATACTGGCTTATCCTCAAGATGGGTAACAATGTTATGGAGAGCAATGGAGGGGTCAATTTAGGCATATCTTGATAAGACCACATGAATGCGATGTTACAGTCTTGAAAGAAGGTGGGATAATCCTATTTCTCATCTAAGTTTAAGGATTGGCCAAGTTTAATGATATGAGGATCCTCTTGGGTCCCTAGGTTAACATCAATAGTTGATTCATTAAGCATGGTTTGATTTTTAGGATTGAGATATTTATGGATAGAAGAATATCCTACACTGAGGTAGGTGAGGATGGAATCATCATCTTGATGTTAATGGTATGAATGGTGAGTGAATCATAGTCAATCATTTTAGAATGGATGAGGGGAAAGGTTTTGGTTTGGCCACCTTGATGATAGGTCAGTGGGCTTAAACTAATGGTACTAATAAAAAATAAAAAGTTATATGGAATGATGTTAGAATCTTTAGATTAGGAAGATGAACTAGGTGAGGATGGAGTTTCTTCTATAGGGGCATCAATAGGTTTTGGTGAGGTGGGCTCTTTTGGTGGTTTAAACTTGATCCCAAAGAACTCATGAGGTTTTTAATTTTTGATAGTGAGAAATTTGTGAGGTCCTTATTCATAAAGGCCCT
This sequence comes from Torreya grandis, assembly GCA_037957365.1. Lineage (NCBI taxonomy): Eukaryota > Viridiplantae > Streptophyta > Pinopsida > Cupressales > Taxaceae > Torreya > Torreya grandis. The sequence continues at coordinate 2,099,803 of JARHVA010001902.1, read as the reverse complement.
TACTAAATCCTTTTCAAGAATAATGAGGAAGATAAGTTTTGGTAAAGGCTAGATTGCTTAGATAGGAGAAATTGGAAGTGAAAGGTTGAATATATGGAGTGGTGATAGGAGCGAGGAGTGGTCGATCAAGTCCCCCATAAAAAAAATATGTTTTATTGGTGGGGAGTCCAAAGGGGCCTATGGTTCCTATATTGGGGTCATAATAAGGTTTATTTTGAAGCTTACCATATTCTTAGGGAGTTTGAAAAGCATCTAAGGATAAAAGTTAATATTCCCTAAGGGAAAGACATTGGAAAGTTTGTGCTAAGGAGTCCTAAATGGGCATTTGGGAAGAAGAGATATATACACTAGTTGAGGCTTCATCATTATTGATAGTAGAAGCACTACAAGTTGAGGTTGATGGTACAATTGTGTTAATGGGGTTAGTTTATTATGTGGGAGATGAAGGTGGAAGAAGGACATAATTAGGCCTATAGGTCATTTTGGAAGATGTGAAAGGACTAAGATCAGCATTGATACTTATAACCTATCCTTCATGTTCAAATTTGACATAATGGTGTAAATTAGAGGGGATACAACTCATAGTCTAGATACAAGGGTGTCCAAGTAGAATGTTATATTGGAACTCACCCTCTACAACATAAAATAGCTCAAGGATAGTGTGAGGCCCCAAGAATATTTGAAGAACAATAGTCCCCAAGGTAGTGGTTATTATGTCATTAAAGGAGTGAAGAACCATTGTGATTTCAACCATGATTTTCTTTGGTAAATGTAGCTAATCAGAAGCATGGGAGGAGATTATGTTAATGTTGGCTCCTCCATCAATCATCACTCTTTTGATGTGGATGTGATTAATGTATGCAGTGACAAAAAGAGGTGGGTTGGACTCCTCATAATGGGCCAAGGGTATCTCAGAGTCTTGGAAGGTGACAAGGGTAGAGTGCTAGAGGGTCCCAATAAAGGATGTCATAGGTTGAGGGTCATATAGTTAAACCTCTATGGATTATAGAGCATCTATTAATGCCTGATGATGATGGGGTGAGGTGTTGATCAAGTCATAAAGGCTCATCTTTACCGAGGCTTGGTGAAGTTGCTTCAACATGATTTGTTGAATGGATTTAGGAGAATTGGTGGGGGTAAACCCAAAATAGATACTTTGGGTCTAGGTGAGGGCACATGTGGTGGTGTTGGTGATTGGGCTTGGTTGGAAGGCTAAGAGTTTGAAGGATATGTCCATGAAATGGATTCATGGGCTCTTCCTTTACCTCGTTGTTATGTTTGAGATTAGGTAATCATATGAATGGTATGAATAATAAGATCAATCAAGCTAGGTGATTGCTTTAGTTCCTCCCCCTCCTTTTGGGATGAGAGTTAGAGAGTAAAAATAGGTGGGATTGGTGGGATCAATTGGGATGAAGGTTGGGTTGGTTGGGTTGGTAGTTGAATTTATTGGGCTAGTTAAGGTGGTTCATCTAATAATAGATCATCCTCATCATATAGGCTATGGACTAGGGCTTGGAGAGCTTTTCAATTCTCTGTATCATATCCTAACATCCTATGGTATGCAAAAATTTGAGTATCATCAAACCAAGAGGGTTTGGTATTAGAAGGGTTAAACAACTTATTATGTGGAAGTTTAATAGAGGATGTTTGTAACAACCTCTGTAAAATAACTAAGATTCATTCAGAGGTGTTAAGAGTGTTAAAATGCTCATCGAAGAAACAGAAACCTTTGTAGGCCTAGATTTAACCTTAGAAGTGGTAGGTAGTTGGAAAATTTTGGTGGATGGTTTGGGTTAGGTCAGCTTAGCTATGATTGGGTTACTGGTGGATGGTTTTGAAGTAGAGTATGAGGGGTTGATAATAGGTGGAAAAGTGGAGGGGGATAAAATAGCTAAGAATGATGAAGAAGTTGATGGCTTGGGTGATGGAGGGGTAGACATAGAAAAAGGTGTTAGTTTGATTGAAGTGGAATAGGTGACTAGGATGGTAGAAGGGTGGGGTCCCAAAATAAATGGTAAATGAGAAGGAGGTGACATAGGTCAAGCTTGAGGACAAGGCTTAAGTAACTGTACCCTTTGGTCCATCTTGGTTGGTGGTTTTTTAGGTGGAATAGAGGGGGTCAGCTCTAATTTGATGGGTGGATGGGTGATGCTAGGTGTGGGAAGGATACCCTTATTATTGGTTGGTCTAGCAAGAAAATTATGAGATGATTTAGGTGGAGGTGGGTGATATAGTTCTCTCATGGCTTGGGAGTAAGGAATGTTCAATGATGGGGTGATAATAGGTTTAAGGTTGGATGTTAATGAATTCAAGGGTTCAACTCTATTTTGGTATGGGAGCCATAGAAAATGCCAAAAGGTGGCTCTATCTAGGTTAGGTTTTGAGAAAAATTCTAGACTTTGCACTAGCCAAGAAAAAGGCTTGTAAATGGGGTCAGCTCCTTGATCAATCATTTTGAATGTTAAGCCCTTAGGTGAGGAAGAAGGTAGGGTTTCCTCACCTTTACTTGAGATATAAGGTTATAAAATCTCTAGTTGGGTAAATGAAGTAATGTTCACCGGTGGAGTGATTAGGGGAATAGATGGTTCTTTGATCAGGGGTGTAGGTATGGTCCTAGTTTATTCCTTCACTAGGGTATCCAAAGGAATAAAGGAGGGTTATACCATTCCATATGGTGGGGTAGAAGGAGAGGTGGTTAAATCAATGGTTTCTTCCATGAAAGGAGAAGCAAGCATTGGTATGGTTTAATCAATTGAAGACATAAGGGCTATAGATTCTTCTACTTGGGTCTCTGAAGGGATAAAAGGTAAGCTTGTTCCTTCCATAGGTGAGGTTGGTGAAGGGGTAACAAAAGTGTGGGGCTCATCCACTAAGGGATCATTTATGATGACATTGATTATGTGTGCCTCATGGGATGATGATGGTTCAAGTTTTCATGGGGTTGGGTAGGTGGAGCATGGTTAGGAAAAGGTTTGCAAAAAATATTGAGGGAATGGTTAGGAGATGCATTAGGGTTGTCAAATGATAATTCACCATTGTCAATAAAATTTTGGACAAAGATTTTAAAAGTGTTACACTAATTTATGTCATGTCTAATAACTTGATGAAAATCACAATGGTAATTTTCATTGTACCTCCCAGACACAGGATCATAGGGGTCAAATTATTGAGGTGGATTAATTAGTGGAAGTTGGATAAGGTTAGCTTTGAGTAATTTATGTAACATAGAGGCATAATATTCCCCTATAGGTGTGAATTGTTTACATGGAACCTAATTTTGGTTTTGGTATGGTGGGTAAGAAGGATTAGAAGGTGTGGTTTGATGTGGTTGGTTAACAGATAGTGGTGGGGAAGCTTTCAACACAAACAATTTTATAGAATCTTTGGATTTAGGATTGGGTTGGTTGGTTGTCTTGGTGGTAGAGGGATAATTGGGTTTGAAAGTGGAATTCTTATTTTGTAATTTTAGTTTACCCTTATTTATGGAATAGTTTTCAAGTTTGCATGCCATTGTGAATCCTTCATAAAAGGTTTTTAATTTTTTTTACCTAAAGGGTGGGAGAAATGTGTTTTACACAACCCCTAGAGAAAAGTTCAATGACTTCCATTTGGGGTAGTGAAAAGGATAGTTTATTAATGAGACCTCACCATTGTGTAATGAAGTCAGTGATTGATTCATCATCAAAATTCTTGATAAAATAAAGGATTGTTATGGAGACATTCTTGGATATGTTCATCAAAAAATGTTCTAAGAGGATTTGGGTGAGTTGGGAGAACAAAAAGATAGAGTGCCTAGGAAGGGCACTGTACCAATCCAAGGTGGGCCTTGATAAAGACATAGGGAAGGTTCAAAGAAGGAGGGCATCATCATATGTGATCAAGTAACAATAATGGTATGCCCTCAAATGTTGATAAGGATCCTCCTTACTATAAAATTTAGAGAATTTGAGGAGCTCTCATTGAGGAGGATAAGCATGAATTGGGACAGATGGGTTGATAGGTTCATTGTAGATTTGGTCATATGATAAAAGGTTATGGGACTTAGAGATAGATGACTCAAGTAAGGTCATCTTATCCAAAATCATTGTGATCAAGTCAAGTTGGGCTTGAACAATTGCATAATTTGGTGGTAAGTTCTATTGAGGTTGGGTTATAGTTATGAATTGGTATGTGACAAGAGGTATGGAGGTGGGGATATATTGGTATGTGGTGACTTGAGGTTGGGATAGTGCCCCAAAAAGACTAATAAGCATTAAGGGTTGATTGGAAGGTGAAATATATCCTTGTAGGTTGGGAATATATTGATAGGGTGCTATGGGGACTTGTAGGTGAACTTATAATAGTTATTTTAGGGGTACATTTGGGTTGGTTAATGGGGGAAAGGTTCGGGTTGGTAATGCTAAAGTACCCATGAGTTGTTGATGGGTAGTCACCTTAGTGATAATGGGAGGAAGTGTTTGTGGCATGTATAACACCAACTTATGAAAAGGGGTTGAGGTTGGTATATTGGTTAAGCTAGAGGGAATGGTAGACATGGGTGTGGAAGATACCATGCTAGTAGAAGGGGTATAAGTGATAAGGGGTAAAGTTGAGATAATGTTAGAAGTATTGGTTGGGGTAACAAGTGTATAGGTGGTGGTAGTAGATGAACCAATGGTACAAGAAGAAGCTTGGCTGATGAAAGGTTTGGTTGATGTAACACCAACCATGAGGTGGTGTGGCATACCATAGGGTGGATCCATGAGAGGAATCGGATCCATAAAAGTATGGTAGGCTAAGATATTAAGATAATTTTTTGAAGCCACCAGATTGTTATCCATAAAGGCAAAAAAATCTAGATTAACCTCAAGGATCATTGGAGTTATGGTAGGTGGGGGAGAATGGTGCTGCAAAGCATGGGGTGATTTAACAACATCTGAGGTGTAATCCATGGATGAGGATGAAGAAGAAGATGGTGGTTGGTTATTTTGATATCTTAATTATTATCTGGTTAAGACCATATGAGAAATTATAAATGGATAATGAACCTCTCACCTTAAACAATGAGTAAACAAAGAAAAACCCAAAGCAAGCAAAGCACACACGAAAAGTGCAATTAATCCTAGGATTCATTTTAAATCACTTTTGGCTTATGCCTTAAAGAGTGTGAAAGGGGAAATTGGCTTTAAAATTGAGTAATAAAAAATCTAAGGATGGTTTTAGGTTAAATTTTGGTTCTCAAAGAATTTGCACTAGACTAGGTATGTGGCTTGGTACTGGGGGCTGTTCCTCATACTTCATGAACCCAAAGTTAAGCCAGGACACTTAGCCAATAGATATTATTTGTCTAGAGTTTATACTCCAATAGTTAATGGAGTGGGTCCTCCCCTTGGTGATGAAATCCAAGTGAGATCATCAGGTAGAGTAAGGTGATCTAAAGGGTGATGAAATCCCAATGGGCCTTGTATCAAGTAAGTTTTGATGTTTATTTTGTGCAAGTGGTTTGGTAGTGTAACATAAGTGTGCTACACTTTATTCACAATGCTTTAATTAAACTATGTGAGCTAATCATTAATTAGGAAAAATAATGAATGCACTCAATTTTAACCCAAAATAATTTTTTGTTGTCTTTACAAGCAAACAAGGAATAACTAAAAATGCACTTAATGCAGGATGAAAATGCAACCTATCCCTAAGATGAATTTTTTTTATTTCTTTGTGATTTTTAGAAAATAAGAGAAAAAGAATTTTTTATCTTTTAGAATTCAAAAAAAATAGAAGTGTAAGAACATGAATTTTCACTAATGCAACTATATGCCTAAAAAAAACTATGAACCTAAAAGGGGTCCCACCGAGCATGCCAAACTGTTTCCTACTATTTATAACTCTATTTCTAAATTTCAAGAAAAAAGAAAAATAAAAGATAAGGGGTGTGTACTTGGTTAAAAATTTCACTCATTGGTCACTAGACAAAGTGAGAGATCCTTTTTGGTGAGGAAGGACTACCTATACTAAGACCACACTAAACCAACTTGTTTATTAGATGAGTATGAAGGTGGACTGCCTAGTAACATGCTAGATCTAAGAACCAAAAGATCCCTTGATGGATATCAATCCACTCCCCTAATGATAAAAATATTTTGAAAATAGAAATGAAATTTGATAAATTGATAAGAACATAAATTCTTATGAAAGAAAATAAATAACGTACCTATTTAGTATAAAATGTAGCATGATGGGTCAATAACATGCACAAGTGTATCAAGGTCAGGTTTAGAGGATCTAAGTAGGGTCTATAGATAGTTTAGAATCCAAAAGAAGGTTTGGTGGGGTGTGAGGAGGTATAAAATAACAAACTATTATTTTACTTGATAGGTGACCATCGGTGGTCAAGGTGACTGATGATGGTTATCCTGACCATCGATGGTTAGATGACCAATGATGGTTGCTATAATCACTGATGGTTATAGTGACTAGCTATGGTTACCTTTAAAAGTTAGGTAATATGTTTAAATGGAGTTGAGGAAATGTGGTTGATGGTCAAGGAGTGAAATGTGGGGTTTGAAGGTAAGGAATGATGGGTAGGTGAATTGATTAAAATAAGAAAACCTAATGAAGAAAGAAAACACACTAAAAACCAAAGAAGGATACATATGTGATGCCAAGTAGGTGATAGTTGAAACCTAAAATAATTTGGGTAGCATAACGGTATTGTAGTCTTCAAAAGTCATGTAGATAGAGTTTTGAGGTCTTAGATGCTTGCATAAAGAAAATAAGAGAGCCTAGATACAAATTTTCTAGATCTTCATCTCCTTTAAGAGCCTTATATTTATAGAAAAAAATTCTAAGGAGAGAGAAAGTTGATAAGTTGGGTTAGGTTAGATATGCCTATTTGAAGGGAAGGAAAGTTGTAAGGTGTGCATGGGAAAGATTCCATTTTGCCCATGCATACCTAGCATATAGCTAGATGTTTTTATGTTACATATTTGAGCACCTGATCATCGATGATTAGGCTAACCATCGATGATTGACCTTTAAGTATAAAAAGGTTTAAAATGGGTATAATTTTATGTTTTAAAATGTTTAGCAAAGGATGCCTAAGTGTATTAAGTTATTTTAGAGGTGATTTTAACTAGTTGAATAGCTAACTAAGGTTGAGGATAGGTCCAAGGTGATGTGGCATCACAAATTAGTTAAGGGGACATTTTTGAGTGTCTACACCTAAAGTCTTGGATAAGATAATACACCTTTATTACCACTTTATAGATAGGATGGGCAAGATTATGCATGGGATTAAAACTAAAATTATGCAAAGAATTGATAATGAAGGGAAACTAGCTTAGGAACAAACCAAGAGGTAACATGGTCAAACCCAAACATGAAATGAGGTGGTCACATGATCTAGGAAATTATGGAAAACTATCTAATAGCTATATGAGACCCTATAGGAGAACACACTTAGCAAATAAGAAGCACTTTAGCTAAAACTATACATAGTGACACCCTCTTACACCATAGACCAATTTTCTCATCCAAACATTATGAAACATGAATATAAGAATATAGACCATATGAGAAGGAAGTGGAAACCCTTTGGAGCCAATATCACCAACTGGTTTGTATGGTTTTGACCAATATAGAGCAAAACTTATAAGGTGTAGGAAATGTTGATGATTTAAAATTGTGCTTTGTAATAAACACCAACAATGGGAAGTTTCAAAATGTGGGACTTGTGACTTGAAACAACCTCCAAATTTTAGAGAAGCTGGTTCTTCTTTAAATCAAGTGTATACTGGCAAAAGGGATAGGAATTTTAATAGAAACACAAATGCAAGAAAGAAATTCTAACTATAGTGATGCACCTAAATGTAATTCGGCCTTAATCCTGAACATAGTGAAACTATATGTAGGATTCATTTACATTTAATAAAAAACAAGTGCATGATCAATGTAAAGGATAGAAATAATAGAAATAGAGGTTCAAAACATAGACTAATTTTTAAGGATTTTGAAATCGTCTCCTGCCCACCCGATGGCTCCTGCGCGCCCGATGGCTCCTGCGAGCCTGATGGATCCTGCACGCGCGAACCAAAAAAATTTGAAATCAGCTGCTGTGAACTGAGCGGCCGGTGAGACTGTGGTTGTTGGAATGGAGGGGGTTTTTCCTGTTAGCAGAGGAAGGAACCAGTATACCCTCAAAGGGATTTCTGCTGCGGGGATCAAAGATACAATAGCTGTGCGTCTGGTCTACATTCCTGGTTCAGGGCATGGACCAGGGGGAGAACCTATGTGGATGTGGTGGCCTTCAAAGCAGATATACACGATGCTCGACCTCAGATAACTCCTGTCTCTACCTGTGTTTTGCCTGTAAGTGCCTTAAAACCTATTAGGGTAACTCTAGACCCTGAATTAGCAAAAAATATTTTCCAAGAGGAAAAATGGTTTTCCTCTTGTGCTGCCATCTTCCATTTCCATGGTTTCTGGCCCTCTTTTGTTGATCTATAAAATTGGATTGCCAAGAGCTGGCTGCATATTAAAGATGGTCAAATCCAGCCTTGCGCCAGGGGTTTTTTTATAGTAATATTTCAAAGCCCTGAAGACAAAAAGTCAATATTGTGTCACAATAATTTTTCTTGGCAGGGCAGATTTCCTCTTATGGCCAAACCTTGGCATAAGGATTTTAATCCTCTCTCGGAATCCTTTAACAAGATCCCTATATGGGTGCGGCTCCCTTATCTTCCGATACATTTGTGACAAGAGGCAATTTATAAAACCATTGGAAATGCAATAGGGGAGTTTTTATATGAAGAAGACAGTATGAAGAGCTACCATTCGACTTGTGCATGATTTTTGGTTGACCTGGATGTTTCAAAGGGCCTTCTTGAGGCGATATGCATTGAGTCCCCAAGGGGTACCTGGACACAAATCTTGGATTATGAGGGGATCCCTTTCCGGTGCAAGAAGTGTCACCAGACGGGACATATTGCTGCTCGTTGTGTTGCTGGGAAAATCAAACCCAGACGTTCACCTTCCTGGTGGCCAAAGGATTTCTCTGAACATAACATAGACAAAATACCTATGGAAACAACAATAGAATCCGAAACTGAGGATGAGGAAAGGTTGCAATCAGAATCAGAAGATGAAGAGGAATCTCTGGAGAATCATCCTAATGAAGCCTCTGAGGAGGCTGTAGTTAGTGATACAGCTGAGCCTGAGGAGGAGGTGGTGGTCTCTCCCCCTATTTTGGAGGATCTTTCTAAGAGTCAGACTGTGTTTGACTGTCATAAGGAGCTTATGCCTTATGGTGTCCAAAGTTCTATGGCTTCTGATGCATGGGTTGCTGAGGCAGCTAAGGTAGAGGATGGTTGGACAGCAGTTAAAAGAAAGAAGTCTAAGTCTTTGGTCCCTCCTCTAGATTTGAATCTTCGGTCATGCAAAAAGAAAAATCTTAATTTAAAATATTCATCCAAAGCTACTTTCTGCTGATTGGTTTTTTGGGGGCTGCAAACTGATCTCTTTTTTGGTTTCCAGGTTACTGGTCTAGAAGCTGGTTCAGCTTGCTATTCCATTTGGTTTACTTTCAGATCAGTGTTTTGACTGCTATTTTTTCATTGTCCTATTTGTTGGTAACAGGTCCCTATAAAACCTGGTTTGGATTCTTTTCTATTTTCAGGTTCTTTTGTTAACCGGGTTGTGCTTAAAGGATTATCTCTCTCCTTGTATAGGGTTTCAGGGTCCCTTCAAAACCTATTTTTACCTTAATCTAAAACATAGACTACTTTTGTAGTGATATAGAAAATGTCAACAAAGGCATAGGGTTCAATCTTCTTATTTGAATCTTCCAATCACATAAGAGGCACAAAAACATGCATAGTTATATAAACTTTTCAACTCAAGAAAATGAGACAAAAGCAAATGACATTCCTAATCACAACTCTAGAAAGTATAAACTCTTGACAACATAGCCTAGACTACTTTTGCAATAACACAAAAAATATCAACAAAGGCATAGTGTTCAATCTTCTCATTAATCTTCTAGTCACATAAGAGGCACATAAACATGCACAGTTACATAAACCTTCCAACTTAAGAAGAATGAGACAAAAGCATATGATATTCCTAGTCACAGCTCTAGAAAGTCTAAACTCTTTACAATAATTATCTCAAAAAATTGTCTCTGGTATCTGATCCCTCTGGTGATCTCTGCACCCTTATTTATAGCCTTGGATCCCCTCCCAATTGTTTGCTTGTTCCCAATCTAATAGCCCAAATGAAATCTAACTGAATTGGAAGTGTCTAAGAGAAGATTTTATATAGATTCTAAAATGCTTCATCTTCTAGAAATTTATTGGCTAAAACAGATTACATGACACTCCCTTATCTTAAATGCTAGGTAACACTTAGCAAATTTCTTCTTATTACTTTAGGAAACACTGAAGGATGACACTTGTCATGTTCCACAACACCCATCAAAGACACGTGGCACTTTCTGCATAACTTATACTCTTTTGTGTCTTTGCCCAAGATTGTTCCACCTTTGACACTTATCACTATGCACTTCCTCGAAACTTCAATGGCTTAAAAGAAAACAAGATTCACCACATTTCTTCCTTGAGCAACTTTGAAAAGGAGCATAGGGACAGGTGGCAATCTCTGCTTGCTTTAACAAAGAATACGTGGCAGTCTTCACTCTACTTATCTGGGGTTACATGGTAGTCTCCACTCTTTTTAGCAACCCTTTTAGAAACCTGTATAAGATGACACATGGAGTTCTCTACTTTACCCTATTTATACCATAGAAGCAAATGGGTCTCATTTATCATTTACACAAACAGTGACACTTGGTATCTTTCATCTACTTTAGACACACAACATGGGACCCACCACAGTCTTTACTATATTAGTGAAGTAAAGATGAAGATAATTCAGACCGCGACACGTGGTGGATTCCACTTTCTTTTGATGGAATACGTGGTAGCTTCCGTCACTTTTAGAAAATCAAAATTGAGACCTTTCATGACTACCACTTGGTGCTTTCTGCTTGATCTTGATATTTAGCTTAAAATAAAATACCTTTCACTAAAAAGAGATGAAATGCAGGTGCCGATATGAAACTGTGGACGGTGACACTTGGCACGTTCCATTGAGTCACTATGAGATACGTGGCACATTTTGACTAACTCATAAAAAATATGAAGGTGCCTCAGACTATAACACTTGGCAGTTTCTACTGAGAAAGGATGCCTCAGATGATGACACTTGTCAGCTTCTGCTTGATTTCAACACTTAGTAAAAAATGAATCAAAAGGAAAATAGAGCCCATGCTCTATTTCAAACTCCACCATCTCAGACCAAAGTATGTGAGGATAAAAATTGGTAGCGCATAGCTAAAAAAATAGGATGAAATGTAGATTAATTTTAACTCTATAGTTATTGGCAACCCCCAGGACTTTTGAGCCTGCTAAAAAAGAAACCACAACTCCCACTAGATCAAAATTTCAAAGTCACAGCTTTAACAATGCTATCTGGTAGGTGGAACACTCATCATTAGATAACCCTTGCTTACTCTACAATTTATTGAAGGCTAAATCAAGGTTAATAATATCCTTGTGTGAGAAATGTTGCAAAATTTGAACCATAGCCTTCAATTTGAATTCGAGCTGGGAAACAAGAACCAAGACAACTTCTACTTTAGGGACTAATGAATCATCCTTTAGATTTTGGAAAACTATTTGATCATTCTATTTGGCCAATAGCAAAGGTTCAATTTATTCTACCATCAACACGGTGTTGTCATCAGGAAACAAAGAAGGAAAACCTAATTGTACTAGATCTTCAACATGCTACTTCATTTCATTGATTCCTTCCTTCATGACATCTAAAAGCTCTCTACAACTGGTGGCTATGGAATTGCAACTGAGAACCTCATTTACTCGCTTGGCAGTGACCATTCTATCATTGATTCCTGCTATTGACAATGTTGCATCCATTGCATCATAGAGCTTTTGCAGGAATGTTTGTGAGTCAATTACTCTCTCAGAGACTGTAGCTAGAGTATTTACAACTAAACTCTCCACCTTTTTGCACAATTTTTGTGCATTTAACAAGAAGGTGAGGGATGGCCTAAGTTGAATAATCTCCAAAGAGATTCTCTTCCACATGGATTCATATAGCTCCTTTACCAGACTTAATACTTTGACATTTCTTGGCCTATTAGCCAATTCTAGTGTCAATTACACTGCTCTCTACTGATCTACATGAAATTGAGCTTATATGGTTACAGTATTATTCTATTCACTTAGCAGCTTTTTTTGTAATTGGGTAATCTGCAACAAGTGTTCCTCACACTTTTCTTGCAACACTACTTTTTTGTGCCTAAGGGTCATCACCGCATCCTTTACCTGTGTGAGCCCTACATTTAAAGAATCATTTTGGGCCTAAACTACCTAGTGAGTCTGAAGAGAAATAGTATTTTGTAACTATTTATTTAGATTCTCTATTTCATTATCTTTACTATTGATCTCTAAGGTTAAACTATTACAGTTTGCCTTTTCTTTAGCTAGCTCAGCTTCCATCTTCTGTAGCCTTCTTGATATATTCAAGTAATCTTCAGTAAATGTAGAAGTGGATTCAGTCAGTAGCTCAATTTTTTCCTATGGCATGAAGAGGGACATGTCGATGGCCACAACATTCATCATGTAATCTTCTAGCTACATTTGCTTTATTGGTTTTATTACATTTGGAGACAAATGAGTCACCATCAATTATTGTTGGATGGGGTCAAATTGTGACCAAAAATGGGGTGTAGCCAAAGCTTTATTCTCCTTAATCTTCTTTTTCTCTCTTTGGGCTTCTCTTGCCTTCCTAGCAGCATCTGCTTGGGTCTAGAAGGTGGAAGGAGAGGCAATGTGCCCACCCGCAAAAGGATGTCCTTGTGGTAGACCATATTGAATAGCCAATTGTTGGCTATGGGTAATCTGAGGGGAAAGCTTCTTGGGAATAGAGAGAGAGAAATGAGGTAATGTTAAGGCTGGAAGTGGAACAAATGGGGCGAAGTGAGAAATGGGAATGGCAGAAGTGGTAGAGGATGTCAACTGGCTAGATGAAATCATCATGCCAATGGGAGAAGAAATAGACTAAGAAGGAGAGGGAGGAATAATACTTACCTGAGGAGTGATTACAGTACCCTATAATTAGTGTTGTTTGGTGTATGTCTCCTCTTTTGAATCAAATTGAAACTACACCCTCTTTCATTTCTTGGGTGTGTCTTCTTTTTGTTGTGTCCTTTTTCCTTCCACATCTACTTCTTGTGGAGAAATAGGAATATCTATAACAAGGGCCGAAGGGGAATCTTGTGATGATGAAGGCACCACACTTTTTTGCATTTCTATGGCACTGAGAGATCAAGGCCAGACTGATACAGTTACTATAGCTATAGTTTGCTATGAGGCTTGTGACTCTTGACTTGACCCGGCCCTAACTTCTTGCTCTAAACCAGGTGTTGGAAAATTACTTATCTCTGGGCTAGATACAGGGGAGAGATGACACTCAGCCCATAGTTCTTCCCATCTCTCATCTATTTCTACATTTTTGAAAGAATGGGTTATTTGATAAGTTTCATGCCTATATTTCTAATAGGCCTCTATTTTTTCAGCATCACAATCTTTATTCTTTAATGTTCTTCTTAAGCCAGATGTCATCCGAACTTTAGGATCATAATCCCTTTGCTTAACATAGAATGTCTCCCATGGGCTATTTTTTGGAAGTGGCAAGTCTGTTAACTCAACATAAAAACTAGGAGTGTCTTCCCTAAGATTTCTTCTATTCTCCCAAAAAGGGCGGCCTTCATGTGCAATTTTGGTTACCACCCTATGAGTCCTTACCTAGGAGGCTATGAAACCATTTGGGTCATAAACACATTTGTCTTCTACTAGAAGGAAACCTAGAAAGGATAGCTTTCTGAGCAACACAACTTCTGCATCCTTGGTTTCCAAAACCATGCTTGTTGTCATCCATAGAAGATCATACATTTTTCTTTTTCTCTTCCCAGAACCAAATTCATTGTCAACTATGGATATCTGCTTGGTGACCTCTAGGAATGCTAACCTAAGAGTCAAAATCTTAGGTAACAGTATTGGTTCCCCACAAAAACCATGGACTCTTATAATGGTATGGTGGGATCCAAAATAGAAATCACAAGGAATTGGGCAATTGGCTAGAAGATTTGAAACACTTGGGAATAATCTATTCATAACTGGTTTGGGACTGAGGTGGCAAAAAGTAGGGGTGACAAATGATTCCCAAAATTCATATGGGTCACTAGTCTTTGACAAAATGTGTGTCCATGTAGACACATGAATGGTCCTTTAGAGATCAAAATCTGGGTCATACATATTAAGATACATATGTTGGGAAAAGAGATCAAAGTTCTAGAAAAGCATGAGGTGGAACAAATAAGAAGAATACCTAAACACTCCTTTTGATCTAAAATGGGCCAATTGTTCTACCATTGAGAAAGCAATTTGTTCAGAAAAGTCGAGCCAATACTCCTAGGTTTTATCAATGGTCTTCAGCCTAAAGAGAATAGCCATTTGTTTTGCATACACTGCCATATCATCTTTCATGCCAAAGATGAAAGCCATCATTGACAATGCGTCTTGGCTAGCCTGGGTGAATTGAGCTCTTGGTGCAGGGAGTGTGGGCACTGTAGTGTCATCATCACCCATTTGTAATTCAAATCTCAAGAACCTTAACTGAGTGTTGATGTTTTCCCACATTCTTTGTATTTTAGCAATAGTGGGAAATGTAGCTGTACTATCATGATGCAGGGCTAACATATCCTTAATAGCTTGTGGTGTGATTTTCACTATGAATGGACCTCATTGAATGGTGCATAAAGGTGCATGGAACAAGTCTACACATAATTCGACCAAGTCAGGGCATGGATGCATAGCTAGGACAATGAATTGAGCTAGTTGTGAGGTCCATATCCTCATGGTGAATGTTTCATATTGCCATACTCTAGACCTCTGTAGACACCTTTGATGTGCCCCTTCTCTAAGAGTTTTTCTACTAGCTCTCTGTAGAATTGGGTCCATGATGCCATCCTCATAATCTTTTATTTTCGTTGGGTCACTTGCTTGACCAGCTTCAGGAAACTTGGTTCGTGGATAGGTCTTCAATGGCTACACAGGAGCTGAAGCATACAATTTACTTGTAAGAAACTTATCAAGGGATTCATACATCCAAAATCCTTGTTGTGAAGATTGTGTCCCCTCCATCTCTATATCTTCTTTGTGATAACTTGTATGAACTTTTGCAAAACAGAAATACTTTCACTGAAGCAAGTTTACTAAGCACAAAAAATGCAAGTAGCAGGATATTTTCACACAGATGCAAGAATGTTTGAGAACTTCTAAACTTTAACTCTTGCTAAGAGGTATTTATTAACCTTTCAAGTCTCAAAATGGCATTAAACTTAGATAACCGTTAGCAGATCCTACTCAATCTTTATGGAACAACGAGATAGACACGTTATGTAAGTGGCAACACAAGGTACCTTAGGGATTTCTAAAGATTTGGGAGACATTCAATGTATTGAAGATTTTTGAAAAATTTGAAAATTATGAGCTGCCAACTACGTGTTCAAAGAACACTTATTTAAAAGAAAAGTGGGAAAACAAAAAAAGGGAAAACAAAGCAATACGGAAAGGGGAAAATACCTAACTACATTAATGAAACATCTTTATCTCCCTCCTAGATTAAGAGAAGAATTCCTAAAGTCTCTTTCATAACAAGCCAGCTTATATTGCCATGCAAGTGATTGAACTCGATATAGCTCTAATGACTTGCTTTCTTTGTATGCCATGGTGTTTGACCTGCATTTGGGTGAGTCTGAGTCAAACCTGCCTCCAACAAAAGCCTTTTGACATATATCATTTATTGACTTAACTCCTTTTTCCTCAAACTTAGGTTCTACTACATGATCATCCTCTTTAATAACTTCAAAATTACCAATATATTCAAAGGATAATTTTGAAATTTTGAAATAATTTTGCACATGGATTTGAGGCTCAATGTTGTCTTGTTCCTCTACAACTAGCTCACAGCTATCTTGAAAAATGGTATAACCTGACCCAATGACTTTAAATAAATCATTCAAATCATGATCCAAGAAATGTCCATGTTCCTCTCCATCATCTTGCAAAGTAAGAAGAAAATTAGGAATTATTTCTTCTTCATCAAAGGTTAAGGTATGCGCTTGTGATTTCTCACTAGGAATCTAGAATTCATAAGAGGTCTGAGGATTGATAGAAGAGGTGTCTTTTAACTTTTCTTCCTCTAAAACATTTGGAATTATATGATCTTCATCAAGTATAATGTAAGTGCCTAGACCAATAGAGTCATAATTTCCATATGGGTCACTTTCCATCATAGTTAATAGATGACCATTTTCTTCTTCATGATTATATTCAGTCCATTCTCCTAGCTCTTCAACAAAAACCCTTTCTTCTTTATTCATCATAACATGGGTTGCCTCTAACTTTGCAGTGGGCTCATTAGTGATGCAATCTTTATATAATGGTTTAGACAATATCTTCATCTTTGAACCGTATTTGGTTATTAAGATGAGATGAGACCAATCAAGGGACATATATCCCCCTATTTTGGCTATAAAGTCTCTTGATAAACATAAGCCAAAAATATGAGGTATATCTATCACTACTACATCTTGATTTACAATTATATTGGGACAAGCATATAATTGTAATTGGAGTTGTTTGATTCTCCCTGTGGTTTGTACTACTTTTCCATCTAGCTGTATGACTCCTTTAGTGAGTGGTTCATACTTAATTTCTAAAGCATCAGCTATCTACTTGGGCATTACTGTAGTATTAGCCCCTGAATCAATCATTACATTATGCAGTAGTTTCTTACCCACTATCAAAGTTAAATAGAAGGGATCCAGTTTAGATTTTCTTACCTCTGCTGTATTATTCACTAGGGTTGTCATCTATAGATGAACTGTATCCTTGAGCTTTTCTTTTTTAGCAAGTCTTTCTTTGATAACAATACCCTTAGGCACTGCTTGGCCTTGTAGAGCTTCTTGTAGTAGTGTCTTCTATTCAGGAATAGCCAATATATCCCATATTGATACTTGTGCTGGAGTCTTCTTTAATTGATCCACCACATTTATTGGTCCTAGAGTTTGAGCTCTTTGAAAATAAGGATATCTTGTTTTTTCTTGAATTTGTGTAGGAATCCCTTGATTCTGCATCAGCTGAGGCACTTCTTATCTGACAGATGTTTTCCTTTGTCCTTGTAATAGATAATTCTCCATGACTTGACTATTTATAACCTCAGGCTGTTCCACCATCCTTCTCTTTGATCTGGTGTAATAATCAGATTGCACCATTGGTTTTTTGGAGGTGGATGCTTCATTCAATAAAACTAATTATTCATCTTCAACCCATGAGAATAGAGCATGTTTTGGGGCTATTTATTCCTCTTGTTGCAAAGACATCCCTTGCATCTGATCCACTAGGACTGAATTCTACATACTAGAAGACTGGTAGGCTTGATTGTCATTAGAACCTACAAACTGACCATCCATTCTTCTTTGTTCTACCACCTTTTGTTGTAGATTACCCATAGAACAATCTCTAGGTGTATGAGCATTATTGCAAGGGAAACACCAAGAATTAGTGTTATCCACATAGTTATTTTTCCCTGGAACAATCTCCCTATTTGAATTGGGAGGAATAGCCTGTGAGGGTGTGGGGACTGCAACCAATCAGTTTGCTGGCTGATGGTTAGTTTACCTTGGAGGACCCTGATATTGGTTTGGTTGAGATGAAATCTATTTCCTTGATAACCTTGATATGGAGGCTTAGGGAAAGTATTCTTCTACCTTTTTATATTGATCAGCTCATTAGAAAATGTCCTTATAATATTCTTAATATCATGTAGCTCAGATGACTAAGTGGGGACAATTTCTTTAGCAGATGGTTGAGGATAGGTGTATAAAGACACAAGTGGGGCTATAGATTTAGGGGCTTCTTGAGGTAATGACAAGGAAATTTTTAGGAACATGGGCATGGGAGGCCTTAGAGGTAACTTTCCAACATCTATTAAATTGTTCTCAACTCTGACTGCATATTCATAAGCCTCTGGCAAAGTGTGTCCTCCAAGTGACTGAATCATAACAGATATATTTAAATTCAAAGCCTTAAGATAAAACACTATGGCCATACCTAGTAATGGTCTAGCTATAACAGGGATTCTTTCCCAAGTCTTTTGAAATCTGGAATTGAATTCAATCATGGCTTCTTGTGGTGCCCTTTGAATGGTAATTAATTGCTATAATAAAGAAGACTTGTCACCCTTCTCTTCGAATCTTTCAAAGAAAAGATCTCTGAGCTGATCCCATGTAGAAATGGTATTTAGGGTCAAGGAACTATACCATTCTAAAGCTTTCCATTTAAAAGAAGCTACTAATAATATTATGGCCACATTTTGCTATGTGACAGGTATAACACAGACATCTGATACATCCTGAAGATGTTCCTCATGGGTTTTAAAGTCTTGCCCACTGAATTTGGGCAGAGGTTTTAAGGCATTCACTGGGATAGGGTCCCGAGTGGCTGGTGGTATTGTGAGGACTAATGGACTACCAGTATTCTAACTCACATAATTTATTGGGGGTATAGGGGCTCCCATATTTACTCTTGGTATTGGTATAAACTGGTTTACTCTTCTTCTTGGACTAGTTACCAAAGGTGGCAAAAGAATACCTATATTTGTAGTAGATTGTGATCTGGTTATTGGTCCACAACTATGACTCCTCGAAGCTCTCTGGTTCATATGATCTTGAAAGAAACTTCAAGATTGGTCCCATCAGGCATGCCAAAAACTATTGATGATTTAAAATTGTGCTTTGTAATAAACACCAAAAATGGGAAGTTTGAAGATGTGGGACTTGTGACTTGAAACAGCCTCCAAATTTTAGAGAAGTTGGTTCTTATTTAAATCAAGTGTATACTAGGAAAAGGGATAGGAATTTTAATAGAAACACAAATGTAAGAAAGAAAATCTAACTATAGTGATGCACCTGAATGTAATTCGACCTTAATCCTGAACATAGTGAAACTATATGTAGGATTCATTTACATTTAATAGCAAACAAGTGCATGATCAATGTAAAAGATAGAAACAATAGAAATAGAGGTTCACAACATAGACTACTTTTGTAGTGATATAGAAAATGTCAACAAAGGCATAGGGTTCAATCTTCTTATTTGAATCTTCCAATCACATAAGAGGCACAAAAACATGCATAGTTATATAAAATTTTCAACTCAAGAAAATGAGACAAAAGCAAATGACATTCTTAATCACAACTCTAGAAAGTATAAACTCTTGACAACATAGCCTAGACTACTTTTGCAATAACACAAAAAATATCAACAAAGGCATAGTGTTCAATCTTCTCATTAATCTTCTAGTCACATAAGAGGCACATAAACATGCATAGTTACATAAACCTTCCAACTTAAGAAGAATGAGACAAAAGCATATGATATTCCTAGTCACAGCTCTAGAAAGTCTAAACTCTTTACAATAATTATCTCAAAAAATTATCTCTGGTATCTGATCCCTCTGGTGATCTCTGCACCCATATTTATAGCCTTGGATTCCCTCTAAATTGTTTTCTTGTTCCCAATCTAATGGCCCAAAT
The DNA here is from genome assembly GCA_037957365.1 of Torreya grandis. Classification (NCBI taxonomy): domain Eukaryota; kingdom Viridiplantae; phylum Streptophyta; class Pinopsida; order Cupressales; family Taxaceae; genus Torreya; species Torreya grandis. The sequence continues at coordinate 2,080,083 of JARHVA010001902.1, read as the reverse complement.
GAAATCTAACCAAACTGGAAGTGTCTAACAAAAGATTTTATATAGATTCTAAAATGCTTCATCTTCTGGTAGTTTATTGGCTGAAACAGATTGCAAGATGATCCCTTCTCTTAAATGCTAGGTAATACTTAGCCAATTTCTTCTTATTAGTTTAGGAAATACCAGAAGATGACACTTGTCATGTTCCACAACACCCATCGAAGACACACAACACTTTCCATGTAACTTATACTCTTTTGTGTCTTTGCTTAGGATTGTTTTGCCTTTAACACTTATTGCTATCCACTTCCTTGAAACATCAACAACTTAAAATAAAATAAGATTCAAGGTATTTCTTACCCGAGCAACTTTGAAAAGGAGCATAGGGACAGGTGGCAATCTCTAATTGCTTTAACAAAGGATATGTGGCAGTCTCTGCTCTACTTATCTGGGGTTATGTGGTAGTCTCCACTCCTTTTAGCAACCCTTTTAGAAACCTACAAAATATGACACATGGCATTCTCTGCTTTACCCTATTTATACCATAGAAACAAATGGGTCTCATTTCTCATTTACATAGACAGTGACACCTGGTGGCTTTCGCTTGCTTCAAAAACACAACTTGGGACCCACCATGGTCTTTGCTATATCAATGAAGCAAAGATGAAGATAATTTGGAACATGACATGTGGTGGCTTCCACTTTCTTTTTTTGGAGTACGTGGTAGCTTCCATCACTTTTAGAAAAGCAAAACTAAGACCTTTCGTGACTACCACTTGGCGCTTTCTGCTTGATCCTGATACTTAGCTTAAAAGAAAATATCTTTCACTAAAAAGAGATGAAACATGGATGGTGATACTTGGCACGTTCCACTAAGTCGCTATGAGATACGGGGCACATTCTGACTAACTCATAGAAAATATGAAAGGTGCCTCAGAATACAACACTTGATAGTTTCTACTGAGAAATGATGCCTCAGATGATGACACTTGTCAGCTTCTACATGATTTCAACACTTAGTCAAAAATGAATCAAAAGGAAAATAGAGCCCATGCTCTATTTCAAACTCCACCATCTTGGACCAAAGTATGTGAGGACAAAAATTGGCAGCACGAAACTAAAAAAAATAAGATGAAATGTAGAGTAATTTTAACTCTACAGGAAACAACTAGAAAAAATGCACAATCAACTTGTTATAAATGGTTCATAAAGCATGGTTGGCCAATATTCAAACTCCATATATTAAAATTAAGGTATCCTAGTTTATAATAACCTCCCAAAAACATTTGTCTTGAAACTACTTGTGTTGTTTATACCAAGCAAAAACCTGAAGGTCACTTCAATCTATCCAAAAAAGCAAGAAATGAGTAGAATGGTTTTCACCTCCAAATGGATTTTAAAAAAATAATCAAATGATTAAGTGAGTTTTAGTAAGGTGGATAGGCTCCCCAAGATATTTCTCCAAATGGAACATTTCCATGTGTTGTAGAAGTGCCATTTTCTCCCTTTTTTAGTTGGTTTCTATAATTTTAATTGAAAAACCTAAAAAATTACAAGGTAAATGACATCCTTGACATATTAACTAACTTATTGGATGCTGGAAAATAATATAGGACACTTGGTCACCTTGGGAACTATGCCACTTTCATTTATGACCCTTAAAGCACATTTAATGACTCAAAAGATAAATAGGTTGATGAAACTATGACTAAGGCTAAAAATACATTAGATGACATTTATTTAACCATAATATAACTTATTAAAAAATTTTATACCCCATTAACATCCAAAAAACCAAGTTTTTTACCTATAGGGGTCCAAGTTTGACCTAAAAGTCAAACTTGGTCAACAAAATGGTGACTCATAAGGGTAGTCTACCTTCTATACTTATAACCAATAGACTTGTCCTATCAAGGGCAAATGGAATCAATGAATTTATGAAGATAACTAGCAAGGAATTTTATAAATCAAACAAAATAAACATAACACACCAAACTAAGACAAGATAAAGCAAGACACAAGTCAAAGCTCACACATGTACATAGACACTTAGGGAACATAAGGAAAATAATAAACTATTTACAAGGAGAGAGGAGGACCTTAGTAATAATTTTTGAGATATATCCCATTTATTAGGATATGCAACTCCTCTCCATCCAACTTTGAGAGTTGGAAAGAATTGTGTTGCTTGTATTGGGTAATAACATAAGTGCCACTCCACAAAGCATCAAAATTTGTGTGTCTTCCATATTTAGCCCAATGTTCATCCCACTTTAGAAAAATGTCTCCCTCTTTGAAAATTCTTAACATGGATTTATTTTCAAATTATCTCTTTGTTTGATCTTGGTGATCTCTCATAGTTTGCATAACTTGGTCTCTTATCTCCTCAAGTTCTATCAATTCACATAACTTGAATTCAATGCTCTCATTTTACATCAATTCTAGCTGATAAGTGAGATCCAAAGTGTTGGGGATCTAGAACAACAAACATGCTCTGATACCACTTGTTGGGAGAGGGTGTACACCGAAAGCACACAATTTGATTACTAATACCAAGCAACTTAATATGCGGAAATTAACCAGATTCACCAAGTAACTAGAATTCAGAATAACACATGATATGAGAGACAATACCAAATTGTATTAACACTTTATACAGAAAAGAATACAATAAAGAAGATGCCACTTCTTCTCCACCACCTTACAGAGGTTTCCCACGCCTCAAGTGAACAGTAATTCTTCTCCCCAAAGCTCTCCCTCTCACAGGTCCCAACACCCAACTCAAATACAGAGTTGGTGTTCACCTCCCCGTGCTCCACGCACACCACAAGTGCTCCACGCACTCCACAAGCACTCCACGTGCTCCACAAGTACTCAAGGTACTTCAAGTAGATCTCCCATGAATTTGCAATAACCTGTAATTCAACAGACCATACTTATGGAAGGAACTCCCTTGCCTTCCTCTTGCTCTATCCGAGTACAAACCTGTACTCCAAGTAGATCCTCCCTGATACTGCTCCCTGTAGTGTTGCTGTCTGTATGACCTTGCACACCTGCAAATCAAGCAATGGTTCCAATCACCTGTGAACCTCGACCTTGCACACACATACACCTGCAGATCAATGATATTACTTATTGAAGAACCCAGCTGGCTCTCCAATCCAGCACCAACACACCTGGTACTGTGGCACTAGGAGGAACGCACCATAGCTCTACCTCACACACAGAAGGAGCTTATAATTATGCTCTCTTACTCCCTAGCACACTTTTCCAATACAACCATGAGTCTATTATATAGATCTCATCCAAACAATGATTAGACATCTAATTACCATAATTAGATCCGCAGCTATGAGTCTAAAATTAGCACTCATCATGCAAACTCTTGGTTCGTTAGCTCACTGCCCGTTATTAACTCGCAGTCGAACTACACAGGCGACCGACGTCGGTCCCTATCCGCCTGGGGTCACCGACGCCGGCCGATATATGACCGACGTCGGTTGCCTTCCTGTCTTACCCTGCCGACGCCGGTTGGCCAGACCAACGCCAAACACTTCTGACACTCAACAACTCATTCTGCAACCTCCTCCTGTTTGCATCAGTGAAGCTTTTAGCTCCACAAACCTAACAATCTCCCACTTGGAGATAAACAGCTGCACTGTACCTGTACCTGTACTCCATCTAATCTGTTTCCTGGTTTGTATCCCTCTTCAAGCTCCCACCTGAAGACAACCCACCACACATCCCGTGGTGTACCACCTATCATCTGAGTAACCTGCCACATCCGAACCTACAAATACATGTAGTGAAGTCCTGACCCTGCATAGCAACACCTGCTACCGGTCCCTCTCAGAAAACCTGAGAATCCACTTCCCCGAATTGGCTCCTAACTCTCTGACAGCTCCCACTACATGGGAATACTCAGGTCTATACCAGACCTCATGTGATTTTGGACACTGTACCTGTCCAGCGCTTAGTGTGCTCCGGTTCTGTATCCCGAACCTCGCCAACACCTGATTCACATCAGCTCCCACTCGAGACAAAATCAACCTGTGATCTCCATGCCTCCCATGTCAAAGAATTCCGCTGCTCCAAACTCCTCCTGACATGCCACTGAACTAATCTTACCCTTAGCTCAGCAAAACCCTGTATGTACACCCCTGCTAGCTAGCATACTATCCACATACAGCAACAGAATGATGTTGCAATCACCATCCCCCTGGTAAGTCAAATCACAGTAGTTACCTGACACTGAATGAAGCCATGCTCCGTCCTCCACCTGTCAAAACCTGTACCACTGTCCTGCAGCTCCACAAGACCATATACCTGATCTTCCGTCTCACGTATCCGTTCTCTCTATTCTTCTACTAAGGAATCCATTCGTCTCTATGCTTTTATACCTGCTGGCATCTCCACCAAGACACACCTGTCTGGTTCTCCTCCAAGGAATCACATCCTCATCCATGCCAAGCTCACACCTGTATCCTGGATCCTTCCTGCTCTACAATCAGCAACAAGTATGAAGAAGAGGAACAACGAATTTGAGGGCCTACTTACACCTTCAGTCCTCCGTATGGGTGTTTGAGACTCCTTGACAGCGTGCTGTCCACCCAAAATTCGTTCACAGTGATCGACCTCGGTCACCCCACAGTCTGCATCCGACCGACGTCGGTTCCATGCGTCTGTACCTGACTACCAACCTGCCTGCGCTGGTGTCCCTGCTGCCGACGTCGGTCCTGATAACCGACATCGGTCTTACATACTGCCGACGTCGGTCCCATGACCGACATCGGTCTTACCCTGCCCGACATCGCCGGCGTCGGTCTGCACATGACCGACCTCGGCACCTGTCTGTTCGACGCCGGTTCCTCCTGACCGACATCGGTGTCTATGTTCGCCTGTGAGTGATGACTTTTTACCCGCGAGCTTCTTTGAATCAATATCCATGTCCAAACTACCCTGCTCAGAAGTATCCAGCCACATCCACTGGGTTCTGTCCGCCATCTCCTCCATAAACACCAAGGCTTTCCAGTTCTTAAGCCTGTCAAATATATCTGTCTTCCGCTTAAGAACATGCATCTCCTTCCTGCTCATGTGACCAAGCCTACGAAGCCACATCTCTGCAACAAAAGAAGAATCAGTAATATAAACAAGTAGATAAAGGATACCTGTTTTCTTACCACCAGCTAATTCAAGTGCATCCGCTGTGAGAGTTCTTGTGCATCTCTCATCACCCAATCTTTCTGAAGAAATTAGCCATATCTCCAAACCTGGGACCTGCATGACCTTCATCAACACCTGTGTGTTGGCCGCCTGCAATTTCAGCTTCACTTCCCCTTTGCCAATCCTTTGGCAAGGCTCACCAGCTCCTCTACCTGGAACTGCATGGAAAGAGGCAACCGAATCTTTTATCCAAGATTCAACTTTATCCAAGAACCCTGCAAACACATCCTGTGCAACAACACCTGCTACATCTGTATCTTTAGTTTCTTCATGCTGATCTGTTACCAACCAACAATAATCTTTTACCTGCTCTTTCTTTCCATAGGACCATGAGTGACCATCTGTGCTTTTCAACTCCTCCATTCTTAGCTTACTTTGATCTGCTGTTGCTCTACTCCCACTCGATCAGAAACCCCTGAGAGTGACCTGTAACCAAACACAAAACCTGCTTCCTCCAACCTCAGCTCAGATACCACCTGTTGGTATCAAGCTCAAGAACCTACAACCAAGGCTCTGATACCACTTGTTGGGGATCTAGAACAACAAACATGCTCTGATACCACTTGTTGGGAGAGGGTGTACACCGAAAGCACACAATTTGATTACTAATACCAAGCAACTTAATATGCGGAAATTAACCAGATTCACCAAGTAACTAGAATTCAGAATAACACATGATATGAGAGACAATACCAAATTGTATTAACACTTTATACAGAAAAGAATACAATAAAGAAGATGCCACTTCTTCTCCACCACCTTACAGAGGTTTCCCACGCCTCAAGTGAATAGTAATTCTTCTCCCCAAAGCTCTCCCTCTCACAGGTCCCAACACCCAACTCAAATACAGAGTTGGTGTTCACCTCCCCGTGCTCCACGCACACCACAAGTGCTCCACGCACTCCACAAGCACTCCACGTGCTCCACAAGTACTCAAGGTACTTCAAGTAGATCTCCCATGAATCTGCAACAACCTGCAATTCAACAGACCATACTTATGGAAGGAACTCCCTTGCCTTCCTCTTGCTCTATCCGAGTACAAACCTGTACTCCAAGTAGATCCTCCCTGATACTGCTCCCTGTAGTGTTGCTGTCTGTATGACCTTGCACACCTGCAAATCAAGCAATGGTTCCAATCACCTGTGAACCTCGACCTTGCACACACATACACCTGCAGATCAATGATCTTACTTATTGAAGAACCCAGCTGGCTCTCCAATCCAGCACCAACACACCTGGTACTGTGGCACTAGGAGGAACGCACCATAGCTCTACCTCACACACAGAAGGAGCTTATAATTATGCTCTCTTACTCCCTAGCACACTTTTCCAATACAACCATGAGTCTATTATATAGATCTCATCCAAACAATGATTAGACATCTAATTACCATAATTAGATCCGCAGCTATGAGTCTAAAATTAGCACTCATCATGCAAACTCTTGGTTCGTTAGCTCACTGCCCGTTATTAACTCACAGTCGAACTACACAGGCGATCGACGTCGGTCCCTGTCCGCCTGGGGTCGCCGACGCCGGCCGATATATGACCGACGTCGGTTGCCTTCCTGTCTTACCCTACCGACGCCGGTTGGCCAGACCAACGCCAAACACTTCTGACACTCAGCAACTCATTCTGCAACCTCCTCCTGTTTGCATCAGTGAAGCTTTTAGCTCCACAAACCTAACACAAAGCTGGTATCTCAAGTGAAATAAGCAATCTAGCTTCTCTCCCATAAACAAGTGTGTATGGTGAGTTTCCAATGGCTCTTTTAGGGTGATCCTATCAACCCAAAGATCTATCTTCAACTTGGAATACCATATCCTTTGGTTCTCCTCCATTGTCCTCTTTATGATTTTGATTATATTATTATTTGTGGATTCAACTAGTCCATTCCCTTGTGGATAATAGTTAGAGGAGGTACTAAGATAGATGGCATGTTTCAAATCCCACTCACTTATCTTCATTCCAAAAAAATCTAAAGCATTATCTAAAATTATTGTTTAAGGAGCTCCAAACCTTGTCACTATTCCTTCGTAGAAGTCTAGAATTGAACTTTAATTTGATTCCTTGAGATCAATATCCTCTACCCACCTTGTAAAGTAATCAGTATTAGTCAACACCCACTTGTGACCAACACTAGAAGGTGGGTTGATTAGGCCTATGAAATCTAAACCCCCTTGCATAAATGGTTGATTAGCTTGAATTGGATGAAAAGGCAAGGAAACAAGATTTTTTTTACCATCAAAGAGGGCACACTTTTGCCACTTCCTTACCCAAGCATGGGTGTATTTGAAAAAACTAGGCCAAAAGTATCCAGCTCTCATAATTTTAGTAGCTATGGTTCTTGGAGCAAAGTGACCACTAGTTGGTCCATCATGAAACTCAAATAGTATTTTCTCAAATTTATCTAATTTAACACACCTAAATAACACACCTAATAATTCCTTTATAAACAACACTCCATCAATAAGTACATAAGGAATGGATTACAATCTAAAGTACCTTCTTCTAGCTCTATCAAGGCCTTATGGGCACTCACCAATTTGAAGAAAATGGATCATATCTTGTCTCTAACTCCTAATTTATGAATATTTAGCTATCATAGGGTAGTCATGAAGTTCCAAAACAACCTCCTTTTGTTCCTTCAAATATGAAGCAAGATGTTCACATAACCCTTCCCTTTCACTAGCTTGGTTATCTTGATTTCTACATCATACTCCATCACTTTTGTGATCCAACCAACCCCTATCTCATCCAAATATTTTATAAAAACAAAGTATTTGACACTAATATTAGGTACCAATATGTTAATCTTGTTGTTATACAACATATTATGAAACTTCTTTAGACTCTTAACAACTGAAAGTACTTGCTTCTCAACATAGGTGTATCTTACCTCATAGCCCTCCAGACCTTGACTAAAGAAGGAAATAGGCTACTCCAATTTTTCTTAATTTGATTGAGTAAGCATGAAAAATATTACTTCCTCATTTCCAAAGGTATACAAGTTTAAATCCTTTGATAAATTAGGACTTGCAAGAGTTTGAGCTTGGGTAATGGCTTGTTTAATCTCTTCAAAAATCTCCTTCCTTTTCTAGTCCAAGTGAACACTTCATCCTTCCTTATCATAGAGGTTAGAGGCTTGAATAAATTATAAAAATCAAGGATGAACCTCTTTATGAAATTAATTTTCCCAAAGAAACTTTACAAACCTTTCTTGTGTTTGGGTAAAGCCAATACCAAGAATGCACTCACCCTTTCAGGATCTATGGACAAGCCCTCCTTGAAGACAATGTGTCCTAAAAGTTTGACTTCATGGAAAAAATACACACATTTATTTGGGTTGAGAGATATTATAAACTCTCTACATCTCTCAAAAATATACCTAAGGTGATTCAAGTGATCCTTTGCATCCTTAGAAAAACTATGATGTCATCAAGATACACCAACACAATGTCATTTATTAGTCCTTGAAAATCCATATCCATTTCAATTTGAAATGTAAATTAAACATTAGAAAATCCAAAAGGCATTCTCTTATAATCATATATACCCCATTTAGTAGTAAATGATATCTTATATTGGTCACTTTCCTTCACCAAATTTGTTTATACCTAGAATACCCATCAATGAGAGAAAACCTTTCACTACCTACCACAACTGGAAAAATTTGTTCCATGGAGGGAAGAGGATAATGGTACTTCAATAAAAATCTATTCAAGTACCTAGAATAACCATACAACCTAATTTATCTATTCTTATTCCTAATAAGGACTACGTTTTCTAACCAAGATGAATGCTTAATAGGAAAAATGATTTTGGACTCAATCAACTTCGTAAGCTCTTTCTTCATAAGAGGCTCAATCTTAAGATTGATTGGCCTTTGTCTTTGTTTTATGGGCTTAGCATTTTTATCTAGATATATGATATGTTGAGCTAATTTTGGATCAAATCCCTTAAAATCACTATATTCCCATGCAAATACATCAAAAAAATGTTTGCATAACTCATTGAAAGCATGTTTCTATCTACTATTACATACCTTCCTAAGTGTAAGAAAATTATCCTTGAAGATTTTTACTATCTCATAGTTTTATTTCTTAGTATACATGCTTACCTTTTCTCTCTTCAACTATTCATCATCATTGAAAATACTATCAAGTGTGACTAGTTATTTAGGGAGATTCTTTGACTTAAATTATATAATTTGACCTCCATATTACTATTGTAGCTTGAAATGATTCTTAGAAGAGAACTCAGCCGCCTCTTGTAGAAAAAGTGTTATTTATTGGTCACTATCAAACACTTTCTAATTAGTAACATTATCTAGTATGGATGGTCTTAATCACCTTGAGATATGGATGGTTCGTATCCTCTCCTATCCCCTTTGAAACATCAAATTGAGCTCTAACTACTGCCAACATATCAACATGTTTATTATCATCTCTTGGGATAGATGTGATGTTGAAAGATTGGAAATCATCCACAAGAGATCACACTCTATGCTTATATGACTTGATCAAAGAGTTCATAGTCACATTTTGGCCTCTTACTTGATTTATAATCAACTCACTATCATCATACTCTTGTAACTCCTTCAAACCTCTTTTCCTAGCCCACTCAAGGCCATGCATGAGGGATTCATATTCTACCACATTAAAAGTAAATTATAATAAAAATCTAAGTGGAATAGTACCTTTCCTTGGAAGGAGAAACCAACATTTCTCTACCACCTGCCCCAACCCTACCATAAACCATCCATATCTTCACTTGGCTTGACCAATTTTGGCATGAAAGAGTCCTCTTCATGCATACAATACACTCCAAGACTAGCCTCTTCTATGAATTTTTAAGGATCATTTTCATAATGTTCATCCACCCATTCATCTAAGTATAAATAATAAACTCCTTCAACAGAAGATGTTTGAGATCGATCTATGTGAAGTTCCTCTTCATCAATAATGGCATAATTGACATTTTCCACTTTAGGCATGTAAGGCTCTAAGTGATTGTGATTGATAGGTTCTAATTCAATCTTTACCTTAGTACCATATTTTGTCCTTAAAACCATGTAAGACCAATTTGCTACCAAGTATCCACCTATCTTAGCTATAAACTCTTTTGACAAATAAAGAGCAAAGTATGGAGACAAATCTACCACAACCACATCATGAGGAATGTAAAAAGTAGGACAAACATGTAAAATCAATTCAAATCCTTGAACACTCCCAAAGTATTTGCTGGTGATCCATCCAATTTTAAAAATCCTTTAGCCATTGGCTCATACTTTAGTCCCAATTTAACTGCTATACACTTGGGCATAATTGAAGTATTAGCCCCACTATCTATGATGCAGAGGCCCAATTTATCTACTATACACTTGGGTATAATTGAATTCATAACCCCACTATCTATGATGCTATTATGAACTAATAAATCACTAATGATTAGAGATAGGTAGAAAGGAAGATTTTTATAAATATTTTTTACTTGTTTATCAATGGGCTGAGTCCCATTCAACAAGACAATGTTCTCATTCCTAGTTGATCCAACTTGCTTACCAAGTCCATGAAATTATTTTTGAAGAATGTCCAATTTGTATTCCATTTTGCATTGACATCTCAAAAGTGGGAACTTGAGATGCTTGATTTCCTTGCATTGTCATGTCTTGACTAGTCATTTCATTGATATATGCAACTTGGCCTTGATTTTGGTCATAAGAGGGATAACATGGTTGTTATTGAACAAAATTTCTTTGAGTGTGAATAAGATCATTGGAATAAGAGGAAACATTAGGATTGTAACTTTGGTAAGGTATAGCTTGAGTGATTTGACCTTGTCCTTGAGCATTACCTTGAAAAGGAGGTCTATTTCCTTGTCCAAACTGATTATAAGGCTAATAAGGTCTATAAATTTGAGCTTGTTACCTTTTGAGGGAAACCAGTTCATTAGTACCACTTTCGAGCAAAATCTTGACTTCATGAATCTCATTTGTGGGAGCAATGGCATACCTTTCTTTATTAGGCAAAGGAGTCAAGGTAGGTAATGTAACTTGACTAAGAGGCTAAAAATTAGGAAACAATGGCATTAGTGGCCTAAGAAAAATATTCCCTAATTAAACAAGACAATTCTCAGTATTGAAGGCTATCTCATAGGTATCAAGGAGTGTATTCCCACCCATATATTGGATCATCATGGCTACATCACTATTCAACACTTTTAGATAGTATAAGAAGGCATAGTTTGGAGTAGGTCTCATAAGAGCTAGGATCCTATCCCATGTTTTTTAAAATCTAGTGTTAAAATATTACATAAACTCTTATGGTTCCCTCTTGATAGTGGTAAATTGATTAGCTAGTGATAGATGATCACTTATCTATCCAAACCTCTTAGTTAATAGATCTCCTAGTTCATCTTATGAACCAACATAATTTTTAAGTAGAGTCCCATACTAATCTAAGGCCTTTCCTTTAAAAGACAATGACAATAACCTAATGGACACATTCTCTTCGGTGATATTATGGATATATAATTTTTTATATATATTTATAATGTGTTTAATGAAAGTAATAGGACCCTCTCTACTAAAAGATGGAACACTCTTAAGAGCTACTCCTAGAATTTAGTCATATTGGGCAAGATTCAAAGGAGATGATCTGGTGAAGGCTATAAAAGGTTGGTTATTATCCATATTAGAATGTGAAATATGAGTATTATGGGTTGAACTAAATAATAAATTATACTTATTAAACACCAACTTTCTTGAATAAGGATGGGTATTCACAAACCAAAACCTTTTGGCAGAATATAGAGGCAATTACAGAAACTCAAAGGGTATGCCTTTAGTAGTAGACCTAATGGTGAAATTTAGCATGGGAATTAATAATTGATCAGAAACCAAAGATATGAAAACTTTAGTGGAGTTTCTAGGTATTGAATGTATATGTTCTTGTAGCTACAACTATGCCAAGACCAACACCAATCTTAGAATATCTTTTAGGACTTAGAGTCCCACCAAGTGTGTCAAAAACTATTGTCACTTGGATTTTCACCCATTAAGGATATTCCTATCTCTCCTTATCCAAGTTGTAAAATGGAAACATCTCTCTTTCTATGGGTGATAATTTTGTTGAGATGAATCTCTAGAAGGGCTAGTTCCCTTGATGCAATCTTTGAAACACTTTCTTGCCTATCAACTTTGGATGAAAAGGGTTAAGAAAAAAACTAATAAATATAAAATAGGTGATGAACCAATAGTATATTTCCTCCCATTGACTAAAATTTTACCACTTAGAGTCAAACAAGACTTCTTTCACATAAAACTCACAATTCAAGTTGCATTGCCACATCAATATTTCATAAGTTAGGTCCAAAAGGCATTTTGATGCTTAAAAGGGTAATGAAGGATTCATTTGTGGGATAAAATCATGAAAAAATTATAACACACATATACACTTAGAAAATAAGACTAATAAATACTTGTAACAATTGATCTTTTTCACATTTGGTGAAAAATCAAGGATAACATGTTAGAAAAGATAATGTTCTGCTAGACAAGACAAACAAGATTTAACTAACACTCAATTTAATAACATGTGAGTAGGAAAAATCACCTTTTTATTTCTTAAAGAGTCATTCAAGTACAAATTTGTCTAGGGTTTCACCATTAACTAATGGAGGCTACTCTAAAGAGCCAAAAGAGTTCATATATATAACTTTTGAGAGAATAACAAGACAAGGGAAGTTCAAAGGTCACTTGGACACTTGTCAATCTTGATAAAATGAGTTAAAATTACATGAAAAAGATATGTAAAATGAGTCATGCAATGTTAGGAGGTCAAATTTTACAAACAAGTCATGAAACTTATGAAAAGTCGCATAAAAACACTCAATTTTGGCTCATAAAACTACCTTCATCATTTAGACCTATTTGAACATCTCACCACTAACTAGGGATAGGTATAATTATTTTTATAGGAGATAAGGCCTTAAAAAATTCAATTCCATGCATTGGTTCTGATCCTAATCATCTAAAAACTCTTGGAAGGAAGCCATCACTTCCTATAGTCTAAAAACTCCTCTTTTCTATCACCCCTCACACTTGGCCTCAAAATTGGCCTTAGTTTCCCATGAAAATACATGGGAGAGAGTGAATGACACCTGGAAAGACTATACAAAGCCTTATAATACTTAGGTACATTTTAAAAAGACATCCACTTGAGGTTTCCACACTTTCCACCCTTGTGTTCACTATGCTAATTTTGACTGGTTGAAAGGAGAGCTCTAGTTTGGACACTTATAAGTTTTTAATTAGAAATAAACAACCTTATGAAGTTATCACAAGTCCTAATCCTCCCTTAAAACTTGATTTCATCTTCAGATCCTCTTTAGAACCTAAAAAATACACAAAATGGTGAGAAAAATAGTATTTTTGCCTATTATCTATGCAATTACATATAAATTATCTACATCAAGGGAGCCTGAGTGAGTATTCTCCATGATCCAATTGATTTCATTTCCAAACTATGCCTTTTAGGTGGCTCTCCAAGCTTGTTTTCTCCATTAGGTTCATTCAAGGGTTTTACAAGGGTTTTAAATAGTTTTCTACTCTTAACCATTATTCATAAAGATTCACATTAAAGTTTAAAAACAATACCAAAAATTGGTTTCCAAGGACCTTATATAACTCCTCTAAATTATTTTTTCTCCCATGTAGATACTTCAAGCAGATGTGAGCTCCAAAAGTTGTCCTATCAAACTTGCTCTTCCAATTTTGTATTGGTGTGAGTGATTTTGAGCTCAAGGATGGCTATCATAATGTATCCTCTACACTCCATAAGTTCTAAAACCTATATTTTGATGTCAAAATAATTCCTTAATCATTTTTATGGTCTACCAAGAGTTAGAAGTGAAGATGGACTAACATTTGACATTAGGCCTTCTCAAATCCCAATAGATTTACTAGGCACCTTGATGGATTTAGATGTAAGGACTGGTAAATCATGTTTTTATTTATGTATTATGAATATTTACATCCAAATTGAGCTCATAATACAACTACATACCCTTTAAAGAAATCTACTTTGTCAACTTCTCTCATTCACCAACTAGACCTAGTAGAAACCTTGTCTAGTTGGATTGTGTGTAAAGGGAAAATGGGTAATTTGAGGAGTCTAAGATTGATATATTTATTCTTATATATTATTTTAATTCTATACACCTCATAATATGATTATTTATGTCCCCATATTTTCACATCAAGTCTTCTACCCATTCTACACTCATTAGGTCACTTTGGCAAATTCTGATTTTCCTAGACTATTTGACCTCGAAGATAAAATGGATAGGTATATCCATTATTTACAAGGAAAAAATAATATTTTGGGAGTTTTTAAAAGTTATTAGGATTATTTTTACTGTATTTTTTTGTCTTATTCCATTATTTAGGTGTTTAACCATCTCAAAATGCGTAAAAAAGGCCTAAAAAAACCCTATTTTCCTACATTTCTTTCAAAATCTCCTATGAATGATCTCTCCAAGCCAACACCATAATTTTATACTATTTAAACATTCTAAAAACCTTAAATTTTTTCTCATATATATTTTAAATCCATTTAAAACACTTTTATATGGATTTCTCATATTTGTTCATTGGGCAAAGGGGTTTCCTAGTCATATGTACAAATTATTGTCCATTTGTTAAGTGGGGAAAGAATTTGAGCACTTTATTAAGGTATGGGTCTTGTTGTGACACCTATTTTATGATAATTTATCATTTTTTAGTCATTTAAACTTTCCTTTCACCTCTATATAGTCCATGTTTCACTTACCTTACTATCTTGAACCCTACTATGACCGTGCATAGAGTCTTAGGACCCTATTGTGAGCCCTACTTTCATTTTTGGGAAAGTTTCATGACATAAATAACAGACCCCTTGAGGTGATAATTAATTGTTAAATTAATATTGGGTACCAATTTACCATGCTAATGGACATTTTACCCCAAAAGTTGAGTCCCTGTTGACTGGACTGAGACAATTTTCTAGGGTCTATTGTAGATCATCATTTTGCTTCCTTGGAACTTGATTGGAGTGTGGGAAGATCCCTTTATTACATATTGAATTAAAAAATTTTATATCCAAACAAAAATTCTCCTTAGGATCCTTCAAGATACTATCTTGTATCAACTTTTTAAAACACTATTTAGATGAGGTACTCTACCCACAACTCTGCTTGTAGGTGCCATTAACCCTATCCATTTGGTCATGGTGCCCATGAAATCCTTGAAACAAACTATAAAGTCATACAAAGTATATTTAATTTTCATTCACATATTTTTTCCACTATAACTCAAACTGTGCCCTTCCCTTGACTAAGACACTTTTCCCCTTAAGACCATGTTGTAAGTGAAAATAGGGTCTCAAAGGAGTTTGGTTGGGGTGATTTGATGAGGAAAAAGGACTTATTAGATTCCTTTTGAAACACATAGCACTATAGTTGACTAAAATTCACCTTTTATGGGATAAACACTATCTAACCCATGCATAAACCATTTTTTATTCACCTTACTTGTTTGACCCATGTAGGTGTCATTCTCCATGCCTGAAGGGTACCTGTAGGTGGTCATGGGGTATACAATATTTTATGTTATTATTCTCTTTATGCCTCTAATTTAATTATTTTACCTCATTACACTAGTCTAGTCATCCCATTTATGAGGTTATGTTAAATATTGTTCCTCAAGGTAACAAAATGCCATTTACTCCTATAGGCTTGTAGACATCATTGAAGTTTTTTAGTGTGTTCTAAGGCATATTTGAGTCTTTTCAAAACCATCTTCCACTGATCTTTTCCCCCTAAAATTTGGTAGGGTTCTTATCATACAATAGGGCTACAAAGTTCACCTTTTTATATACCTTTAAACCTTTGGGGAATAGGTTATGGAATGTCACCAAAACCTCTTTATCTCTCTTTTACTCTTTTAGGGATTTGATCGCAAAACTTAGTCTTGTCCTTCAAATAGGATTCTATGCTTATTTTTTCCTTATAAGATCTCTGAATAGGTTTTTATGACTTTTATTTCTATCTTATAACCTTAAGGAGATGTCACATTATTCCAAGTCTCTATACAATACTTGAATGTCTTGCTCAACCATCTATAGATGATTGTTTTGATGCTCAAGCAGTGGACTGGGCATGAACAACTAAAAACAATGAGTGAGAATAAGAATCATATGATTTTTACATCCCTCATAATGAACATCAATCAAAACTAAGAATTTTTGACACACATCAACCTTCTCATACCTCAGTATGACATCAACAAATGCTCCTGTGGGTGTGCATTGGGAAAATTATGTAGGCAAAGCTTGAAATGTGGTAAAATATGATGAAACTATCTTCAAGAGTACTCAAATACCATTTAAAAATTTGAAATACATTATCTTTATTATTTTCACCTTTAAACAAACTTTGATACACCTTTTCCAACATAAACATCACTTGTATATACATGGGAAATATAATAGATAAAGGCATTAAATGACCACCTTGGCATGGAACATAAGCATATGGTCAAAATTACACCTCCCAAAGCATAAAAAATAACTTCATTCAACTCCTAACATCTTGGATAAGACAATACACCTCGATTACCACTTCATAAATAAGATGGGCAAGCTTATGCATGTGATTAAAATTGAAATTATGCAAAGATTTGATAATGAAGGGAAACAAGCTTGAGAGAAAACCAAGAGGTAACATGGTGAAATGAAAACGTGAAAAGATGTGGTCACATGACCCAAGGACTTGTGTAATACCATTTACCAGCTATATGAGACCCTAAAGGAAAACACACTCAATAAATAAGAAGCACTTCAGCTAAAATTGCACATGGTGACACCCTCTTACATCATAGACTAATTTTCTCATCCAAACATTATGAAACATGAAGTTAAGAATGGATACCATTTTAAAAATAAGTATACACCCTATAGAGACAATATCACTAGCTAGTTCATATATATTTGACCAATATAGAGTAAAACCTAGAGGGTGTATGAAACAACTAACAAAATTGCGCTATCAAATTGTTATAAATCGTTCATAAATAATGGTTGACCAATATTAAAAATTCATATATGAAAATTAAGGTGTCCTAGTTTAAAACAACCTCCTAAATTTTTTTTATTGAAATTGCTTGTGCTCTTTATATCAAGCAAAAACTTGAAGGCCACTTCAATCTATCCAAAAAAAAAAAGAAATGAGAAGAACAATTTTGGCCTCAAAATGGATTTTTAAAAATGAAACAAACATTAAGGTGAGTTTTAGGAAGGTTTATAGGCCCCCAAGATCTTTCTCCACGTGGCACATTTCCCTATGTGTTGTACAAGTGCCATTTTATCCCCTTTTCAATTAGTTTCTATAATTTCAATTGAATAACCTAAAAAATTTAGAGGTAAATAACATACCTAACATCTTAAATAACTTATTAGACTTTTAAAAATAAGATAGGACACTTGGTCACCTTGGGAATTGTGCCACTTGCATTTATGACCCTTAAAAGCACATTTATTAACTCAAAAGACAAATAGGCTAATAAAACTATGACTAAGGCTAAAAATACATTATATGACATTGATTTAACCATAATATAGCTTATGACAAAGGTTTATACTCATAAAATTTTCAAAAAACCAAGTTTTTACCTATATGGTTCCAAGTTTGACCTAAAATTAAAACTTGGTCAATAGGTACTAGGTTGGCCACCCAAGTAGAGTGGTAAACTATAAAGATTTTCCTAGTAGAGAGTAACTTATGAACCTCTTTATGTATTAAAGGTTCCATGATTGGGTTTATAGGTCTATGTCTGTGCCTAATTAGTTTCTAACCTAGTTTGAGTGGGATTGTGTGAGTAATCACTCTCAGGTCAAATAATTTTAGGTCTCCATAGGCCTAGTCAATTACATCATTATACCTCAATAAAGGGACATCTAGTTAGGACCTATATTGATAGTGTGAGGGTTTTCCACTTAACCTAGGTTGATAATTTAGCACTTTTGGTTCTCAAACTTGGGTTTCTTCATTTGGGATGTGGGGTATAAAGTGTCAAACATTATTTATAATGAAATAATCCCTTTCAGGATCTGATTGCCATGGATATTAAGGATCCCATCCTTATCTATCTCAAATCTAGGGTTATATCTATCTACTTCATCAATTATCTGGGTCTCAAATACCCCAGTGGTATTGAGAAACTAGATAATCTATTGGTCATCCTCAAATACCTAGAAGTTCATCACATTATCTGGGAAAAAGGGATAAGGGACTAGTTCCACATTATTATTTTAACTCACTTTTATCTAGGGGTTAATTTTATCATTTTAGATTATAATGATTCAATATCTTAGTTTTATTCCCTAGGGATAGGGATGACATTAAACACATTAAACATTTAGATCAAGTCCTAGGATATATGTTTATATCTTCTGAGGTATGATATCTTACATTAAAATTTACTCTTGACTTGGTTGACCACCATATTAGATTCACTAAACACCCTAAATTATTTTGCCTTGTGTTTTAATGCAAACTATAACCCTAAGATTAGTGCTTCATACTCTACTAGGTTATTTATGTAGGGAAACTTCAACCTATATGACATTATATATTTCCTCCCTTGGGGATCTATTAACGGAACACTAAATCCACTTCCTTATTTGGAATGATCCTTGTATACATAAAAGGACCATAGGCCTTATAAGTCTAGCTCATTATCAACTTTACCTTTAGCAAGTTTTATGCTCAACATATAGATTCCCAAGTTTGAGGATGCTAGGTTCACTTTTACATTAATTTCAATGTACCTAATTATCATGTGTTTCATGAAAGGCTCTCTATCCAACCTAATTTGATTAGGATAAACTCTCTAGGGTATCCGTATATGAGAGAAATCTATGGCCGTATACCCATTTAGGGATTTAGACTAGTCTCTACTAAGGAGCATGCCATAAGCCTTGGGAATATCTACCACATGGATGTCTATGAACTATTGAATCCTAGGCTCATATTCTAATTGCATGTGGACATTTAAAATATTTCCCACCAGCTTAACCTCGGATTTGTCTAGTTAAACCACTACCTTATCTAAATTGATAGTGACTAACCCTAATTTATCATATGTGCCTACTAGTATTACATTAGTTGAGGTCCTTGAATCCACTATATAGTTATGTAAGTTCTTTCAAAATACCCTGATGGTCAAGAAAAAGGGTGGCACTTCAATATTTTTTTTGTGAATGAGCATGTTGGTTTGAGCTACTTTTGGCTTCATGTGGGTTGGTGGAGATGACTTATTAGTTAGGTACTTTAATAGAATATTATGTTACTCAGTGATATGAATAAGTTTATGAAGCATGATGTTGTATTTGATATTTTTAATGTCCTCTACTAAATTATAACCTCCTTTAATCTGGACTGTTGGGGCCTCTATAGAAGCTTTTGGTTCTTGAGATTTTGGAGGTGGGGTGTCATTCCTATAATTATGGTTAAGTGGGGTGGAATCATTATTTGGAGGAGTCAAGGTAGTGAAGGGTTGTTGTGGTTTTATGTTACTTATGGTATAATTTATCTTTTATAACTACTCAAATTCATGTACCTCACTAGTACTCTCCTCTGGTTCATTTTCTTCTTGGCTAAGAAAATATAGGGTTTATAACACTATGGCTATGCTAGGGGGTCTACCTAAGCTAGATAGTTTTAGATGATTTGGGACTAATTAATACTCCTCCATTTCCCTCTAAAAGATATCAAAAGCACTATAAAACTAACAGTCAATCTCCTCACAAGAAACTGTGTTATGCACTTGACACCAATTGGGTAGGGATATTTCATAGATGTTAACTTTGGGTATCCTATTAGGTGAGGGATCCAACTAAATATGGGGATGGATTTTGTTTTTGTTATATATTTTATACATAAATTTCATGTTAGAACTCTCCACATTAGAGCTACTCATCTGCTTTTACAGTCTAAGGAAGTCATTACTAAGTTTTTACATCATTTACCAAATGGCATCTAGCTTATTTTTTGTGGACTCTTAAGGTATGACATGGGTGTTATTAATGGATAACAATGTAACCTAGTCTTAAAATTGAGGAGATATCTCATGGTTTATTGGGTTAAGAAAACCTAGGTGTTGGTTAAGCATGACATGACTTAGTGGGAGCTTATTTATGGTGAGAATCAACTAAAGTATTGGGATATTTTGATTAACATTAGATAAGAGGTTCAATATGGACATATGTGGTAATGCATTAGGAATGGGATCCATGATTTAACCTTAAGGTTTCATCAGCCTGTCAAATTTTATAGCTTCTTCATAAGCCAATGGTAAGTCTTCTATTATTAGGTCTCACCTCAAAAACATGGCTATCTAAGGGTCCAAGTCATTTTTATACATATCAAGCACTAGTTGAGGACTAGATTGGTAGAGTGAAGTGACCCAGATATACATATTTTGAAATTTAGTGTTGAAGTCCCTGATAAGATTATTGGGTTCCTGTTTGATGTAGTCAAACTATTGGTAGACATTGGGGTCAATAACTTGCCCAAACTGAGCCAAGAAGGTGCTACTAAAGTGGTCCAAATTGGTGATTGAGTCCTTAGGGAGGTTAAGGAGACAATAATATGATGGGTCCATAAATGATAAAGGGAAAAGCCTATATGCCAAATCCTTGTGTTCCACATTCAGAATCCTTAAGGTGATCTTTTAGGAGGTCACATGCTCTTTAATAGTTTAACCTACATTGGGATTTAAATGGGGAAGATATCTTTTTGGGTTTTGAGGTAAGTCATGGATAACTCTATGAATATTAATGGCCAACCTAGATAATCAAGTTACTGAGAAATTAATTTGGGGGAGACTAAGAAGATGATCTAGTGGGGACCATTGTAGGTTTGGGTCTACCAAGTCCGTGTATCCTATGGAATTACAAGGGTAAAACCACTAGTTAGTTGTGATGAGACCTAGTTTTGGTGGTAGGTGCAGTAGGCTCTAGGGTTATTCATAGATAAGTAATAACTAAAAAATTATAATTTATAATAATAAAACCTAATAAGAAAATACTCCATATGCTAACACTCAATATTCAAACAATTAATATGGTCCTCCTTATAGAACCAGTTATTATCCTTCCAAAATCCTCCACCAAAAAGCACTCATGGGACTGAGTGTTTCCAAAGAGAAGAATGGGAACAATGATGTACTTTAATCCTCAATTTTAGGATTGATGTGAGATTATCCTAGGGCACGGTTATAAGTATTTAGATTTATAACAGAGCCTATCTAGAATAGTTTCTAAGAGATGTAGTGCCACCACTAGAGATTTAGTAATAATGATTTGAGTTACAAGTTAACTAATTTGGTCTTATTGATAATGTTCATATGTCTCACTTTAAAATTTTTTAAAATGAGGGGAAGGTAATTTAGGTTCCAAAAAAAATATAAAAAAATAAGGGGAGAGTAAGTCAAGAAAGAGTGTTTCTAGGTTAGAATGAGGTTAATGCTTCAATAACCAAGACAAGTGCATCTGCCATAACTATACCACCATATGTTAAGTTTCACCAGAGGTTTTGACCTAGTACTACACAATGGGAAGAGTCTAAGGAAACAAGTAAGAATACTTAATTTATGAACCCCTCACTAAGTATTAATATTCAAAATCCCATACTAAATATCACATAGACTTTCTAGATAACCTATAGCCTCAACACATATTATAAATATTATGAAGAAAATAAAAAGGATTCATAAAAAGGTTATGGTTGTCAAACATATTATAATAATTACACTAATTAAGTGATAGAGCTTTTCTTTGATTATATTAGCATGAAGATTCATTCAAAACTATAAATGATAGATACTTTAACATACAAAACATGCATTTTATAGAAATATGAATATTGTATTCATTAAAAAATAAGTTTCATTTACAAAAATATTGATCTTGGCTAACTTTTCACGATTTGAAAGGCTGAAGGAAAAATCAAGTGAAATCTTGGCTTGATTCCAACAACACTTTGGATCTAAGAATTTTTGACCCAAAAAACATAATATAGTTATATCTTTATAGATGAGGATGGGGTTTACCTCTAAGTAGCACAAGATTCCCATATTGGGACATGATGGACACTTATAATTATCAAATATGTATAATTTAAAATACAAAGGATAATTTCCCCTCCACTCCTCCAAAATATATATAGGGGCACACCTAACCAATATATAGAGGAGGAATAGACAAGCTGATTCCCAATTAAATAGACTTTGCTTCCTTATCTTCTATCATAACAATCATGAGGTCAAATTCTAGGTCTAATTTGGTGATGTTAATTGGAGGCTCCCTAAAGATCATCTTTGACTAGGACACCAACTTTTGGTAAGCCTAGAGAGGATCTTCCATAGCCACCTTGACTTCATACACCTCGTTGATGCTTGTTGTGGACAAGGCTAAAAGCTCTAGTATTTCTTGGGCTCTAGCCTTGTTTACTTTATCCACCCTTTTCTATATAACATGATCAAAGTGACCTAGGTGGACCCCAAACTCACCCCCATCTAATAGAATTCCATCTAGGTAGTATAACACCTATATATTAACCTCTATAAATAAACTAATATCTTCATCTTGCCATCTTCTAGGGGTTCTTTTTATCATAGTCTATGCCAAGCCCAACCATTCCTCATTTGAAGATCTCATGTTCCACCATAGGTTTGGTACAACATTAGGTCTTAAATGGGCATCAACTTCAGCTCTAAGCACATATCCCTATGCACTATGACTACTAGATTCCTATATCTTCTCTTAAATAAAGTCATATTCACTAAATGGGCCTAGGCCCTTTGGACAAGCACCCTGATATCTACTAGAGTCTACACCACTTTTCCCAAAGTTGAGAAAAGATATAAGAGGGCATCCTTGACATGTATAATTAGCCCAACAAGGAAGGATATCTTCACCTATGCTTCTAAGGTTTGGAACTACTTCTGCATGTCCTCTAATATTTTTTTTGACATGTTGTGGGTAACCAAGAGAACTAAGATCAAATCCTTGGCCACTTTCTCATCTCTTATAGAAGTACTCACATTTTTGAGAGAGAATATATCCTACTAGGTTTTCCAAACCATAGGTTTCCCTTCTTACATGAATTTTTGCATAATGATCTTTTACATGCTCTCGATAGTGTGATCAAAGTCCCCCCACACATCCAAGTTACCTTGCATTGTCATATTTGGTGCTTGTGACACCATAGTCATTCCCAAGGTTAGGGGATGTGTTGGTGGGGTGGTGGATATGGTAGTGAAAGGTGGTGGATGAGGTGGAAGGGGCATAGAGAAAGTGAAAGGGGAAGCCCAAGGGAACAATTAAGGAGGGGGAAAAATGGAAGTATATGGATGCAAGATGAATGGGGAGGCCCAAGGGAACATCTATGCCTACCAATGAATTTGGGTCATGCCAAATTGAGGGTTAATAAATATAGGATAAGGGAAATTTAGTAGGAAAGAAGAGATTTGGTTATTAAAATTAAATCCCTAGGCACCAGGGATGAGGGAAAAGGGAGGCCATGGTGCAAAGAGTTGTTAACAAGTTTAACCTCCTTAGTCAAACTATCACCCCTATATTTTAAAACTTTATTTTTTATACTTATACAACATTGTTCATAGCTTTGTCATTCCTTATGTGGTCTTTAAAGGGTCTTTCAAAAGTCTTATTAGCATTTTTTATGGTAGTGTCTTTACGAAGCATTCCAATGCCTTAAATGTTAGTCTAGTGAGTCCTAGGGGTATGCCAAGATGTGTCAAGATGGCATACATTCCTATAAATTCAGTCATTTAATTTTTATACTTGGTTTAAATATTGCTAATATTTTTTGATGAAATTAAGGTAATTTAGCAAAGTTTAAGGTTTTTGGAGAAACCTAGGTTTACATTATGGCTAATTCAAACCTTATCTAGGCACTATATTTGCATAGAGAATTAAATAAAATGGTTAATAAGTCATTTTAAGTCCTAGAAGGTCTTGGATTGATATATTTTTGCTATATGAGATCATCCAATATACACTAGCTTTCTTTGCACTTGAAAATGCGTTTAAGAGATTTATGTCTATTTACAAATATGGTTAAGATGGAATACACATACCATTGAATTTTTCAAAGATTTAAAATATTTTTAAAATGTAATAATGTTAGGAGGAAGTCAAAATAATGGTCTAAATGTTAGAACATTTCAATTTTATCTCTAAATAAGGTAGTTTTAGGAGTTTGTATGGGTTTGGGATATTCACTTGTAAGAGAAAATGACTTAAAATTGTGTCATGGTCTTCTATAGGTAATATACGTGGGTTTAAAATTTTTATAGGTATAGATAAGGCAATAAATACATCTAAACCTCCATCATTCCATTAACAAGCTTGGAAAGTTAGTTTTCATGTGGATGGTATGGCTAATAGAGTCATGGTCTAATATTTTTTTCCAGAGAAAGGGGTCCTATTAAGATTAAAATTGGTATAATTAGTTTGTGGATCCATACACTCCCATTTATGGTCAATCATTAATACTCCAGGGTACACTAAAACTACCTATAAACCCCATAGGCTCATTTTTCTTCTTTAAAATTGTAATTTGAAATAATTTGAATGTATAAGGGAAATTGAGGGAGCTATGTAAGGTCTATGAAAGTATATCAAATTTTTTATCTAAGTCCTAATTGACACATGTGAGTCCATTTTGGTAAGAAAACTCTCTTCAAACACAATTTTCAAGGTGTTTATCATGACTTATTATTTGTTTAAAGGTATTCAAAAGTTTAAGGAATGGAATAAGGTTATTTAGGCATATTTTATCTCTTTTTAATTTAATTATAAATCCATTAGTGATTATACATTTATTCACTCTAACACCATCCTTTCCAAGTAATATGTAGTGATTTCTTACTTTGAAGATTGTGTGTGTAAGATGCTTGCATAAAGTGAGTTTAGAAGGTGTGATATTACATTGTAGAATATATATTATGGTCTTTACCTCATGATATAAGTGAAAAATCATTGGAAGGATGATCTCAGGTTCCAAGAAATCAAGTTTTCATCATGTCAAAGCCTAAAACATAAAAAATATAGACATATAGGTTTGTTTCCATGTGGTTTATAGTGAAATTATGTAAAAAGGTTTGATCTTGAAAACCCAATTCATGAAGATAATTCAATGTTTCAACATTTGGGAGTAGATAATGTGTGAACTAAAAACCAATGCTCAAGATACTCTAAGGACACCTATAGGTCAGTCTTGGCCCTTGTAAAGAAAATGCAAAATAAGTGGTACTTGAGATGCCTAAGGTTTTCTAATGAAGGATACGAAACTCCAAATATATCCTAAACTTTTAAATATGTATTTTACACTCTAGGACTATGGCCAAATAAGATGAAACTAGCCACAAGTTATCATATACAATTATGCTTGTGTATAAATCTCTTAAGAAGTCTTGTGTCTTGTGAAGTAGGTATAGTCATAAAGGCATTTTTGACCTAATTAAATACACTTTAATATGTGGGATAATAATATAAAAGTTTCTAGTGATCATACTAAATATTTCCCATCCTAAATAAGTAGTCAAGATACTCAATGATTACCTATAGGCAACTTGAGTGTTTCAAGTCACCTTCAAATGTCCTATAAGAAGATATAGTGTTTTGGCATGGTGTTTGAGAAAAATTAATAAAACCTAGGAATAAAATTTTATGGATTTATATTCAATGAATGAAGGTATTTTCAAACTAGAGAAACCATCTAGGCCTAACAAACCTAAAGGGTCTCACATAGGCCTGTGCATATTGAAGATAAGATGTGAATTTGTAGGCAAAGAAGATAAAAGAGTTTGAAGATATATTTAATAGTTTTAAAGTATATCTAAGTTTAAAAATACATGAAGTAAAGGTATATCTTTAACATGTAGTCATGAGAACACTAAGTCTCATATAGGTACCTACAAGACTGATTGAGTGACTTAAGTTGGTTTTCAAACTTGAATACGTAAAGAGTTACTTGTATGCATTAGAACTAGAGTTTAAAAGAATTAAAAAAGTATAATAATTCATTTTAAGTCTAATATACCTCAAGATAAATTTTAGAGAAAATATGACTAAGCAAGATTCACTCTAACCCTGCACACATATTCAACAAGCCACCTACAAGCCTATTGAAAATCTGAGAGGAGTTTAAATGCAATGTCATGTATTGGGGATTGGGGTTTGGATAAATAAAAAAATATTTTTAAATCATGAATTATATAATTGTCTCAAAAAAAATTAGATAATGATATACAAGGAGCCCATCCTAAGCACACAATTAATTCTTCACCTATAGTTAGATCTATGTGTGTGAACTTGTCAAGAGATTTGGGAGATACTTAGTTTTAAAAAGTTTTGATGGTAATTTAAATATTAAAAGAGGTAAATAAGGTTTTTAAATACATTTTAAAGGTTTTAACTCTATTTTTTCTTTCCATTTAAGACCAAGAACCCAAATGACCACTTGTAGGTGTGCTTAAACAACTCAAATTGGTTTCAAGATTAAAAAGAGAAGACCAAATGCATAGTGGTGGAATTGGATTTTTTTGGGAGTGGGTAATATAAATTTTTTATTTAGGTACAAAAAAACTAAAGGTAAAGGTCATAATAGATGGTGAGAACAATCACTCTATAACCTTGCATTCATGTAGTCAACATGCCATCTATAGGCCTGCTTACCTAATCAAGTGAAGGTGCTTGTTTAGTGTGAAGATAGGAGTTATGAGAGAAAAAAAAAATTTAAATTGATTTAATGGTGATATAATGATCCTATAATATTATCAAAATCAATTAAAAAGGTGGTAATGTTGATAAGCACTATTTAGGCCTGATAGGCCTAAATTCATACACACAGGTCTATATGGTTAATTTGTGAAGATAATGGTCTTAAAGATAAGATGGAAACATGAATATACAAGATTTAGGTAATATATAATTAATTTAAACATTATATGAAGTTCCTAAATCCTTCAATAGTGAATAAAAATGGAGTTCTCAGCTCATTGAGACCTGCAAACCTAATAGTCTGTTCAAGCTTGCTCATGGTTTAGATGGTTAGTGTATGTTTTGACTAGAAGATGAAAATTTTGAGATAATTAAAAATAAAGGTAGGTGATATATAATTCATTATAACATGTTAATATGTTTTTAATCCCTCAAATAGAGAAGAAAATAAGGAAATACTGTACTACCATCAATTACACTAGCATAACTATAAAACCTAGGCATGATCTAAGAGAGGTTACATAAAGTTTAATAAATAATAATGTTGAGATGAATATTAAAATATGTAAATTTGGATGTTAAAAACATAGATAGGTCGTTTTAAACTTATACCAAAAAACAAAATAACACTTTCAAGCCTACATTCTTTTAAACCTCACATAATGTATATTTAGCCACATAAAAGCTCAAAATTTTTATTAGATATCTCATGAGAAGATTCATGGTGTCAAAATATATTAGGAGTGGTTATAAAGTTTTATTAAATAAAAAATTTAGGCATTATTTCTCAAGTTAGTGCCCTCCCTTTTATGAATCATTGCTAAGAGTGCAAGGTACTCACAAGCTGCCTAGAAGACTAGTTTTGACCAGTTGAGAGAGATTTATCTCTTAATAATTTTAAATGAGTTAAAATGAAATTTAAACCACATAAAATCATGGATAACTCAAATAAGGTACCTACCTGACATTTTCTTGTACCTACACCTATACATATTTAATAAATATTATACTTTTATGAAGTTTTGAGCATCAAACAGAGTATAGAAGATTTGGGTAGTTGAAAAATGTTGAAGAATATGACTTGGGTTGTATTATACCTATAAAATTAAAAAAATCCATACAATCCACCCTGAAAATGGTCAAACAAATATAGTTTTCCAAGGCAGTTTAAAATAAGCCTAAAAAAGGGCTAGTTTTTTTACCATTTCTTGGTTTGCCTACCTACACAAGGTTTCAGACATTTATATTTTTCATGGGACATGGTCAATAAATGGGTTAAAAAAAAAAAAAATCATATAATTTTCACACATGTGGGATAAGTCTGGACAAAAAACTTAATTTTTAGGCCTAGAGGGTTAATAGAGACCTAATTGGATAAAGAAAATGGGCTAATAAGTGTACTACTTAGTTATAGGTCTTGGAACTTGACATGGAGTTGTAAGGGGATAATTTATCCTAAAAAATTTCTTTATTAGCCAAGATCCTTTGTACATCCTTATATATAAAGAGGTTTACCTATTTTGAGGGCTATAAAGAATTGAGAGAAATGCAAATTAGAAGTGTAAAACAAGATATTTTGAGTGTTTGATGGATTCAAGTGACTTGTTTTAGGTATTATATGATGTGGACAGTCCATCCATGGATATTTATTTATTAAAATTAAAATCAAGTTTTGATCTTCTATGCCATGTTGGAGAAGGAGGAGTTCAAGTAGTCAACCAACCTAATCAATACATGAAAGTATTCAATAGATCTTTGTAGACCAACCACTTGTGTTAAATGCCACTTGGTGAGAAAAATAAGGTTAGAGGTTAGTTGGAATAATTATTCAAATGGTTGAAAGATTCTTCAAAAATATTAGGAAGACTTTATCCTTATCATATGCCAAGTCAAGTTGAAAAGGTCAAAGGAGATTTTAGAGCCTTCAAACAACCCCTATCAAGGTGGATAAAAAATTCAAGAACATAGGAGTTAGATGAAGAATTGATCAAGAATTGAAGTCATAATTTCAAGGAGGTGACTAACTCCAAAAGATAAGGGGAATAGTCAAAGCTCACTCACTACAAAGATGGAGAGTCTTGAGGAAGGTTGAATGAGCTATTCAAAATGAGTAAATTGAGATAAAAAAGACTTATTAAAACATTAAAAAAAATTACCTCTACATCCTATGCCATTTTATAATAAAATAAAGAGAGAGTCTCGCATGTACTACATAGGAGTTGAAGGAAGACTAGGTGGATGACTCATTCCTAGTTTTGGGCTTTTGATTTCTCTCTCTTTCTCTCTTCTTTCTCATTTTCTCTTAAGTATGTCTGGTTTGGGTATTTGTAAGGATCCTTAACCTCAGTTGTGGAAAAACCCTACTCATAAAAAACCTTGTACTTGGATCTTTAAATTAAATAATATTGAATTTTAACCTCCTTAATAATTGTGACTAGTTTATGCTTTGTGATTTGTAGATGAATGTCAATGATAGTGAATTCTTCCTTATATTTGTCCTCTCTTATTTACCTATTTTTAGGTGGTTAATCATCCTTATAGGTTACATAGTGTGATTGAATATCCTTGTATGTATGGAAAGTGTAATCCTTAATTAGTGTCCTTGAGAAACCATTGATCAACTACCTTAGATCATGTATCATGCCAATAGCCTATATGTAAAAAATTTATGTTCAAAGACCCTTTATTTGAGTATTACAATCAGGTTCATGTCATAATTTAGATTCATAGTTCATTTTACATAGCTAAAATAAATATTTTGGTGTATCACCTCCTTAGGTAGATTTTATTTCATGTTATTTTCTTCTCTTTTCCCTTCAAATCTAATATTTTAGTGTAGAGAGTCTAACTGATACATCAATGGGACCTACCCATATAATCTAGAGATTTAATCCACCTATTAGGCCACCCACAACTTATGATTATCTCCATGTTAATCCAAACTACGAAGGCTTGAACAACCTTCACAAGGGTAAAAATTTAAGTAGATAACAAGAGCCACTAATGTTGGCACAAAATGAGCAATAGAAACTTATGAAGGAGGCTGAAATAGGGCAAAATACACCAGTATAAAAATTTAAGCATGAGCTACCTTTTGTTCATTCTTTGGTCTTTTACCTAAATTAGTTCTAGATGCCACTATGGTGGTAGTAGAGGTAGAAGAGGTCATGGGGGTTGATTGAGAGAGTTACTAGGACACTAAAGTGATCACTATAATGTCATGGGCCATCTAAGATGTGCAGACAAGTGCACTTACCACTGGGGAAACTATGGCACTTAGTAGAGGTAGGGAATTTATAGGCACTTAAACCTATGGAATGTCTAGTAAGGGCATCATGAAAGTCTTAGGTTAGGTAAAGGATGAGATGATGGAAACAAAGAAGTGAGGATGATATGCATGTCCAAGGCTAGAGGCACTCAAGTGAATAGTGGAGGGGATGGAATGGGAAGGAGATAAGGTACCACCTAAGTGGATTATTAAAGGGACAAGAAACTAGGTGGTTCCATGAGAGGCTATTGGAGAGTTAAGGGAGTAGGAGAAGGGACTTGTATCAGTGCTAACTATTAATCTCACCTTGGGCTCATATTTGAGCTATTATTGATATCAAATCTTAGAGCTTGTGTGTCATAGGGTCAAGTTACATGGTTTAAATTGCTGAGGCTGAGCCACCTAAGTCAATAGAGATGTAGGAGGTGGATCCATAGGATGAGTAATAGGAGCCTAAGGGGGATAAGGCACTATTATCCCCTATATAATTATCTTAAAAAATTATAGAGGAGTATAATTTATGTCTTATCTTGATTGAGTGGATGTAAAGGAGGTAGGAGATGGCCTGGGTTGAACCTTCTTACCTTTCTATTTCTTTGTAAGACTCAATTTAAGCAAGCATTTCTTAGTCATCTACCAAATTTAGGTATAGATAGTCATCATCCTTAGGTTATTGGACATAATTTAGGTTGAGGTGAGCTAAGTATTTATCCAGGTGGGCCCTAATGATGGCATGTGTGTCCCAATCTCATGGCTTAGTTCTCCCTAGGGCTAAAGAGTCTTTCCTAGTGGCCATCTTGTGTAAATTAGGGAAGCACTGATGCACATGGTGTTAGATAGTAATTGGGAGTGGTAGGTTGGAATTTTGTTGGTGACTAATACAATGCCCAGAGTCACCCTCTACTAGTTGGTACATGATCTCCTAATTTTTTAGGTGGTCTAATACGTGGTAGGGTAAGTAGAGGGGCTCCTTGAGAATTCCTGTAACTTAAATTACATTATCCTCATAATAATACCAATAGTCCCAAATGGGATCAAGGGAATCATTTATTTACTTTGATAGATGAGTTATAAGGGCCTTGTTGATTTCATTATACACCATTGGGTAGAAGGATTCATATATATCCCTGATATTATTCCTATAATTGTGGCCATATAGCTTGTAGAAGAACACATAGACCACTAAGCCTTTAAGAACCCATGCAGGAAAAGAAGATGGCTTGAAGGTGAGCATCCCATAGATTATGTCTATGAGGTAACTCATCATATATAAATATTTTCCCACTTAGGCATCTACTATTTCTTTAACCATGTTGAAATTAATCACCCCTCCTAGGTCAAGGACTTGGGAGCCATGGAAGATCATATGGAATAGGGGCACCTACAATATGTTGATGTGTATGTGGTCTAAATATCTAAAAAATATATTTAGAGTAATAATGGAAAAATGGATCCCCTCATTGAAGGTGAAAACCATGTATACATTGGCATCCTCCTTATTCATTCACTTGGAATCTAGGTTATTGACCCAATCCTTTAAGACATTATAGATTTGGAAGATGTCCATCCAAGTATTCACCATAATAGAGTCATGTGACAAGGTGCATTTTGGGAGATTGTATCAAGCCTTGAAGCTAACCCTTGAGTTGTCAATAATTTGGTATCTAAAGTTGGCTAAGCAAACCATGTCATGGATACTGTCTTACACCCACCTAGATGTGAGAAATAGCTTGAAAAATAAGCCACTAGAGGGGAACACTTTTGGATTGATAATGGTCTTATACAACCCAAATTTTATCTAAGCCCATAGGGAGTCTTCAAATTTTGATTCATCTTCATCATTACTGATAGATTCTTTGGGTATCAAGTCAATAACCTTAAATATCTCCTTGTAGTGCTTGAATTGAGTCAATCCATCAGGAAAAAAAGTGTCCCAATATTCTAGATTAGCTTTAGGATTTGAGGATGAGGAAACCATTTTAGTGGGATGTAATTTTTTGAAAGAGTATTCAGTGAAGGGGAAGATACAAAGGGTACTTGGTTAGATTAAATAGTAAAGATCTGATTTTGGGAGTCTAGGAGTAATAATGGTTAATGAGCTTTCTTAAGGATACTTATTGAAATCCAAATTCATCCTCATATATTAATGGTGTTGATGTGTCACTCGTTACATATTCAAATTGGAGTTGGTGGCTCAATATTCCCTTTTATTTCAAAATTTGGAGTTAAATTTGGATCCCATGATCATGCACTACCTGTTAGATCCAATAATGGCAGTATGATGTTTTAAACTATCCAATCGAGGTCTATTTTCCCACTTCATTAATGCTTGAAGTGTGGTAAGCACATGACCATATCATATCTAAATATTCCCAACTATATCCTACTTTATACCATGTGTCTTTTGCTTATTACTTTAATGGAAATGATAAATACTTAGGAATGACCTAGTGCTCTAATTTTATATACTTATTAAGGTGAAATGCTAGTTGGAGGGATGTGTTGTATCATTTGATTAACCTCTCCAATCACACTTATAATTCATATTGACCATCCAAAGGTATTTAGGGAACCACCTACCAATATGCATGGGTCTACCATGTGGTACACTATGATACATTAATCTCTCCTAGGCTACGACACCTTTGTAAGGTCAGGGAGATTGACAAATTTGATAATGATTTGTGTGGCACTTCTGTATTATGTCAGGCTCTCCCAATATCTGAAATATTTATTAGATATAGTATATTTATACATCTAACATAGGGGTGAGCTCATTGGATGGATCTAAACACCTCTGACGTTTAGGACATGCGACATATCTCCACTTGGTTAGGCTCTCCCAAGCTTTGACATCTCTATCAAGACTAGGAGATTGACCATTTTGTCCTTGGTTATTTTATTAATCTCTCTTAGGATCTAACACATTTTTAGGTCTACGAAAATGACCATTTTTATGAAGGAGTGACCTAATAGGATAGGATCTATAACTTCTACCATTTGGGCCACATGATATTCTCCTATTCGGTTGGGTTCTCTCAAGATTTGACATCTTTGTCAAGACTAGGAGATTGACCATTATAACAATTGGGTTCTTTTATTGGCCAAGCTATAGCATCTTTAACATCACTGATAGCTACCTACATGACATATTTTCATTTTATCATTTCCCTCTATGAAAAACCATGAAATTTGACTAAGTGAAAAGAAAATAAGCGTGACTAATTAAATGCTCTCCTATATTCCAACTAAACTTTTAAAGGTGCCACATAGGACTTTGGGGCTTGAAATTTTAGGAGATTGAGATTTGGGATCTGAAACTTTAATAATTTTTAAGTGAGAACAATCCTAAAAAAAAGGTTAACACATTAAATCCCTTAAGGAAAATTTTGGCTTACTTTTGGAGTATCATCAATATTTATCCTAGTTACTTTTAAAGGTCCTTAAGGTTCCTACATTGGGTCAATCAACTATTATAAATGTACCACACGTTTAGGGAAACTAGGGCAAAATGGAAATATAAATATTTACTCTAAACAAAGTTAGCCATAATGAGATAAAGGGTTTGGGAACTATGAACCACATCATTTTAAAGAGGGGTCCCCCATTTCTATGAAAAGGGGGTGTGCTGGCCACAACATAGTAATACCTACCAGGTGTAAGTGGAATTCATATAAAAGGCCCTATACGTCACCATAGAAAGAAGTTCTGAAACTAGGACAAAAACACCAAGCTAGTGTTTAAATTCTAATAATAGCATTCGAGATGACAAAGAGTTGATTTTTAGATCTGATGAATCATACCTAAGCATCATCTTGATTGTTTTAACACCTAACATTTTCTAGATATTCCTATGCATTAATGAATAAGCTAAGTATTATCTCTTCTTTGTGTTTAAGTAATCAAATTACTATTTGGTATTGAAATTTTTATATTTAACATACTTCCATAATTTAACATTGTAATTGAATATTGTGAATATGAATTATTTAATTGGCCTACTTTTAGAAATTTATATTCCTTAGTTGATTAGGATATTATTTTTACCGTTATTTTCCAAAATGGTTAAATGTATATAAAATTTCATGTTTTCTCCTTTGAATAGATTATATAGGAACCGAATGAGAATGTAAGTGAATATATGATTAAATTCAAAACAATGTTTATGGATATGACTCTACAATTAATTGATATGGAATTTGAAATTATATTATATCAAATTTTACTTAAACTAGTTAAATACATAATGATTTTTAATTCATATCAATATTTTGATGAAATTTTTCCTATGGTTAGGAACTATGAGATCAAGATAATAGAGGCTAACATGATTAAATATGGTACTAATTCCCAAAACCTCTAATGGAGCTAAATATAAAGGTTAAAAGACATTCAAATCTAAGGTTAATTATGCTAATTTTCAACTTAAGAATGAGAACAAGAATGTAGTCAATGTGGTAACTCAATCACTTGATAGGTTTGTCCTTACACAAAAAGAGTGAATAAAATTTACATGGTTAGTTGAGAGTCTTCAAAAAGTGCTTAAATTATATATTGAATGTGATATGATATCTTCAACTCCACTAAGGGACTTTGAATCATCTTGGCCTTTACCTAAGAAATATTATACTAATGCATATTTTGATTTTCATAGAGTTTTTGGTCATACTACAAATATATGTTTTTTTATAGGGCATAAGATTTAAGACATAATTGATAAGAATCAAATACAAGTATAAGGACACAACAATGATTTGAATGAATCAATTACTTAACGAAATAAATATCTCAAAGTATTTACCAACCTTATTACAATTAATTCTATTGAAAAATATTAAAAACCAAGATAATGTTATATGATAGCTCAAAAATAGTATCCATCAGCTTCTAATGATCATTCTCTATAAGGGTTCATAGGTATGGTTATAAAATCATGTAAAGGATATTTCACTAAATACATTATACAACCATCAGATCCCCAAAGATAATTATAAAAATGGACCTTTGTTTAAATATGTGTATAATACAATTCATTACTAGTCATGTAGACATTCAAAAGTATTTAGATGGTACAACCATTATTATTCAAAGAGATGGTGTTGCATTACTTGTCACTATAGGTCTTAATACCCATTTATTTGGGTTTAATGTATTTATAGATAATGATACATATGAAAAATTAATTGGACAACCATGGATTGATATAAAAAAATAAATTCCATCCACATTACATCAATGCTAAAAGTTTTTACATGATAAAAATGTGATCAATATTCAAGGAACTCATTTTAAGTCAACTATGATAGTTCAATTTGAGGTATTAGCTAAAGATATACCAAGTCAAAAAATTATACAACCTCAAATGAAAAAACATACAGTTTAATTATCTACTCATCTATGCACTAAGGAAGTCTTATTGCAACCTTTTAATTCTATTCAAGATAAAAACCTATCGAGGTTCCAACCATATGAAACACCATTCTAACTAAGAAAAATGATTCTTTATAAGAATATAATACAAATATTTCAACTAATTTTTATGAAATTTATTACAATAGTAACCATAGTGATTCTAGTTACCATATAAACCATGAGTATCGGTGCCCTACCTAGCTCAGTCAACTTACTTTCATACCTAAACTGATGTCAATTTACACACACCTCCTCTAGACCTTACATCTTAGGTTCAAATGAATTAATTATAAAAAACAAATTATTTATATTAATATATCATTTGAGACATGACACACACCTTAACACACCTATACAGACCCATTTAGATCATTCATCCTTTGGTAGAAGGCTTAAAACTCTTAGTTTATCTGTAGGCTAGTTTATCTTCCTTGTAGCCCTGAAAACCCTAATTTTCAACCATATATTTATTCTCATTATATAAATTATGAATGTAAAAAAACTTTTTAATACCTATTAATCCCTTCTATAACATACCTAAGAATCTCATGAGGTTGCTTTGTACAAAATTGTACTTCCTTCTTTAGCCCCTAGTCCAATTAACTCTCCTTTCATGTAAAGCTCCTTATCCTGATCATTTTATGGGATTTCAAGCCAAAAAATAACATTTTTATATACCCATTACCTCCTTACAGGTTAATCAATAATTTTTTGGTGCACTTCTTTGGATAAAATAACTTTTCCAATATCACCCTACTCTCTTTTGCATACATGCAATTAAGACTCAATTTCAAATGATGTTTTCCATACTTATCCATACTCCACAAGTATTAAACCAACTTAAATATTTTAGGAACATATATAAGGTAAATATTACACATTTTCATGGGTTTTCAATTGATGAAACTCTTTTTAGAGGTCAAACCCTAGGTCTAGGGTTTCTAAGGGCCTACATAGGCTGAGAGCTTACAAAATGTAAATGGGAGTGTTTGAAAGTGTTTCAAGGGATAAAAATTATTTACTAAGGTTTTAATAATTTTAATTAAACTATTTAAATCATTAATCTTTCCAAATCAATTCTTTATGCATCTTAACACAAGATAATTTGATTGACTTTGACTGTGTTTTCTTGATAGTCAACAAGGGTTTGAGGATTTACTTAAAATTTTTTGATCCTATAGACCTTAAAATCAATATAAAAATAATATATCACCTTATAACACATAAAAAAATTCTCGTCCTCTTTATCTCATAAAAAATCAATCCATTTAGTTCTCCAACCATGAAAAATTATGTGCACTTATTTGTCCCTGTCACTTATAGAGTTGAGGGCATAGTTTTTAGAGTCTCAATGTGTTTTAGAGGTTTAAAAAGATTATTTTATATGTTTTTAAATATTCAATTTCATAAAATACTTAAATATATGTGTTTCTCATCCCATGTAAAATTTTTTTTACGTAGATCCAACCTCCTTTGATAGTGGACTATATATGGGTTTTACATACTCTGTCAATACCCTGTCTTTTACTTTTTACACATTCAAAGCATTATAAATGTTCTAAAAATTATCATGGGTTCCCAAATTTATCTCTAAATAATTATTAAATACTCCTTAGATGTAATTTATATCATAATAAGTTTATTATTTCCTTAATCTCTCAAAGGAATACGCATATATACACAGGCATGTTCACTGTCTAGGCCAAAACTTTATAAAGGGAAACAACTGTTGCATATAATTGGAATTAAGAAAAAAATTAATTATTTATTAACCAAATAATAATAATTACAATTAATTACATGGATCAATATCAATACTCTATATATTTCAAGCCTTAATTGCATCTCTATACTTTCTTGTCTTCACATGCCAATCTCTTTCTCTTGACTCTTACATCTTCTTGAGTGAGGTCCTCCCTCACTATTTATATTCTCTTTACATTCCTATTTATTTTAATTATAGGTCCTCCCTCTCTCTTTCATCTTATTATTTTCTCACCTTCCTCTCTTGAGTGAGCTCTCTTACATTCCTCTCTTTTCATGAGCTCTCCCATTAATGATTACCAAATACTCTTTTTGAAGAGTTTCCCCTCTCTCATTTCTACACCCAAATTGGGCTCAAGACAAACTAAAAAGATTTTATAAAACCAATATTATAATAATAAAGAATTTTCTAAGAAACACCTATGGTTGAAAGATTTCAACCATTTCCCCTTATTTACTCAACAAACTTCCAAAGTGGGAGATCTTCTCTAACTAATTTTCATCCTTTCACTCTTTAAATTTTACATTTAATCCTCCTTAATTAAAATTTTGGAGGTAAAATAAAATAATTTGAATTTGTATTCAAACATGGATAGAAATTGGAAGCCTATTTAAGGTTAGTCTCAACTTAACCATGTCCTCATGAAGATGTTTTGAGATGCTCCTGCATCAAGTATTGTTATAACCCAAATTTTCACCTTAGAGAAGTAAAGTATACATTATAAAATTTGGTATAACATGAAATTATCTCTAAAAATAGGCAAACTAATATAAGAAATAGATCTTTAGATTTGAAATGG
Organism: Torreya grandis; assembly: GCA_037957365.1. Taxonomy (NCBI): domain Eukaryota; kingdom Viridiplantae; phylum Streptophyta; class Pinopsida; order Cupressales; family Taxaceae; genus Torreya; species Torreya grandis. Next base: position 2,041,789 of record JARHVA010001902.1, on the reverse strand, counting down.
ATATCTCCCTTGATATATCTTTTAGGCTCACACACTACACTACACTACACTAATCACTATTGGGGATGAAAAGGGAAGAAGGAAACTAAAAGAAACCTATATTAATGAATGTGATACACAAAAGATAACTCCATAAAAAATACTTTCATTTGAACTAAGAAAGAATACCACTAAATCTAACCTTAACTCAATGTTTTTCTAGCATAAGTGTTTCTACATGGAGGTAGAGTGCTATGCATATCCAGAGGTGGGTGAAAAGGAGGTTTGATATTAGACATTAATAGTCTCTCTCACACTTCAAAACACACTTAAAAAATACACACACTTCATGAGAGATGTTAGAAGAGATGCTAGTACTCACACAATGCATACAAGAGTATAATAAAATAAAGGAGAAGACATTCATCATTTGTCATCCAAATACACTACTTGACATACTTAGGAAAGAGTTATAGAGATAAAATAAACTTTAAAAATTTATTAAAATACAAATAAAGATGTCAAACTAGTAGGTATTCACCATACCAGTTTTGGATTCCTTTACAATTCCAAAATGGCTTGCATATATAGAGCATAAGAGAAGGGAGAGAAGAAGTGAAGTTAGATAGTCACAATTCCAAGTGTTAATATGTGAAAACCAATTAAAATTAAATAAAATTAGTTGTAAAATAATATATAAAATTTTCTTGGATAAGCTTCCATCTGAAGTACATCATTCTCCTAAAGTTGGCATAGAGACCCTTTATATCCTTCTTGAAACTACCTTTCTCAATGAGGAGTCACTTGACAGTTTTGAACTAACTTTATTAGTTGTTGAAATATGTTTCCTAACTTGGGAATTAGGAAAAAATGTTGTGACAATCATATAAACATCTCTAACTAATGATCTTCCTCTTAACACTTGTGTTACTTATTTGTAGTCATTCATTAGCCCTCTAGGCCTCAATATTTACACTTGTCACTATGATGACTTGCAGTTAATCATGGAGATTCATTTTATGGGTGTAAATAAACTCATAAATACCTTTTTATCCTCTATTCTATCAAATAGACCACAACATATTTAATGTCACACTTTTCATATTCACACTTAGGTAATCACCTTCTTTCTCACTGTCTTGTTCGAGACTGCTTGCAATAAACAACCTTGTATAAGGGTTTTAATTCACAACCAAGGTGATAATTGGGTATGATTAGTTATCAAAGTCTCCACATGCCTTCAAAAAAATTCTTCACCCATCCATTCTCTTATATACATGTAAAACAACTCAAATCTTGTTAAAAAACATTGAATTTGGCCTACCATACAAGTGGTAGTAATTAATAAAAAGGTGGTGAGGATCCTATGAGAGTCAAAAATGGATAAAAAACACTTTAAATTCTAATTTACCACTTATAAATTCATCTCTGTTATGTTGTGGAGCTAAGAGCTTCACTGATGCAGACATGGAGGAGGTTGTAGATGAGTTGCAGAGTGTCACAGTCTTTGGCGTTGGTCTGGCCAACCAACGTCAGCAGGTAGGAGACAGAAGCAACCGATGTCGGTCATGGATTGGCTGGTGTCAGTGACCCCCAGGCAGACAATGACCAATGTCGGTCGCTTGTGTGGTTCAACTGCGAGCTTATTACGAGAAGTTAGCTAACGAACCAAGTGTTTGCATGATTAGATCTATTTTTAGACTGAGAGCTGCGGATCTAATTATTGTAATTAGATGTCTAATCATTGTTTGGATGTGATCTATATAATAGACTCATGGTTGTATTGGAAAGGTGTTCTAGTTTGAGTTGAGCAAAGTTTGCTCCTTCTGTGTGTGAGGTGAGCAAGGGTGTTCCTCCTAGTTCCACAGCAGTACCAAGGTGGGTGCTGGTTTTGGAGAGTCAACAAGATTCTTCAGGTGTGTAGGATCTTGGTCACAGGTGCATGGCCTTTATAGGAGATCTACATGGTAAGTAAGATCATTGATCTACAGGTGTATGTGTATGCAAGGTCAAGGTTCACAGGTGTGCAGAAATAGGTTGATTTGTAGGTGTGCAAGATCAGATAGGACAGCAACACAACAGGGAGCAGAATCAGGCAGGATCTACTTGGAGTACAGGTGTGTACTCGGATAGAGCAAAGAGGAAGGCAAGGGAGTTCCTTCCATAAGTATGGTCTGTTGAAGTGCAGGTTATTGCAGGTTCATGGGAGATCTACTTGAAGTACCTTGAGTACTTGTGGAGTACGTGGAGTACTTGTGGAGTGCGTGGAGCACTTGTGGTGTGCGTGGAGCACAGGAGGTGAACACCAACTCTGTATTTGAGTTGGGTGTTGGGACTTGAGAGGGAGAGCTTTGAGGAGAGAATTACTGTTCACTTGAGGTGTGGCGAGCCTTTGAAGAGGTGGTGGAGAAGAAGTGGCATCTTCTTTATTGTATTCTTTTCTGTAAAGTATTAATACAATTTGTGTATTGTCTCTCATATCATGTGTTATTCTGAATTCTAGTTACTTGGTGAATCTGGTTAATTTCTGCATATTAAGTTGCTTGGTTTGGTAATCATATTGTGCTCTTTTGGTGGAGCAAGATCCTGACAATCTCCCTTCATATCTTATTCATCTAGTTCATATGAGGGTTTTAAGAGGGTTTTAGGTCATTTAAGTTCTTAGTGATGATTCATAAAAGTTGAATGCATAAATATTAAAAAAAATCCACAAATTTTGAGCTCATGACCCTAATAAATCACCCATAAGTTTGAGATCCCATGCATATCATTTATATAGATATGAGTGAAGGAATTTGGCTTCTCGAGCTCTTACTTGCATTCTAGATAGGCTTGAGATAGGTTTAGGCCAAAAATGGCCAATTTGATATATTATCTACAAATTTATGGTTATTTTAAATCCTAAAATCTCCTATGAAGGGTCTCACATTATTTTAAAGGATCATATGGTCATATGAGTCTCATTAGAAGTCATGAGGGTTTAGGCCTAATAGGCCTAGATTATATATATAGGTATATGACCATTGTGAATGTTACAATGAATATAGGGACTTATAAAAAAATTTATCTTCAATAAAACCCTATAAATCATCCAAAAATCACCAAGACTCTCCCATTCATCTTACATCATCCATTTACTATAGGTCTGCAGGTTGGATTGATTTTGGAGTGCCCCCTAGTTGAGACAAAACAAAGGACACTTCCCTTATTGGTATGGAAAAATTGATACTATAGAGGTATATTTTAGGTCATTATGACCTTATGTATCAATTTAAAAACTTGTCTGTGCTCCAAGAGCCTTCAACAACTCAAATTCCCAAAACTAACTTCTAGGTTATGACTGTGTGCAAGATTTTTAGGCAACGTTTGAACTTATCAAAGTGTTAGGTTTGATAACTTAATGATTTTAGAAATACATTAAAGTATTCAAGTATCCACATAACCACCAATTAAATATTTGGGAATTCCTTAAGTTATTTAGGTATACTTTATGCCTATGTGTATTCTCTTGAGACTAGTCTACCAACATAGTATTCTTGGATTCAATGGGCTTAAGAACCTTTACCTGACCCTAGTTTATTCATCTTGCCTCTAAGAATGTGATAGAAAATGTGGTATTGTCACTATGGAATTGATGTGTGTGTGTGTGTGTGTGTGTGTGTTTGTGTGTGTTAATCCATATTTCACCACTATATACCAATTAAATTATATGTTTTATTAGCCTATATTGGTCTTTAGTAAGACTATAGGTGTTTCATTAAGGAATACAAAGGATTCTTGTAGGTGGTTATAGATATTTTAACACTATAATTCATGACCTTGGTATATATAAAGGTCACTATTATCATTTTACACCTAAATTGACTCATTTCATGCCTTATAACCATGCCCTTGTCCTTATACTATCAATGAACTAGAAGTTACTTGTGAGTTACACTACCTATTTTGGCACTATGGCACTATAGTTCATTAAATATCTCTAGTAAAAACTTGACTGAGTTATAAACCACTCTATCTCCTTATCTCTCAGCCAAAAAATCTCCTTATTATGTTCAGGTGTGACCTCTAGGTCTATACTTCAATAGTTAAGTGATTAGACTTATTTAGACCTCAAAAATGTCCACCAACATATGACATTGTGTGGGGTAGAGAACCTTTTCATAGAAACTAAGGTAAGTATTCCATCCTTGAAACTTTCTAACTCTACACCTTTCCTATAGTTTTGTGAACATTGGTTTCATGTTATTGATCTTAGGCTAAGGTCTGAGGCTGTCTCACTATTTCAATAATTAGATGTGAGATCTAACTTGTGATTTAACTCATAATTTTCAATCCTTAATGAATCTCTTGATAAAAATAAGCATAATGGTATGGAGATTGTGTGTTTACTTACAATTGTGTGCCACATATTGTATTATCACCTTTAAGACCTATTAAATACAACCCTTAATGGAGAATATGAAAATTCATGCTCTAAAGGGGGTACATGTGTACTACCTTTGATTTTAAGCTATTCACAGAAGGTCAAAATGTTTCAATTCTTAAACACTATCTTCTACCTTCAATGATGCTCACATATAGCATAATGAGAATGAAATTGCTTATTATTTCGTGTACACATGTTATATATAGGTTTAAACCAACATGAAAAGGATAAACATACACTATAAGTCTACCTCCACTCCTTGGTTCACACAGACTAAAGTAAATAGATGAGGTAACTAAAGCCATTAGGAATGTGCATGTAGCTTGGAGGTACTAATTATCTTAGTGGTTATTCATGAATCTTAAACCATCAATATAACCATTTACATGAAATGGAATTATAAATGTCATACTAATATACATCAAGTTCATTTACTTCAACTCTCCTTACCCTATCCATACTGAAGGAAAATAGTTTGACCTTGTTGACTTACCCAAGAGAGTGATAGGAGATAGAAACTAGTTTTTACCATTTTAGATATTTTGAATCTACTTGAAACTATAAAATACCTATGGGGATCTCAAGAGACCCTCCTAAAACATTAATAGGTTCTAGATTAGTTTAACAGTCCATACAACTACTTAAAACTACCTTTTTTAGTTGATTTCCTTTCTTATACATTGAACCTACAATGTTTTAGTTCTAAAATTGACTCCGACACTTATGTTATTGGAATTAAATTATACAACCTTTGACATTTTTCCTTTTGTTAAAATTCACGTACAACACCCTTAGAATGATTAAAAGGTGGAAAAAAGGTATATTAAGACAAGATGACCAATATGATGTTAGAACATGTTTTATGACCTCATTAATGACAATGTGATCACTTTATGACCTAGGAGACCCCTTGAAAGTATGAATTTTTAGGGGGAGTTGACTAAATTTTTCCTAGGGTTAAATTTAGTCAACATTTTGGCAATTTTTAGGGGGTAACATGACTACTATATTAAGGACTAGTTGTCTTCTCTCATCCTTGGGAAATGGAGTCATGCATATACTACACTGAACATTTATAAGCCTCTAAAAGAAAACCAAAACACACCAAACACAATAGAAAACTAGAAAATAAAGAAAGACACAAAACAATCATTTGTACTCTCATGAACAATTAGAGAAAACATAAAAACAACTCAAAGGAAAACACACACCTATCGTAATATGTACAAGACCTCAAAAAAATTGAGGTGAAAGACAACTCTTCATTGCTTCAACTAGGTTCAAATACAATTATTATTACATCACTGCTACTCCAAGAAAACAAACTCTCATATGATGCATACTTATCAACGAAAACTTCCTTATTGAGATAGTCAAATGAATTACTATCTTTGGATCTTCTTGTAGCGACATGTTTGTCATTTGTAATTAGCATGAACACTCCATCTATCCCTACAATAGTATTGTTTGGCTTTGGATCTTTCTTGAACTCTATCATGTTCAATTGACACCTCTAAAACTAAATATTTAGAGTCATCAAAGCCTTCTCAATTTCAAATGTGTTTAAATCTAGATATGTCTACTATTGGGAGTCATCAAGGTTGTAATCTTATTCACCAAATACTTCTTGGTTTGCGAAGGTTTTTTCTTGCTTGGTAGAGACCTTAATTCATTCCTTATGCTCATTGGGAACATGGTTGACCTCATCATCAGATCTATACCATTTTAAAAAATTTATAGGCCTACTAACCTCTTGAAACTCTTGCACTATGGTATTGAATTGTTTCCCCATATCATCCTCTTATTCTTAAGGTTCATGCTCATAAATGATCTCTTCCTTGGCAAGCAAAACTGATTACTCACTAGGACTGTCATGCTTTGTCATAACTAGGGTAATAACATCATTCTCTATGTGTAAGAAATAGTTTCCCCATGCAAATTTCTCTAGAGTGTCATCAAAATATACCTCAAGATATCCATCACAATATTTATGGAGGATGTAAGTAACAATGCCTATTTATTCAAATCCACCTTGCTCAGCTCCCCACTCATCAAGGTACAAGTTAGATATGTCATCAATAATTGTTAGAGGTTATTTATCATTAGGATGATCTTTTTCCTCAATGAAATTTCAATTCATACTATATGTATAAGGCACATATGTTTTTACATGAAAAATAGAGAGAGGTTCAGATTTGATTGTCACTTTTGTACCATACCTAGTCTTAAATGCCATATAGGACCAATTTGAAGTCAAATAACCTCCAATCTTAGCAGTAAAATATCTTGAAAAACAAAGTGAAAAATAATGTGGCACATCCACAACCATAACATCATGAGAAATGGTGAAAGTAGGATAAGCATAGAGAATAATTTTCAAACATTTGATTATGCCAATTGTCTTGGAAACTAACCCATCCAATTGTAGCACTCCTTTGTCATGAGGCTCGTTCTTTAAATTTAGTCAACTACTTTCTTGGGAGTGATACAAGTAATAGATCCACTATCAATAAGACACTTGTGAACCAAATAATCTCCACTGATGATGGAGAGATAGAATGGAGGAGGTTCATCTACCTTTTCAACTTTGTTTATCTATCCTTCACTAAGATTCAAAGTATTTGTTAAGGTTACCTATTTCCCACTAGGTTGCTTGGTTATTCAATTAAGCATAGAAAACTCCTCTTTAAGTAGGTCTACTTAGATATTTATTTCAAGTTTATCCCACATTGACACATTCACATGAGCCTTCTTCATGTACTCTAAAATGTTAGTGAAAGGGCCACTAACCTTAGCTTGTCCACTAGTAGGAACAATACTACCTATACATCAAGAATTCTGAGGTATGAAATATTTCCTAAAATAATGAATTCTATGATCATCTTGTTTACTTGGAATTGCATTAGACATACTTTCCCATTAGGATGTTTGAACATTAATTTAATGACCATTAACATCCCCTTGAACCTCTTACATTTCATCCCTCTTTTCCCTTGTGTTTGTAGCTATAGGACTTGGATCCTTGCTTAGCTTCCATTGATATTTAACAACACATGAATCATATTGCTTCCAATTGACCAATGTAGACCCAACTTGATCCATATTCCAATTGTTATCTTCTCCTTTTGTTACCTCATTTTGAGTCATAGCTGGCATAGTTCCCAAACTTACCGTGAAGGATTGATTGAATAACTCATTAACATAGGAAGATTGATCCCATGAAGGCTAACCATCATGCTCTTATATAAGGTTATTTTGAGTTGGAACTAATGATCTTGAAGTAAAGGGAGCATTGGGATTCTATCCATTATATGATTTGGTTTGAACTAGCTATATTTGACCTTGAGGATGACCTTGGAAAGGTGGTCTATTACCTTGATAGTTAGGGTAGGAATTATTAGATGATAGTGGATTTGGAAAGGCTTTAACTTATGTTATTTTATGATCTTTTTTAGACCTAAGATTTCTTATTCCATAGCTCTCATTCTTTTTGCCTCATTAGACTTACTTGGTTGACTAGGGGTAGTAGGCTTATGTTTAGGTGTAGGGATGCGAGAAAAAATAGGTGTACGGGTTTACAAATTAGGAAAAAGAGGAATGGAAGGTCTTATGTAAATCTTCCCAACATTAATAAAACAATTCTTTGCCCTAATAGCCACTTCATAGGCATAAGGCAATATGATCCCTCCCTATCATCATAGCAATATCACTATCAAAAGCTTTAAGATAGTAAAGGAAAGCATGGTGAGTTATGGGTCTTACCAAGATTGGGATCCTATCCCATGTCTTTTAAAATATTATGTTGAGGTTTTTGATGACTTATTGAGGTGCTCTCCTTATATTGATTAGTTTCTCAATCAATGAAATGTTGTCACTCTTGTCTTCAAATCTTCTCCTCAAAGCATCTCCCAACTCATCCCATGTGGTGATAGATTTTGGGGCCAATCTACCATACCAATAAATAGCTTTCCCTTTGAAAGAGATAGCCAAAAATCTAATTTCTATGCTATCCTCAATGATGTGATGTATATTGTAGCAGTTAGCAATGTTTATTATATACTCAATAGGGGTAATGATAGATTGACCAGTGTAAGAGGGAACACTTTAGAGGGAAGATATGGGGATATCATCATAGTGGGAAAGTATTTGAGGGATATATCCATTAAATTATACAAAATATAGGTTCCTTTCCATGCTATCTTTAGAAATTTTCAAGAATGGGCCAATCAATAACTTTCTTATAGGTTTTTGGGCAAGGTATGACTTCTTTGGATAAGGATGGATGTTAGCAAATCTATTTGTTTTGTATGAATAATGAGGAAAATATTAGAACTCAAAAATAATGCCTTTATTAAGAGACCTTGTTTTTACCTTAAGCATGAAATAGTGCACTAGTCTTCAACCAAGATTCAAATGCTAGAGTCACCAGATACTATAGGAAGTGGACTATTACAACCTCTTTGTTGTCAAAGCCAACATCCACCTTAAACAACCTTCTTGGACTTTAAGTCCCATTGATCATGACAAAACTATTATATCCCAAATTTTCACCTTATATAATTCAAGTAAACCTTATAAAATTTAGGATAACATGAAACTATCTCTACAAATAAGCAAGCTACTATAAGAGATAGATATCTAGATTTGAAAGGGCTATCTCCCTTGATCTATCTTTTCGGATCACACAATACACTAGAATAATCACTATTGGGGGTGAAAAGGGAAGAATCAAACTAAAATAAACCTATAAAAATTAAGGTGATACACCAAATATAACTCCACAAAACATACTTGCATTTTCACTAACTAAGAAGTCTGTTAAAACTGACCTTAACTCAATGTTCTTCTAGCATAAGTGTTTCTACATGGAGGAAGATTGCTATGCATATACAAAGGTGGGTGAAAAGGAGGTCTGATACTAGACACTAATATTATTTCTCACACTTCAAAACACACTTAAAAAACACATAAACTTCATGAGACCTATTATAAGAGTTATTACTACTCACATAATGCATACAAGAACAAAACAGAAGCAAGGAGAAGACATTCATTACTTATCATCTAAATACACTACTTGACATACTTAGGAAAGAATTTCATAGAATAAATAAATTTTATAACTTTAATCAAAGACAAATTAAGATGCCAAACTAGTAGGGCTTTATCATACCAATTATGGATTCTTTTACAATGCCAAAATGGATTGCATATATAGAGCATAGGAGAGGAGAGAGAAGTGAAGTTGGAAAGTCACAGTGCCAAGTGTAAAGATGTGAAAACTAGTTGAAATTCAAGAGAATGAGTTGGAAAATAGGTTATAAATTTTTATTGGACAAGTTTCCATCTAAAGTATATCATTCTCTTGAAGTTGAAGTAGAGACCCTTCATATCCTTCTTGAAATTGCCTTTCTCAATGAGGAGTCAATGATAGTCTAGAACTCCATTTTGAAGTTGTTAAAACATGTTTCCTGACTTGGGAAAATGGAAAAAATATTGTGATATTCATATACACCTCTTTAAATAATGATCTTCATCTTGACACTTATGTTACTTGTTTGTAATCACTCATTAGCCCTATAGTCCTCAATCTTCACACTTATCACTATGGTGACTTGTATTTTCTCATGGATATTCATTTAAGAGGTGTAAGTAAACTCATAAATAACTATTTATCCTTTGGTATATCAAATATACCTCAAAATATTTAATGTCACACTTCTCACAATCACACTTAGGTAGTCACCTTCTTTCTCACTATCTTGTTCAAGACTGCCTGCAATGACCAACATATAATAGGGGGTTTCATGTAAAACCAAGGTGACAATTGGGTATAAGGAGTTATAAAAAGTCTCCACACAAATTCCACAATAGTCATCACCTATCAATTCTATTTTACACCTGTAAAACACCTCAAATCTTATTAAAAACACTGAATTAGGCCTATCCATACAATTAATAGTATAGAATAACTAGGTGAAAAGGATCTTGGGAGAGTAATAAATGGATCCAAAACAATTTAAAGTCTAATTAACCACTTTTATATTCATCTTCCTTCATATCTTCTTCATTGTGTTCATATAAGGGTTTTAAGTCATTCAGGTTCTTAATAATGATTCAAAAAAGTTAGATGCTTATAACTTGAATAAATTCCACAAATTTTGAGTTCATGAACCTCCTAAACTACCACCAAGTTATTTATATCTCATGAATCTCATCCATGCTGATATGAGTGAAGGCAGTTGGCTTCTCAATCTCTTACTTGCATTTTAGATAGACCTAAAATAGGTTTAAGACAAAAATGGCCAATTTGAGCTATTATCTACAAAATTATGGTTATTATAAGTCCTCTAATATCATATTAAGGATCTCACATTTTTTATAAAGATCATATGGTCATATGAGACTCATTAGAAGTCATGAGGGTTTAGGCCTAGTTTTAGGCCTAATATGCCTAGACTGTATATTTGGGTATATGACCAAATGTGAAGGTTCCAATGAATATATGGAATTAAAAATATATATATATATTTAATAAAACCCTATAAATCATTAAAAAATCACCAATATTCCCTCATTCATCTTTCACCATCTATATACTATAGGTCTATAGGTTAGATTGATTCTGGAGTGCCTCCTATCTGAGATAAAATAAAGGACACTTACCCTATTGGTATGGAAAAAACAAGATAATGGAAGTATATTTTATGTCATTATGACATTTTTTTATCAATTTTAATAAATTTTTCATACTCCAAGAGCCTTTAACACTTCAAATTCCTAAAACTAGCTTCTAGGTTATGACTATGTGTAGGATTTTTAGGTAGAGTTTGAACTTGTTCTATCTTCACCTATGTCAAAGTGTTTCATATAATATATTAATGATTTTATAAATTCATTATAGTCTTAAGGTATACACATAAACACCACTTCAATATTTTGGGAGTACTTAAGTCACTTGGGTAGACTGTATGTTTGTGTGTGTTTTCTTGAGATTGGTCTACTAACATAGTATTCCTAGATTCAATGGGATTTAAAACCTTTACCCGAATGTAATCTATTTATATTAACTCTAATAATCTGATATAAACATGGTATTATCACTATGGAAGTGATATATATGTGGTCATACATCTTTCACCACTATCTACCAACCAAACTACATGTTTCATTAGCCTATATTGGTCTAAATTCAGACTATAAGTGTTTTATTAAGGAATACAAAGGATTATTATAGGTGGTGATATATATTTTAACACTATAATTCATACCCTTGGTTTTTATAGAGGTCACTAGTATCATCTTACACTTGATTAAACTCATTTCTTGCCTTAGAACCATGCCCTTGTCCTTATACCATCAATGCACTAGAAGTTGCTTGTGAGTTGCACTATCCATTTTGGCACTATGGCACTGTAGTTCAATGAGTATCTATAGTGAAAAATTTATTGATTTGGAAACCACTCTATCTCCTTATTGTGCACAATTGTGACTTCTAGGTCTAGACTACCAGAGTGAAGTGATTAGATTTATCTAGAACTAAAAAATGTCCACCAAAAGATGATATTATGTGGGAAAAAGAACCTTTTTAGAGAAACTAAGGTAAGTATTCCCTCTTTACAACTTTCTAACTCTACACCTTTCGTATAGTCTTGTGAGTATTGGTTTCAAGGTATTGATATTAGGCTGAGGTTTAAGGATGCCTCACTATCTCAACAAGTAAATGTGAGATATAACTTGTAATTAAACTCAAAAAATTTAGTCCTTGTTGAATCTCTTGCTATAGATAAGTAGAGTGATATGGAAATTGTGTGCTTACTTACAACTATGTGCCCCATATTATATTATCACCTTTAAAACCTATTCAATACAACCCTCAATGGAAAATATGATAATCCATGCTCTAAGGGGGAAAAATAAGTGTACTACCTTTGATTTGAATCTATTCATAGAAGGTCAAGACACTATAATTATAAAACACTCTCTTTTGCCTTTAATAATGCTCACTTTTAGCACAATGAAAATGATTTTGCTTTTTCTTTCATGTCCACACATGATAATAAAGTTGAAACCAAGATGAAGAGGATAAATATACTATGAAAGTGCACCTCCACTCTTTGGTTCACATAGACTAATGCAAAGAGATGAGAAAAATGAAGCCATTGGGAATGTGTAGGCAACTTAGAGGTGATAACAATATTAGTGATTATTCATAAATAATAGAACATGAATCCAAAAATCATTTCCAGTAATTGGAATTAAAAAGGGCCTACTAACATCCACCAAGTGCATTTACTTCAAATATCCTTACCCTATCTATACTAAAATAAAACCATTTGACCTTGTTGATATACCCATGAGAGTGATAGGAGAGAGAAACCAATTTTTACCATTTTTGGATCTATTGAAGATATTTGAACCTAGAAAAGACCTGTGGGATCTCAATATACCCTCTTAAAACCTTCACATGTGCCATATGAGTTGAATAGTCTGTAAAACTACCTAAAACTACCTTATTTTTAGTTTATATCCTTTTTTATATGTTGAACCTTATAATGTTTCATTTTCAAAACTGACTTTGACACTTCTCTGATAGGTAGTATATTAGACTAAGCTTTGAGATTTGTCTTTTTACTAAAATTTATGTACAACTCCCTTAGAATGAACAAAAGGTGGAAAAAACGTATATTAAGACAAGATGACCAATATGACAACATTAAAACATGTTGTATGACTTCATTAATGACCATGTGACTAATTTCCAACCTAGGAGATCTTATGAAAGTTTTAATTTGTAGGGGGGTTGTACAAATTTGACCTAGGGTGAAATTTAGTCAACAATTATATTGATTATCATACTATTGATGATTATACATTGGCCTTTTTAAATCCATGTTATTTGAGACATCCATATCTTGAATATGAAGATAAGATGTCATATATTATGCACAATATGGTCATATATATAGTTGTATATATGGTTTTATTGGTTATCATTTATTGATAACTTCATGTGCATGAAATGAATAATCTATTTTATAAATCTTCTTTATTTTTACTTTCCTCTATCTATTGTGTATCTCTAATGTTATCTCTTTCTCTCCATCTCTCTATGTCACTCTCTCTCTTGTTTCATGTATGGATTTTATGTTCATCACATTTAATTATAACATTATCTACTAATGTTATCCTCTCTTAAGATTTTAATTATTGTTAGTTTGTTTTGATTTTGACATCTATCTTGTTTAAATGTTGAAGTTAACTTCTTTGTTCATATCTTATATTATTCACTATGTTTATTTTTTAATTTTATATCATTATTCTACCCTCTTGATTTATGATTGATTTCATTATTTATTTGGATATCACCCTTTATTTTTGTCTTCCAACACAAAACTGTTTGTGCACTTCCTTATGATGACAATGAATAAATATCAAGGCCTTACACCCAAGTGCACACATTAATGAAGGAAGTTTAAGATCATTATATTTATTCCTCTTATTGATTTTCCTCACTCTCACATTTGTTTTATTTATTTCTTGATTCTATTATTCTTATGCTACACACAAAATCTCTAATGTGTATTGGGATATGTGTGGTTGATTTATGGATAGCATAAAATTTAATTTAGTCATGTGATAATTTATATATATTCATGTTAAAATTAGTGTCAGCCTATGGATTACCTATAACCTTAGTAGATTATATATACGAGGTAATGATTAGTAGTATATCATCATATTATGAATTATTTTCTCATTTAAAGGTTGTGGAGGTTTTCCCTCATAGTGGCTCGGTCATATATGTCTATTATTATACTTTGTTATTAATATTCGGTATGGATATACATTATTCTACTCTTATTATTGTGATACATAATTATTTATATGATCTATATATCTCTATATATATCCATCCATTGATGTGAATTTTCTTAATATATCTAAAAAAATTCATTACAAGTGGTATCAGAGCTTTAATTTGGGTAAGATTTTTTATTTCTATATTTTTGTTCGAATCAAGATTAATGTCTATTAATTATGGTTGAAGGATTTAAAATAAAATTCTGTTTCGAAATAATTTAAAGAGTATATCAAATTTTCAAAAACCTTTGTGCAATATATTAATCACCATAATTATCTCGATGAGATGATAAAAACAACATATATTTATGTCAACCCTATTTTTTTAAATTTTTGTACCCTTGCACAAAATACTAGTTATTGGATTAATCTCACTGAGATGAACACAATGATATATTTATATGATAATTTTTTTTGAGACATGAACTCTAAAATATTTTCATGGTGGGTCCAAACATAATGGTCCAAATCAAGGGGTCCAATACCCCAAGAAAAATTCCTTATAAAGAAGAGATATAGTATGAAATTGATCATTATTAAATTCTAATGGATCACATAGTGACCCAAATTGATTACCATGTGTAAAAATTACAAAATGAAATAACCAATAAAGGATTTATAGGTAAAATAAATCAATGCTAAGATGAGACTAGGTAAAGATTCAATCAACTATTTTCTATGTAAAATAACATGGAAAGCCAACCTTTATTCATTGATGTTCAACCCAAATAGGGTGGATATTATACTCAACCTTATCCAAATCCAATTAAAATTAAACCCAAACCTTTAACTAGATCCAATATAGGTATTAGAAACATGCTACCTAGAGTGGACATGCATAAGTTGGATATAAAAAATATGGTCACCTATATCAACAAAATGGATATTTTTTTGATGTACATCAAATGCCATGTATAAATAAGGTCACAATGGAATACATATATATTGATTCTAATAAATTAATTTGGTATCGATGATTGTGTGATCAAATGAATAATAAGACTCTTAGTGTCAACTAGTATATTTTAATTTAGGAATTAAAGACACTTTGTAATAATAGTGTGACAAATAATTATTTTATCTAGTTAGCAAAATTGTGCCAAATAGGATTGGTCAAGGATTACATTCAACAATTTCAAAACCTTTCTTTGCATGTGGAGATGATTAAAAATTAGACTTTTAATGACATATTTCTTAGGGGTCTCAAGGATCACATCTAATATGAGTTACACATGGTTAATATACTCACTATTTCTGAGTTTATTATCATGGTTTGCAAGGTAGAGGAAATAACATTGGATAATATAAGGTAGACCTTCACAAGCATCAAAGATAATAAAACTCTTGTTGACTTCTTAAGTCAACCATCATTTGGCACAAGGCTTCCTAAGGCTTATAGAAATATTCACGCACATGCATTATTCCTATCACTTCAAGCAAAAGGTACACATGCACTTCCTATCATGGATATGCCCAAAATAGAGGTGTTGGTCTATGTAGGAGTAAGAGGATGACTAATGCCTTCATAAATATCTCAATGCATGATTACACACAAGTTTATGTGGCACATGATTGAAAAGACACATGATTTAAAGATGCAGGGCTTAGGTCTCGAAAGGGTTATGTGAAGGAAGCACATGAGGAACAATAAAAAATCAAGAAAAAAACATTGAAAACCTTCAATATTCATGCAAAATCTTATTAAAAAATCCTCCCACATATATCTAATGTAGTTTTATGCATGTGCATAAGATTTTACAGTTGTGCCCTTCTATTACACTGGGTACAACCTCTCTTCTAATGATGCCATGTGGTAGCCTTGTACTCAATCAAACACACAGAGGTTCTTGATTACCTAGAATAAGTGATAGCTCTTCACATGGTGACATGGTGATCATCTAGGATTAGTCCCTTTTTGACATAAATACAAGCAATGCCATTGGATAACACAAAAAGGAAAGGGGACCCACTAAGTAGTCATAGTGCCAGCCCTCCATGTGTCACACCCACATTTATTCTACCTAAAAATCCAAAGAGACTCCTCTGAGAGCCCACCAAGGCAATGCATGTCCCCCTGCAGAGCTGCATCTGAGATCAATCAAAAATCACAACATGTTAAGTGGAAAACCAGACATAAATAAAGTATTTAGAGGATAGTTGAGGCATAGTCATAACAATTAAATGTAGAATCAACTACTAGGCATCAAGATGTGATTACATGCCACCCTCTGAGTCTATTAGGGAAATATTTTGTTCCTTATGTACATGTACCCCAAGAGGATCTTTCCACCAACTCCAGATCTAGTCAACATACTAGAATTTAAGAATTAGTAGTGTAACACCATAGAGAAATTAAAGTTACACCTATCACCCTCAAGTGGTGCATTAGTTATAAAATATAATTATTTTCTATAAAATCCTAACTTTCCATTGTAAAATGTTTGACATTTTATTCATTAGCCCCACACTACTAAAACTTTCCCTCCATGAGGACTTGTATTGGCTAAGTCTCATAAATTAATGAGAATTAAGTTCACCTCCTTCTATTATTCTAATGATCTATGTATTATTTTATGTTTGTTGATCTCTATCTATGAGTAATGTTTTATCCTCTCATTTTCATTCATTCTTGACACCTCCTCATTGAACTTGAAGCTCACTTGTAGGTTGTATCCTCTGTGCATTTGGGTCTACATTGATGCTTTTTGTGGACCATTTTCCATCCCTCTCAGTATTTCACTATGTTCCCACACCTCTATGCCAAAAACTTATGCATTTGGAGTGTCCTTAGTATAATATTTGTGGAAACACCTTATTCTCAAGAGTTTGTGATGTGCTTACTATAGTAAGAGTTCTCATTCTATTCTAGGCACATTGCCTTTTACTTTCATCATCTCTTACCTTTTCCCTCCCTTTTCCTCTAAAAAATCCTAGGTTTAGATTAGCAATAAATTACCTTTTTGATCATGAGGCCTGTATATTGGTCTTAAAATAAGTGCACTTAGAATAAAATGAATTTTTATTACTCTAAAGGCTCATCCCAAAGAGTGCAAGAGTCCCATGCCTTGGGGGACATTACCATCATTATGATGAGACAATTGATGCTCATGCACACAATTATGAGATAATACTTCCATGCCCAATGCCTTAGATTCTTATGACCTGCATAAGGCCTTCACACTTGGTGCCTTACTACCAAAATTCCCCATGCCTTAGAGAAGCCATAGGTAAATTTTTTGAATGATAATAGTTTCTAACATGCCTAATGGGACCAAGTTCAAAGAAAAGCTAAGGAATCAGTGCTATGCTTGGCTATCAAGTGTTAAAGACACTCTACAGAATACTTGATGACTCTAAATGTCCAAATCTACTAGTTTAACTAGCCCTAATGCTTAAAAATATGTCTTTCCACCCTTCATTCCATGAAAATGATAAATTCACACCTCCCCATTCCTCATACCAAGCTCAAGAAAACACCTATGACTTTCCCCAGTTTAGCCCCTAAATCATCCCTATGCAAGCTGCCTTGCTCCTGATCATCATTACTACCCTCATTATTAGCCTCAAAAGAGCATCAATAATATGCACCTTTATTTCTACAGATATCTGAGGGATATTGAAAGAGAGAAAAGGTATGGTAGGTAATAGGAAGATCTTGCTCATCAAGTTTATCCACACTAGTATGAGATGATAGAGTAATGTAGAGTAGAAGAGGAATGCTTGGATAGGTAGATCATAGCCAAGGAAGAGAAGATGCATCCAATTATTATGCAAATGTAGAGAATTAAATTGTAGTTGACTACCTTCACTCCTTCCTTTCCTAGCTTCAAGTAAATTCCCCCTGTGATTACAAGCCAACCTATGGGGTAGAAACCTTATGCACCCAAAATCCCTAAATTTAGGCAAGGTAAGCTCCCTTCACCTTTAATTAGGCCTCTCAATTTTAAATTACCAAGATTTAGAGGCCTCCTCCTATACAAGAGCATGCACTTGCACTAATTCAAGAACACATCCTTATTTAGGAGCCTTAGGTGCAGTCATGATAGCCTTCCTAGACCATGTATCCCAAATTCATGGTGACCAATATTGTAGAATCCCATTTTTTCATGAAAATTAAAACCTCTTACCCTCCCACCATCTCCTTTTTTAAATGAGTAACAATTGTATGGAAGGCAAATGAAGACCATTCAAATGAAGAAGATGATAATTCAAGTGAGTATGATGAGGAAATTATCATTGATATCCCTCTTTGCACCACTAATTTAAAAATCTTAGAGTTACTATAGGAAGAGGATGAATAAAATCAGCCTACATAGTAGGGCAGTGTGTAAGAGTGAGATGACAAGGCACTCTCTTGGATAGATGAACTTATATTTTATATGGAAGAATATGAATTCAATCTTGAATCTAGAATGAGGCCTCTCATGTAGAAGAGCAAAAATCAACTAGAATAAGACCTCAGGGGAAAATAAAGCCATCAAGGAGAATGCTTGCTTCATGAAGAACCCCTTAATTATTTTGAAAGCAATGCATAGGCACCAAGAAATGATGAAGAGATGCATGATTTGTTTAAAATCATGTGTGTAGGATATTCTCCTCTACAATTAGACTATTATCTAGCTAAGTTTGAGGACTATGCCTTTATTACAAAGGTTAGGGGGTAAGAGGGATGTATCCCATTAGGTCAACCTTCTCAGGATCCAAACATTGATTTGTTCAATATACTTAATGATGGTTATAAACTCTTTAATGACCTTATATACATTTGTATGCCCCTTAAAGGCATCAAAAGTAGGTTTTGGCCTCAACCTCCCATTAAACAACACAAAGATGAGGGGGAGACTAAAGTGTCAAATAGACTTTAGGTCCATTATCCCAAGCACCTTACAAGGGATTTATTAGGAGATATAATGGTCTCGTAAGGGAAACCTACCTAGTTCACAAGGTTCTTGCTTATTAGGTGTAGGTATCTTGAGCTTTAAAGGGCACAATCTAAGCAAAGAGTGCAATTAGGAACCAAATAATATAGGTGGAAATGGCTCAAATTTTAAGACTCTATTCATCTAAAAGGAAAGCTCCTACATAATTTTATGGATTCATTCATCGAAGGGGAACCCAATTAGATGAACTTCTCATAGCACTTTTCAAAAGGAATTAGGGCACACCTTATTCATAGTGAATAGATGCCACCTTGCCTCCCTTCATCACATGTCAAAAATAGGGAGGTGCATAATACAAAGGACCTAAGAAGTTTCTATTTTGACCCAAGAGGGTGAAGGCCCATGTTTATAGTTTATATACGGTAAGTTATATTAACTTCCATTGTATTTACATAAGTGCATATGTGTACATTGTATAGTATTAGTTTAGATTTATTTTTATCTAAGTAAATTTCACACATCAATTGTTTGTTCTCTCTATTGATTTGTTGGGAGTAGAACTCAATTAAATCTATTCAAGCATAAGCTAAGTAGGTTGTAGTTTTAATGACTATGTGCCTAATAGATCACTTTAAAGGCCACTAGATTCTTACTTAGCAAGAAAGCAACTCACAAAGGTCTTCAGTAAGTTTTGACTTCCTAAGTTACCCCTCAGTTGGAATAAGGCTTCTCAAGTCTTACAAAAAGATTTACACACCTGTGCTATTCCTAATACTTCAATCAAAAGGTACGCAGGCACTTGCCATCTACACATAGACCCAAGATAGAGACACATGTCTATGTAGGAGTAAGAGGATGACTCAAACCTAAATAAAGGTCTCAATGTGCACTTTCATGCAAGTTTTTATGGTACATGACTTAAAAGGCACATGAGTTCAATATGTAAGGCTCAGGTTCTGAAAGGAATAAGTGAAGGAAGTGCATGAGGAATGATCATAAATCAAGAGGAACATGTTAAAGAACTTAAATTTTCATGCACAATCTTATTCAAAAATCCTCCCACATATATCTAATGTAGTTTTACACTCACATGCATGATTATATATCTACATCATTTTATTACACAGGGTGTAACCTCTCTTCTGCATCTACCATGTGGTAGCCTTGTACTCAATCAAACACATAAAGCTTACCAATTTCTTAGGATAAGTGATAGCTCTTCACGTGGTGACATGGCATTCATCTAGGGCTGGTCCCTTTCTAATACAAATGTAAGTAGTGACATTAGCTAACACAAAAAGGAAAGGGGGCCCACCTAGTAGTTATAGTGTAGGAATAGTGTTAGCCTTCCACATGTCATGTCTGCACTCCTTTTATCTAACAATCCAAAGAGACTCCTTTAAGATCCCACCAAGGTAATGCATGTCACCTTATAGATATGTACCTGAGATCAATCATAAAGTGCCACATGCTAAGTGGTAGACCAAACATAAAGAAAGTAGTTGGGGGATAATTGAGAAGAGGTTAAGGCACAATTAGAATAATTAAATGTAGAAGTATCTATCAGGCATTGGGATACAAATACACGCCACCCTCTAACTCTATCATGGAAATATTTCATTCCCCTATGTATGTGTACCCCAAAAGGATCCTACCATCAAATCTAGATCCAATCAACCCACCAAAATTTAAGAATTAGTGAGGCAACACTGTAGAGAAACTAAAACTACACCTATCACCCCTAAATGGTGCATTAGTTGTAAAAAAAAGCTTATTCTCTATAAAATCCTAGCTTTTAATTGTAAAATGATTGATATTTTCTTCAATAGCCTCACACTACTGAAATTTGCCCTGTATGAGCACTTATATTAGCTAAGTCTCATAGATTAATGAGAATTAAGTTCACCTCCTTCTATTATTATAATGATCTATATGCTATTTTGTATATGTTGTTCTCTATCTAAGAGTAATGTTTGTTCCTCTCATTATCATTCATTCTTGGCACCTCATCATTGAACTTGAAGCTCACTTATAGGTCATATCTTGTGTGCATTTGGGTTTATATTGATGATATCTATGGACCATTTACCACCCCTCTTAGTGTTACACTAGGTTCTTGTGCCTTTATATGAAAAACTTATGCATTTGGAGTGTCCTTGGTATAATCTATGTGGAAATGCCTTATTCTCAAGAGTTTGTGATGTGCTTACGATAGTAAGAGTGCTCACTCTATTTTGGGTGCATCTCCTTTTACTTTTATCATCTCTTACCTTCTCCCTCCCTTTTCCTCTCAAATATTATAAGTTTATATTAGCATTAGTTTACCTTTTTGCTCTTTAGGTCTGTGCATTGGTCTTAAACTAAGTGTGCTTAAAATAGAAGGAATCTGACCTACTCCAAAGGCTCATCCCAAGGAGCGTAAGGGTCCCATAACTTGAGGACATTCCCATCATTGTGATGAGATATCTAATGCTCATGTTCATAGATACATGATAATACTTCCATGCCCAAAACTTAAACTCTTACACCTTGTACAAGGCCTTAACACTCAACACCCCACTACCAAGATTCCCTATGTCATAGAGTATCCACAGGTGCATGTTTTGAATGACAACAACTCCTACACCATAATTACCTCAACCTAATAGATTGAATCTTGAAAAATTGAATGAAAAAATTCCAAAAGGTTATGCTATAACATGATATAAAATATAATTGTGGGTATAAACATGTTGAAAATAACTTATTCTACATTGAAGGTGTTAATGAATAAAAAGATGAAAAAATAGAACTAGAGGGTGAGGATGAAATAGATGAGGAGAGAATGACTACTGAACCAACAATTAATTACCATGAAATTTTAGGAATTATCACACCACAAACCCTATAGGTAGTGGGTTTCCTACAAAATAGAAGATGACAATATTGAGTGACTTTAAAATTACCCACAACTTCATCAACAATAAACTAATTATGCATTTGAACTTTGTTTTATATAACTTTGAAATTCTAAGTCATGAATGCATATGATGGTATAATCAATTATACATGAAAGTTTCATCAAAATTAAACTCATCATGGTATACTACCTATTATATTTCTCTTTATTTTCCATTCCCATGGATGGTATAAGAATTATGTTGTCAGTTTAATGGATCACTACTTTATGAGTGATTAAGCTATATTTTTAGGATTTATTAATGTGATTTCATTGAGAATTAAGGACCTTTAAACTATCTAGGATACATTCAAATCCCCTAAAACCAAACACAAAAAATTATTAAAAATGGAGCGAATGAGTTTGTGACACATTTTTTTCATTAGAATCACTACCAACAAATGTGAATACACTGTTAGATGTATAGACAATTGTATAAGGGCATTCATTTGTTTTTAGAGATAAGAAAAAAGGAATACCACCCAAAATATATCATGATCATGCCATCAAACTAATACCATGGATCCAACCACCTATAATTTGACCTTTTAAGTAATCATGTGTATAAAAGAGTGAGTTTGAGAAGATAGTACATGAAATTTTCAATGCATGAATTATTTAAAATAGTTAGAGTGATTATTCATCTCTAGTGGTGTTGGTGCATAATAGGCTTGAGACCTAGTTCATGTGTGTAGACTATATGGAACTCAATAAGTACATCACCAAAGATAAGTTTACAATTATTTTCATTGATAATTTTTTATATGAGTTACATGATGTTTTATACTTTATGAAACTTGATCTTCACTCAGGTTATCATCAGATTAGAATCAAAGATGAGGATATACATAAGACATCTTTCAAAACCCATTAAGGCCACTATGAATTTATGGCAATGCCTTTTTCCTTTAAAAATACATGATTTACATAAATTTATCTTGGTGGTTTTTGATGACATCATAATATACAAAAAAGGGTAGAACATGTGCAACATGTGAATAATGTTATGAATATTCTAACACAATGGAAATTATTCCAAGTTTGTTTTCAAACTTAAGGAGGTGGTGTAATTAGGTCAAATTATTTCTCATATAGGTGTAAAGGTATACCCTCATAGGATCAAGGCCATGGTCAAATGATTAGTGCCTAATGACCATCAATCATCTATGGGAATTCTTAGAGCTCATAGGTTACTATCACTGATTTAAAAAAAAAAAATCATCATAAAAACACCACTCAAAAATTTATTTAATAAGGAATCCTATTGAAAATAGGTACCCATTAAAGTATTTGATAAGTTAAATGAGGCTATATGCTTTAATCTTATTATAGATACCCCATATTTTAAAAAAAATCTATTGTTGAGTGTGATAATTTAGGGTATGGCATGAGGACAATACTCATGCAATAAGTAAAACATATTAATTTTAAGAGTCATCAAATCAAGGGTAATAATTTTATTAAAATAATTTATAAGGAAATGATGGTTATCCTTCACACAATGAAAAATGGTGACCTTATTTGATGGGATGAAAATTTAAGGTGAAGATAGATCATGATAGTCTAAAATACTTTCTAGAACATAGAAAATCATCAACAAAACAAAAAAATGGGTCATGAAGATGTTAGGATATGAATATGATAAAATATACTAGAAAGGAATAAATGACATAGTGGCTAATCACTATCTAGGAAGGATGAGTCCACAAAAGAACTATTGTGTGCCATATTAGTATTATAGGTATATTGAGTGGAGGAGGGAAAAAAGAGTGAGAAAATGACAAAGATACATGAATCTCATTTGTAAAATATAATAGGATCTCAGAATTTCAAAAAAAATGTATGGAACTGAGATGTTTTATGGCACAAGGATTTAATATACATGTGAAAGAATCCCTTAAGAAAAAGGTTCTTGCAAAGTTACATGCTTGACCAATTAGCTAACACTTAGGATTATTTAAATATTATCATAGAATCAAGAAGGATTGTTTTGGGAAGGGATCAAATGGGAGTAGCATAATGAATGGTGTTTCAAAAACATAGGGGTGATAAATTTAAGATCCCAATTAAACTACAACTTATGTCTATTACTATCCAAAAGTGGGAGGAGGTGTCCATGGATTTCATCACAAGGTTTCCAAAGTTAGAAGGGAAAATTTTCATCATGATGTTTGTGGATAAAATAAAAAAATATGACTATTTTTGTGTCTTTTCACATTATATTATATCAAGTATAGTAGCACCAACCTTTATGGATATAGTTCAAAAGCTACATGGTACCTCAAATAACATAGTAAGTGATCGTGATCCTATATTTACTATTAATTTTTAGACTAATATATTTTATATATTAGGCACTCAATTAGCTCATAACTCATCATATCATCCTCAATATGATGGTCAAATTAAGGTGGTAAAAAATTACTGGGGGTTTATTTATGATGTTTTTCTTCAGATAAATAAGAGAAATGGGTTCAGTGTCTATCATTGTTTTACTTATTTTAGATTAATGTGATCTAAATAAAGTAAAATCATGGCTAATTTATACTATAAGAATAATATGCTAATCTAAATTTATAAATAGATAAATAGATATTACAATTAGAAGATTGGAAATTGACAAAATAAGAAGGGATAAAGGTAATTAGCTTATTTCTATGTTCTTTTTCTCATATCAATCATCACTAATACTAAAAAATATTTTATAAATGCTTCATCACTGCTGAGATATGGAAGTTATAGTTCAAACCCTACTTGGATACTATTAGTAATAGTGAGACCCCTATGGCCATTGACATTGTCTTGCATTTGTTAAAAGTATCCTATAGGATGTGTATATCTATGATGCTTCAGACCACTCCACCTACACCTATAGATGTTACCTATGATTTTGTTCACCTTTAGGAATATATGTTGATATCTAGTTTTGTTCTCCTTTTAAAAATCCAATATCAATTTTTAAAATAATATGACCCTTTAAAAAAGGGTTAGTAATTTGGGTTGGATAACCCCAACCACTCCTAGTTAATTAATTAAGCATTATATACATTCTAACACTTTGAAGAGGGCTCAAAATACACATAGTTCTACCACTTAGGTGTGTATGCATGCAACATTAAGATCAATATATAATTCAATGAAATGTTTATATTTTGACACTTGGCACCATATAATTTTTACATACATGTGTATTAAGACTTGGTTCTAAGGATTCTCATTTGAGGGTTTTCAGCTAGGCATGCCTTTATGATTAGGTCTAAAGAGAGTTATAATTAATTTCTCAATGTGATTTCCAAGTAGTGACCAAGTTACCTTGTGAGTCTCATCATTTGGGTGATTTTTTATTTATAGCCAACTTTGATATATCCTACTATGACTAACCCATAAACTATGTCTAGGTTCACCTAGTGGAGACTTATAAATTTGAAAAATAGTTGTTAAGTGTTCTTAGACACTACCAAAATAAGTTAGACACATACGATAAATGAAACTATTTAACTATTTTTTATACTATTGTAGAATTAAAAATAAATGATTTGGAATATGGTAAAGGTATGTTAAGGATTTTGGAATCTTATTTTATAGACTCAGCTGGTCCTGAATAAGTATATATGGTACATAAGGTTGGGAAAAAAATAGGTGGGTAGATGGACAGAGGGAAAGTGTACACAAGATTTAAATGTATATGAAATTTTTGAGTATGTTAAAGAGTGCCAAAGTTGATGTTTCAAAGTATATATTACTAGATTTAGGTGTCTACATATTCCCACATTTTAATCTAGTATTAAAAATACTAAATTGAAATGAATAATAAGAAATTTAGTACCTATGATAATAAAATTTTGTGTTGACATGTATGCTCCAAATGACTCATTTTATCCATGAAAAACCTACAAAGAAACATGTGTAGATAAATATTATCTCAAGATAACAAATCTAAAATACTCTAGATCATTAAAACATTGAATTTGAAAAGACAAGGAATGAATAGTCATAATGATACATAAGCACAAATATTACTTGTTGAAAATGTTTAAATAATACCATGGGGTGATTATTACCTATGGAGTTATAAACTCTAAAACCATGTGTTGAGAAGTGTTAATGCCTCAATCACTATTAGATAAAGGAGTGATAAAATTTTAGTAACGTAGAAGCCTCAACCACACTAGCCCTAATATCAAAATAATTATTTATTTGAACCCCCTAAAAAGGTTCATATGTAAAGGTGGTACCCAAAAATAATTTTGTATGTAAAATGATCAAACACTATAGCCAATATATAGATCCAATGTGCTTATGTAGTACAATCATTCCCCACCAATCCACATGTATAAATAGATTTGTTTTTGCAAAAACAACATCCATGACCCAAATTTGATCCATTTGTACTTCAAATTGATATATAATTCAAAAATTAGTTTTTCATGTACTATAATGCCATCTCAATCTTTTTAATTTGCTTAATATGCACAATCTAACACATAATCTATCTCAAAGTGTCATAGAATGTTCCAACTATTCCTCACAATCCTATAGAATGTCCCATATATGTTTCAATATTCTCAATTTATCCCATATGAATCAAATAATCTAACCTAAAATATTAACTAGCTATTTATCATGGCTTGAATCTCTAAGACAATCCCACTATATGCCCTCCTTTTGATATGAGGGATGAATCCTTAAAAACACTTATCTCAAAATAAAAAGTTATGATCACCATGAGTATATAAAAACATATAATAATGTAAAATTTGTATTAAAAAAATATCATTTTCATTAAAGCACATATGAAACATATAATCCAAGGAAATGGTCATACAATTGTCATGTCAAGTAGATATATATATCAGGCACACAATAATAAGAATCACAATTGATACATGATATAAATCATGGCATTACACACAATATAAGTATGAATGATATAAATCATAACATAAAGGTAAAAAAATTCTATGTTTAACCATGCACATGCATACAAACACAATATTATAATTATGAAGCACAAAAGCACTCAAAACATGACATGACTTTGACATGACATAGACACAACATGGTCATGACATAGACTAAAGGATCATCTAAAAAAATTGACACATGATGTGACAAGACATAATTAATTCACTCACATAACACACATCAATGATCACACAAATTTCATAATCATCAATATTAAGAATGCTAGGAAAAAACAATGTTAGTCTGCATAATCAATCAATGTCATCATCGAGTATAGTAAATCACTATATCCATAGGAAACAACACTCTATAAATTATAATGAAGATAAATTTATATGTAATAATATACTATTATCAATGGAAAAATATATTAAGATATAACCTAATAAGTGTACAAATATTCCCATAGTATAAGCATGCCCCTAATGTGTAAATGTTTCCCCTAGATGTTAATAATGTCACACATATGTATGTCCATATATTATATGTAACATGTATTTACCATATTGCATTAACATATAATATGAAAAAAATGTCAATATAGAATAAATATTAATTCACCATGTATATGATACATAACATTAATCAATTAGGTGTATTGGGAAAGCATTCATGAATAGGTCTTGGTTTTGTATTATATATATTTTTTTATTTTTGAATTTTAAATATTTTCAAATAAATTTACGATCTCATCAATGGGATGCTCTATGTGTAGGCCTTGGATCAATTAGTGTAGATGTCACACATTATGGGTAACAATTAAAATTTAAATAATTTAGAATTAGAGAAGTGATCATGTGATGTAAAATATTTGACATTATCATTAAAGTCAACATGACCATGTAATTGCTATGCATCTCTAGTATCCATAGTAGATTTATGATTTCATTGTATGTCGAGAACATGTATCAATGTTTTTTATGTAACATGCTCACAAGATTTTTGTAAACTATCTTAGGACATGATATACTTAGGTAGCGTCTATTGAACTTGAATAAATATTTTATGTAATAGATGTTAGAGGGTCAGTCTTTGAGGAAGATCAATCATATATATTTTATTTTTATTTTTAGGATGAAAATGTGTAGGTTGTATAATATGATATTTTAGAGGTGGATGAGTAAATGTTTCAGGTTGGATCAGATACTCATACATAATACCTTAAATTATAACCACACTATATCTACAAATATACTTTAAGAATTAATGTACTAAAGATGGGATTACACATATCTTATATATCCATGGATGTCTTAATAGCATGTTGAATTCCCCCATATTAGTAAAAAGTAGGTACCAAGTATAAATATATACAAGCCCTAATATAAGTGGTAACATAATTCCAAAAGAGGGTTTTTTTCTTTCCATTGAATCTATTCACCATAGTAGTGGTACCTATTGGCCTCAATTTTTGACCCATAACAAAAACAACTATTAGAGTTAACTAATTAGATGGGACAAAGGGAGATAACAACACATGGGACAAATGTCCCCTCACCTTGTAAGATTGATGCTGGTACCTATTGGCCTCAATTTGTGACCCATAACAAAAATAACTATTAGATTTAACTAATTTTATGGGATAAAGGGAGATAATAACACATGGGATAAATGTCCCCTCATCTTTTAAGATTGATGCTAGTTCTATCCAAGGACTGAGAAGTTTAACCAAATTTACTTTGAGAGCAGAAACTACTACCACTAGAGGCTCAATTCTATGAGTATTCCATACTCATTTAATTTTTAGTTATTTGCCTAAATATCACTATCTACTTGATTCAACTAGTAAAGCCTTTACATGTTGTTTTACTTCAATTTATCTCAATATCTAAACTAAGGCAAGGTTTCATAAAAAAACACAAAAGGAGAGAGGGGATAGGGTATAATAGAGAAGGTGTCTCTGATCTAAATGAACTTATTGGTACTTTAGAACTAAAATAATGCCTTACCATAGCTATACCACTATATACTTTGTTTATAAGTTGGACAAACTTATAACCACTCAGTGGGTAAGCTTATAAGGACAATCATGAAAGTCATTGATCTATTTAATTGATTCTAAATATAGACTATCTTTCACTTTGTATATTTTTCACACAATGAATGTAATATGTCTAAAATAAATAATAAATAAATTAAAGAGACTAGTTATGATAGTTGTATAACACAACTAATACAATCATCTACAAATAAACACATTGACAATCATAGCACCAATTAACTAGCTATATCAAAATACTAGAGACATTAAATGATAAAAACATAATAAAATCTATATTTAGCATTCTAAAAGAATTATGTTAAAATTAATATCTCCAAGCAAATAATCTAGGAAAAAAATAGAAGGAATAGTAGTTTTAATCCTAGAATAATTCTCTTGCATTTAACATAAATGTATGGATACATAATCAAGGTGAAAACACTAAGGAAAGGCAAGTGAAACCATAGCACAATTATAATAACATTTTAACCCCAAAATTCCCCCACTAAACAATGGAATTCAATTATCTTAAATATATAATATAAGGAGTTCATGGCCTTGTATTCTAACTCAACCCACTGATGGGCTGGTTACAAACATCAATGATGACTAAGAAAGTAGTTGATTTTCCTTGATTCTATGACATATTTTCCAACTTTCCCATGTTCTTTTTAGTTAAGACCACTCCTACTTGTCATTTATATATACTTCCATTTATGTCATTCTTTTATCTCATATTCTCATGCCATGATCTTATCATGCCTGACATAGTTATGAATAATGCCACTAGTTGTTTTATAATTAAGTCTATCAATTTTACATTGAAGTCTAGTGTCTCTAATTAATGCCATTATAAATTTTATTAAAGACCATAATTTTTACTATCTTCATATATCTCTAACTTGATTTTTTCACTTAGTTTAATAACACAATCAATCTTGGCTTATGATGGTTTCCTAACGATTGGGCAGACATCAATTTTAAGTCTCAGGTTCCCTTAAGTGACTAGGCATACCAAATGTTTACCAGTATTATCTATTTATTTCCCATTGGTCTTTGATATCTACGACATATCCATTCTTTGAATTACATGATATTTCATTTCTATCTTTTTTTACCACTTGGAAAAGGTATATGCTTATATAATACCTACTTAGCTAGGTGTCAATCCCTAACCTCTCCATTTGTTGGCTATCACTTTTGTCTTCTCAAGCCCCCCATGTTAGACACTTGGCCCTTTTTATGTTTCACATGTCTTTCCCCATATCCATGTGGACTAGTTATCAAGCTTCTTCCCTCTTATTTAGCTTCCCAAGATTGTTCCTTGGCCACATGGATCTCCTAGCCTCACCTTGATTTATTGGCCCCAAGATCATGGGATGATTCCATATGGCATAATCCTAGTGAGTTGAGACTTCATAGCTCCCTCAACTACACAATCCCATCCATAATATTCTAGATGAACAAGATCATTCCAAGTGTCATGGTCCCAGCCACCTAGGGCTTCCTAGACACATGAACCTACCCTCAAGGTTATAGGTCCCTAAGATGAGACTACATGTCATCATCTCAGGGCACTAAAGCCCTAAGGACCTTCCATGTCCCCTAAATCTAATATCTATGATGATGCCATAGGACATCATCATAGATATTATATTCACAAGGTCTCTTGACCAAAGCCTCAACACTATGAACCTCTAGGTTTTTATGATTTTGATATGTGGCATGATTGCATAAATTTAGATCCCTTGGGATCTTCATCTTAAAAAAGCCATTAGTCCTCCATCGACTATCCTAGGATTCAAGCTTCCAATATGGCACCACATGGTACCATATTAGGATTTTGAGGCATAGGAGGGACTTATTACATCACTAATTCCACCCCAAACCAAGTCACTAAGACCATGCCAAGTGGCATGATATCAGGGCCTGAGGGTTCACAAAATCATTACAAAAATGACTATCTTTTATGTCATGAGAAAATTTAGATGAGCTTGGACAAACATGATTTGGACATGTATCACCATCTAAGGATCATAGAAGACTTGTCAGAACCTACAAGAAGTAAATAAAATACTAATTAAAAGACCTAAAAAAGATGAATTAAAAAAGAAAGAGCAGACATAAAGATAAAATGAAATCTTATTTAAGAGCAGGCATAAATATAAAATTACATTTTATTTAATAAGAGGCATGCTTAGTCAACTAAAAATTTAAGAAATATCTCAATTATATTAATTTGAAAATACCCAACTGCTTTCATAATTTACATCCCAAGGTATATGACTTCATACAATCGACCGTGCTTTAAACCAAAAAATCAAACAAATATATTCAAATATTGAATAATTATATATTAATTTCTAAATCTTAATAATGACTAAGTATTTATAATGGAATATTATAAAGGCTTAGTCAATTAAATCAAAATACGTCATTTTAAAGGCCAATGTAGACTTGAAACCCAGAAACTGACTTAGGCCATTATAATATAAGCCTACAATATTTGAGAATTGACTAAATTTAATATCTAAATATTTTGAATTCTTAGTCAATTTTATCATAAATACCATACAACGATAGACCAAATTACTAAGGAAATTTGCATAGAACTCTAAAGAAAGTTAGAGAATTTGCATAAAATCTTAAGTCAGTATTTCAAAAGATGAATTTTCAAAGTAATTCAGGACGTGATTATAAAATAATCAAGACTCTTTCAATTTTAGGAAAATTCAAATATTCATATCAAGGACTAGTTATAGATGTGTTATTTATACCAATCATTTGTAATGAAGACTTGATTATTTAGACTTGGTTAATATCATTGAAACATTCATAAGGTAAAACTTCACATATAGAAACCTATAAGCCAAAGACCAAACTAAAAAATGAGGGTTATCATATTAAATTATTTTAATATGGGGCATTTTGGGACACAAAATTACCCATAAAGTCTTCATGTGTGTACCTAAGACTCATAAGAAATGTCACAGTGCATATGTTTTCATTTGACCCATTATCCACCATAACACCATTTATAATATGTGATTAACTAAAATCATTTATTAACAAAGACACATTGGTAGAATAATCACCAATAATCTCATGCTCATCAAATTAAATTATATGTCAATATAATTGTGTACATGATAATGTACCAATAAGATAGTCTATAGGATGAGCCTCCTCAATTATAGTAGTATAAGAAGGTAGATGAGGATACAAATTGTAGGTCATATAAAATTCAAGATTAATATTGGATTCTTGTCCCACATGTTTTGGAAATGGATCCAAAAATATATTAAGTTTTACATTAGGTTGTGGTACCAAATTATGTGTAGGTGTATTAACATTAATGAGCTCAATAGTGACATTTTTAATTAAATATTATTTTTTATGTTTAAAGCAAAGCATCTTTATATTGAATGCATTATGAATATTTGATAATAATAATATGAATTTACATATAAAACCTTATGTTGTGCCTTTTTCATATCAACTTCTATTAGTGGAGGGAAAGATACGAGGTTTTAATTAACTTTTGTAACACCTTATGCAAAGGATCTGATAATATTGTAAATTGCATCATTTGAGGAGATGCTACGACAATTTTATTAGTAGTTTTTGAAACTAAATTTACCATTGTTTAAGCCTCATTATTAATATCATTATCGTTATATTTGATAATTTGTTTTCTTTAAAACTTGACATTAGAATAAGTGGCAGGTTCATCGCAATTATCTTGATTTTATGGTCTTTAATCGTATGGCACATGTCATTGAAATATTAGAATAATTTGAACATAATAGACTCATGGATAGGTAAGAGTAAAATTTTATTAAATATGTCTGAAATTCATTGTCGACCATATGATGTTTAATTTTGAAAGCATAATCTTATAGCATGTAACTAATGGGCTCATTAGGTCCGTACTTGAGTTTTACAATATGAGCATAAGATACCTTCTAATTAATATTAATATACAATTGAATTAAAAATTGGTTAGCTAAGGTATTTTTAAAAATAATAGATTGGATATGAAGGTCATATAACCTTTTTAAGGCATAGTCCTTAAGGCTCCAAGGAAAAAGCTTGGTCGGTAACTTATCATTAGATGTATAGGCTAAACATGTTGCATAAAAGGCTTTAAGATGTTGTTCTAGATCATATTGACCATTGAATGGTGAAATATTATGTGCAATGAATCCTATAGGAAAGAGATAAGTACAAATATTTAGGACCAAGTGTTGTGTAATAGTGATTGAGAGATTGTCTAATGACCTACTCTTTGAGAATATTACCCCATCATATTATCCTTGACTTGAAGAGATTTTTTTTATAGAAGTAATTGACTCCTAGGAATATTTAATTGATTATAAATAGGTGGTGTCACATGGGTAATAATCCCAATATGCAAAAAATTATATTGTGTAGGGAGAACCATATAAATAAGAGAAGTAACTTGCATTGTCCCCAAACTAGGTGTAGTCATCAATTATATAGCCATAGGCATGGATACATGTATAATAATAGATAAAATAATAATATGAACACCTATTATAGATTATATGTGTCTAAAATATGTATTATTTTCATTCAAAATTTTAGTATGTTGTTCCTCAAATGTGGGTTCTTTAGAAATCTTTTTATTTTCACCTCTAGTTACATATAATAATGCAACAATCATATGTGGATTAATTTAAATATATTATATTAGTTCATGCTTATATATATCATCAAAATGATCATGAAAATTAGTATAATAATTTCCTCTATGATAATTTACATTAACATTATATTACATTATAATTATTTTAGGATTTTACTTATGTAGATAAGGAAAATTAAAAATCATATTTGAAATTAAAACCCTAATAAAGGATAAATCTAAAACTCTAAGAAAAGATTAATCATAAATTAGAAATGATATAGGGTTTGCTAAGGATTAAGTCAATGATTAGATTCACTAGAGTGTGTTACTTATATTGAATTAATGTGATCTAAATAAAGTAAAACTCTGGGTAGTTAAGATTGTGTAAAAAATAACAATGATACCATAATATGAATTGAGAAATAGATAAATTGATATTACATTAATAAGATTAGATATTAACAAATAAATAAGGGAGAAAAATACTTAGCTTATTTATTTTTTCTATTTATCATAATAATCATCACTAATCCTAAAATTATTTTCTTAATTTATTCGTCATTATTCAAATCAAAAAATTGTAGCTCAAACCCTACCTAGATATTATCAGTAATAATGAGACCCACGTGATGATTGATATTGTCCTTCCTCTAGCATCAATTTCCATGTAGACTATGTAGGTTTATGATGCCTTAAACCACTATGTATACACCTATAAATGGTACATGTGCATGCACTTGGATTTAGTCTTATACATTGATTTATTTTTTCTATCTCCTTCTTTATAAAACCCTAATCTCAAATTTGACTAAAAGATGACCTTTGAAAAATGATTATTAAGTTGGGTTTATAACCCATAACACTCCCCACTGAGTAACTAATAATTTAGTGAATGACAATACTATAAAAAGGGCTCAAACTACACATAGTTCTCTCACTTAGGTGTGTGTGTGTGTGTGTGTACAACATTATGATCAATATAGAATGCAATGAAATGTTTAGATTTTGACACTTGGAACCATGAAACTTTAACTTATGTGTGTATTCAAACTTGGATCTAGGTATTTTCCTTTGAGTTGTTTTATAATGGGTATTCCTATGTCATAATGTCTCAAGAGAGTTCTACTTGATTTCTCAATGTGATTTCCAAGCAGTGACCATATTACCAAGTGAGTCTAATCCTTAGGATTGATTTTGTATTTATAGTTAACTCTTTGATATTTACCACTATGAGTAACCCATGAAACATGTCTAGGCAAACCTAATATAAACTTACAAAATTGAATTTTTTTTGTTAAGTGGTCTTGGACATTGGTGGAAAAAGGCAGACACTACAATAATCATAACTACTTGACTATTATCGATACTATCTAAGGAGTGAAAATAAATAATCTAGATTATGCAAAAGGTGTGTTTTGGATTTTAGAATGGTTCTAAATATATTTTTTTAATCCTAAATAAGTATATACTAAAGATAATATTAGATAATACAATAAGTGGGTAGATAAATAGATGGAAAATGTGAACAAGATTTTTGTGTATGCAATACCACATTTGATGTTTTCAAATCATCTATTACCATTTGTATATGTTTAAAACCACTAACTGAATTATGGCATAAATTTTATTTACATACTTCATCCAAAATGTCTCCATTTGTGTCATTTTATGGCTACCATCCATCACCTTATTCATGAGGGTTAAACCAAAGGTTTGGATAGTTAAAGACTACATTAAAAACCACCAAGAGGTAATCTTTAGTCTTAGAGAGAATTTTACAATGGCATAGAACCGAATGAAGTATAAAACTGACCAACACCACATAGAAAGAACTTTTTAAGTAGGATATTGGGTTTTTGTGTAGTTACAACCATATAACAAAATGTCTCTAAAAAATTAGAATAAAGATAGCTTATTTAAACTAATTATTACAATCCCTATCAAGTCTTGTATACGATATTTAGTATATCATACAAATTGAATCTACCTCATTTTATTAGGATACATCTAGTATTTCATGTTTATTTTTTAAATAGGGTCATTATAAAAAGTTTTTTAACATGTAGATAGATAAATTTGGTATTAGACACTTAAAAAAAATTATTTTGACCAAACCTTAGTATACATGACTTATACATACATAAATTCCTCTTGCTCACACTCTCTCCTAGCCATTCAATTATCTATGAGCTTGACCTTCCCAATTTTATGTTATTCATACATATGATTTCCCTATATTCTACTTGAATAGATTATTATCTTACTCACATTGTCACTTGATCTTAGATTAGTATTTATTGATTCATAGACACCTCTAACCATAATTAGATGAATCCATTTATTAGAGCCATCTACCTTGGCTAGATTCATCTGTGCACACTATAATGGATATTTCATAAAAATTAAACTCATACTTTGGTTTGGATCATATGTTTCACATGTTATTTGATAGGTAAATTACCAAAATAGTTAGTTATATAAGCATGTGAAGCCTAAGCCTATCGTTACCTTACACTCACTTACAAAATCATTATTACAATGAGGAATACATTCACATCTTTTTTTGGTGTAAATTTCAAATTAAACTTTGAGTTTAATTAGTGAGTAAATAATTATATGAAAATTTATTATTTTACTATTTATAAAATAATCCCATTTATATATGGAACTTTTCACTAAATTCTACACAATCACATGGCAACTTGTACTAAAATATAAGTTACACACCAATATGGATTTTGTGAAACCAATTGAATTTATCTAGACATTTATATTTATGAAACCACTTAAATTTATGAGATCCTTTAGGATCTATAAAAGGATCTCCCTCACTTTCAAAACTGAATGGAGAAGGAAAGTGAGAGGTTCATTGTATTGTTAGGTTTTTGCCTTAGTATAGGTTATACAATAATAGTGGTATATTGTTATATCTAAATATCAATGTTTATTTATTTTCTTGTCATGATGTGATATGTATAAAATATTTTTGTTTGATCATGGCTAGTCCAAAATTCTAATATGGTATTAGAGAGGGAGTCCTAGGCTAACTTTATAATTTTGGTCATGTTTTTAGAAGAAGTATCTTTAGTTGCATTTTGGGTTTATTTTGACTCTACTATTGCATCAAAAAAGGTTCAAAACCCTTAGTATGATTGTAAACTTGTTTGGGGGTTGAAATTTATTCATCTGGTTACATTTTTATGGTGGTTTTATGTCTTGAGGCCATACACTATTTTGTTAAATTTTTGAAGTAGATAAAACCTCTCTACCATGTCCGTAGCAATTGAGAAATGTGGTTCGACCTTTAATGTTTATAAAAATGGGCACATATAGCTCTAGATAATATTTAAATTTGTCATTAATGTCATAATTTTGTGTCTATAATTTATTTCAAAGTGATATTTGTCTTTAATGCTCATAATCCTGAGGTCATTAATGTCAAAAAAAGTGTGAGGTCTTGTGGTTCAAAAAGACTAGTTTAGTCTTGAGTAGTGACCTATATGGTCTAAGGAGAATTGGTCAAAGTGGAATTATGGGAGATGATTTGGATCCTATCTTATATATTTATGTGTGAGTAGTTAGATATACTAGTTATTTTTAATATCTCAAAGTGATATGGTACCTAGTAAGTTTGTTTGATGGCCTAGTTCCTAAAGCATTGAAATGACCTATAAAATCATGGTGATGATGACTTATTAAATTGAAGGTGTGTAATGAAGTTTCATAGCATGTGAGAGAGTGTAAAAATATGTTTAAACATGAGCAAGAGGAAAATAATCCTTCATATGAGTTCAAAGGTCAAGTTTGAAGCTTAGCTCTTACATGAAGAGACCTAGTGAGAAGACACAGGTTTGGTGCCTTAGTGAAATGAGATATATGAGACTTTTATTAAGAAGGTTGGTAGTTTGAGAGAATATTGTGATTTTTTATGACATGGGTATGAAATTTTTAGTATATTAAAAGATATTTTAGGTTATGTTCATAGTCTAGATAGGACTGATAATTCAAGGTATAGTGTGCAAAGAGACCTAGTGTGGCCTAATGAGGGGTCAAGTGCACCTACCAAGGTGTTAAATATATTGAGATAATTGAAAGAGGTGTGAGGAATTGTGTTAATAATTTTTACCAAGTTTTAATTCATATCATATATAAGAAATCAATAAATTTGGTGGTAAGGTTGACTGTGAACACAAAATGGGGTGTTATAGACCCAAAAAGAAGTTTCTCATGCTTGTTTGCACATGAAACCTTTGCATGAGATCCTAATAAATTAAAGGAATTTAGGTAAGGTACCTATATTCAATTTTATAGATTTTTTTTGGATTTGAGGGGAAATCCTTTATGAATTATTGCTAAGAAGGTAAGGTAGTTAAATTTAAGGTAGTTAAAACCCTAAAAAAGACACAATGATGAAGATTTGGTTTGTGAGCACCTAGAATGGTTTTTTTAATTAAAATATGATATTTTTAGATTATAAAGGAATCTCCTAAGTATCCCTAGGTGGTTTTGGTTTATCATGATAGTGAGTGGAAGCTATAGAAATATGCTTGTTTTTGAAGAATTTGATGCTACAGATAGGGTTGACCAGGTCAATGCACGAAAGTGGATGGAAATTAAAGGTCAAGAATTGTGATTGTTTAATATTATGGTATTTGGAAAATTTATAGAATATTTTTCAAACATTTTGGTCACCCAATTTTACCTATCACTAAAATGGCTAACAGTGAAGATAATGAAGAAAAACCAGTCTAAGTGAGAATGCATTTAGGGATTGGTTACAAAAGATTAGGAATGGATATAGTTTCTTGAGTTAATTTTTAAAAACCTATAAATATTTATTATATTATTTTAAGTTCATTTAAAATGGTGCAAGTGATATTCATAAGATGGCCTATATAGAGAAGATATGATAGTAAAACCCAGGACAATGAGGTTGGTCTTTAAGACAAATATTGCCCTTTGAGCCTATGGTCTGGCTATTTGAGGTAGATATAATTATATGATACGATAATTTTAATTATTTTAAATTTAAAGGAAGTGTCATCATAGGTGTTAAGAGTAATGTTCATCATGATTGGTTCTTAATCCAGAATGACTGTTCTAGGTGTGTTAAGAGAAGTGAAGTGTTTCAATCTCTATAACATAAGTTGATGAATCTAATGAATATATTGTGGTTTTTTAAGACATAAATGATATATAAACTCTTGATGAAATATGGATAGATATATTTAAGGTTTTGAGATGTGGAAGCCAAAATGGCTTGTCAGACTGCATGAAGACTGTGAGAGATTAACTTGACAAATCAGTCTATAAGACCAATGGTTATCACTAATATAGTGATAACCATTGGTCTTATAGACTGATTTGTCAAGTTAATCTCTCACAGTCTTCATGCAGTCTGACAAGCCATTTTGGCTTCCACATCTCAACACCTTAAATATATCTATCCATATTTCATCAAGAGTTTATATATCATTTATGTCTTAAAAAACCACAATATATTCATTAGATTCATCAACTTATGTTATAGAGATTGAAACACTTCACTTCTCTTAACACACCTATAAAAGTCATTTTGGATTAAGAACAAATCATGATGAACATTACTCTTAACACCTATCACACACACACACACACACACACACACACCCACCCACACACACACACACACACACACACATTTTGGAATGATATATAAGACTAAAATAAACTATTCATGTGCATGGTAATTATTTAAATTTCCATTTCAAGTTCTAAACACAAAATTCTACATGACTATGTTTTAAAGCAAAATGACCATTCTGAGTGGTCACCTTGAAGAGATGAGTTTGAAGTATTTTTGAAAAATTTGATGAATAAAATTCATTATAATATTTTTATGAGGTATAAAAGGTTAATGATAATTCTTTTAGTGTCTTGTTTTATCCCTGTTGAAGTGTGAAAAATTCAAAAGTTATTGACTATGTTTTGGCAATTTGGTAGAACATAGTGAGCATGTTACATAGGTGTTTATGTGATTGGAGCTTGAGTGAAGGTGTATAATAAATTTTATGGTTAAAATGAGGTAATTTATAATATATGCTTCATTTTTATGAGACATACTTTTTCTGTGTATGAAGGACTAATGGCGAGTAAGCCTATTCAAGGTTCAAGTGGTGATTTGGAGTTAAAAGTTGCATGGAGTTATATTAATGTAATAATGGGTCTATATAATAATTTTTTTAAGTTTTTAAATAATTTTTGGAGGCTAAAGGTGTTGAAATAGGTCAAATTGGTAATGTGTGCTTAAGATATACCTAATTGCATTAGGTCTCCTTTAGGCCTAATGGAGGTTTTGGATATTAAGGGGTATGACTAACATATGGAGTGGTTTTTTATTGTTTTAAATGTGTTTTAGGACCTATTTCAAGTATAATAAGATTTGAGTAAGGCTCTTGGCTAACCAAGATGGGAGAAGGCAAGTGTTTAGTATATAAGCAAGGCCTAATTGGCCTATTTGAGTTTTAGTTAGAGAAGTGGAGTATTTAAGAAAATAAAAGATATAATTTGAGGAGTATAGGTATGTCATGTAGAAATTTAGTAAGAGGAATAGGATAATTCATGAACATCCATAAAATATTCTTCGAGTAGGTGATAAGGTCATTTGATCTAATAAGCCTATAAGAGGCATATTGAGAAAGTGGGTTATGTGAGAGGGTTAGAAGGTTGAAGTGAGGTGAATGAGGTGAGAGAACATTATTATATTAAATATAATTGTGTTATAGCTGTATTATATATATTTTATTTAAATATAGAATAGATGAATAAGAGATCACAATCTATTGTTTGAGCAACAAGGTGTTGTGAGTGTGATCAAGCTTGTCTTGGTTAGGTTGGTGCTTAGTCAAGAAGGGAGTTAGAAATGAATTTAAACTTGGATATTTAATAAGTTTAATTGAATTGTATAGTTTGGTTCCAAGTAATTTAGGTGGTTGGAGCCTCCTTGAAAGTTGGAGCTTGCTAAAGACTAGTTGAGTGGGTGCTTGACTAAGTAGGGGTTAGAGCTCCTTGTGGGGTTGGTGCCTCACTAAATGTTGTTTAATTTATATAGAATAGTATTCCAGGTGGTGTGAAAGTGGGTTTTATCCCACATGAGGGTTTCACACATATATTTGGTGTACATGTGTTATGTTTTTGATTTATGCTTATGTGGTTACTTCTCTACACTTTTGTATATCTCTATGTTAGTTTGAATAGGTGTAACACCACACTACTCATGTCATACCAGACTTCATCCTAAACACTATTTATACCTATATTATCTACCTATGGTATTATTTAATGTAACTAATCCTCAAATTATGGTTATCCACTAACCTTCACTATCCTATATGCTTTCCCTAACCTGATATGCATTTATTCTATTATTGGCATTGACATTCAAAATTGGTTTTGGTAGTATATGATTTAATTGAAACAATGGAAATGTGTATTTTTATTCAATGTTGGTAGCCACTTATTGGCCATCCAATTACCTCTATGCTAATTTTTTTTTGACTATTTTATAGTCCCACCCACTACCCACCATCTCTTCATTTCCAAAACTATAAATAGTTTTGAGATTCAAATGTTATTTTTTGAAATATAATAATTTTTTTCCAATTTAATGTTTGATTAGATTTGTGGGCATAATGACCAGGTTAATTTTTTAAAATAATTTGTTTTTTGGTAAGGTATCAATTTTTAACCCACCCAAATTTCTTTTATTGTAAAAATATTTTATATTGTAAATGTTAAGTAAGGGGGGGATTTTAAATTATTATTATTTTTAAAAAAATTAATTAAAGGGGGTGTAATGTTTTAAAGTGGGATGAAAATATTGACCTTGTGTGGTCATTGTGTGTACTTGAATAAAAAGTTTTTAACCAACCAACCCTCTTTTTTTAGCTCATGAGAGAACTAGTTCAATTCAGCCATGATTGAAGACTAGAGGGTGGATTTGGTATGGCATGCAACCACACCTATAAAAAATACTTTTTTAATCAACCTTGTGTGGCCAATTTTTTATAAAAAAATCTAGAGGCCCATTATTCTTGCTACATAATTTTTTTAACACACATTTTTAAAAAAAGTACCTATTTGTTGTTAACTTAAAATTTGTATTATGTTTGTCCTCATTGCACAAAGATTTATCATGAGAGAGATTTTTTGGCAAATGAGAGTTTTTAGGCCTCTTGTCATCAATTTGTTCAGTTTTTTTAGCTTAATTATTGGTAATAATTATTATATTTTTCACCATTTTCCTTTTTCAAGACACCTTTTAAACATGTTTGTGTTGTATGTCAACATTATTTTTCTAGCTTTGCAACTCTGTAATGGATCTTCTATGGGCCATTTCTACTCCATCCCAAATTATTTTTAGCACCTTTTTTTAAACCACATGATTTTTCACATTCTATGAAATATTGTGGTTTTATGTAATGAAAATGTATTTATTTTTACTTAATTTATATAGGGTTCATAATATGGCCTTATTGTTAGGAACTTATTGAGGAACTAGTTATATCTTTCTCCCATGTCACTATCAATAAAATTCCTATATTTTTGAACATGTTGTTAAAATAATGGACTCATACTATCCATAAAGATAATTCCTAAAGTTCATTCAATTTTTTTTACAATTATAGATCATGATTATTCCTTATGTTGAGTAACTTTTGGAATTCCCAACATATCTCAGTTTCTACATGTTTGAAGTAGTGTATTTTGGACCGAGTTTTTTCACCATCTTATTAAGTAGTTGGTTAATTTTATTTTCCACTTATACTCATTCCATTATTTATGAGACATCTAATATCTATTTTTATGCACTTTATTACATTTTCTAGAGGATATTATTTTTATCATATGCATTTTTGACACTTTGGCATTCTTTCCAACTCTTTGTGGTGAGTGTATTTTGGTATCCCAAAAATTTGGTGTGATTTTAAAGTAGTGGACTCATACCACTTGTATATATTTATTCATCCCCTCTACCCATTAATAATTATTGAGGGAGGGGGGGTCATGTTTTTATACTACCTTATTTAGGTGCTTTTATGTAGTTATCTTGGGTATCCTTGTAACACATCTCAAAATATTATTATAATAATTATTCAGTGGTGTATCAACCCAGATACACTCTTCCTTTATAAGTGTAGAATCTTCATTCTTTATCTAATATTCTTCCTTCTTATTACCATGTGTTTTCTAAATCTACTAGCCATAAAACTACTTTCTATCTTACTATTCTCCACCTTATTAACCCTCATATTTTACTCCTATCAATTTCACGTCCACTTCTTATCCAAACCTTCATCTTCAATCTCATCCCACCATGACTTTGGTAAAATTTAGTGCCATGGGTACCTATGCATAATATTTTAAATAACTCATTAACCAAAATATATGAAGAGTCTTTTTACCACGTCTCCTACCAAAAATTCCCATATTTAAAGGGAAAGGAGATACAAATATGCATGTCAAGGAATAAATAACAACCATTAGAAAAAGTCTACCATAGGATGGTGTATTTGTGAAAATTTTCCCTAAAACCCTTGAAGGAATAACCCTAGACTAGTATTACTACCTTCTTGAGATGTCTATTTTTTCCTTTTGACAACTTGTGCAATGTTTTTCAAAGCCTTTAATATGAAAAAAATTATAAAAACTATCATATTTTAATTATTTCACATTAATCAAGAACCCAAAAAATATTCTACCCATTTCATCATAAAATGGTGAAAAGTCCTATACTCATCTACTAGTGCACTACACATGGAACAAAGAGAACTATGCGATCTCTTTATATAGTAGAATGATTTTCAAAATGTCCCTTACTGGTTCTATTAATAAGTAAAAAAAATCACTTCAAGAACTGACCTAACAGTCATCGATAGTGGTTTTATAACCTATAAAACCAATGGGTGAATAATCACCCCCAATCAAAATAATTGGAGTTATCAAAATTCAAACCAAAGCAACACCAAAAATAAAGGTCCTAAGGTTCTAAAAGAAAATTCCACTATATATGGTGTGATATATCAAATAAATAGGACAAACATTGTAAATAACAACACACCTCAACCCATGAATAACAAAAACAATAATGCATGTATGATGAACCAAAATTATCCACACATAGTTCACGTAATATATTTTAACTGTCCCCCACCCTGTAAAACACAATTTTAGAACCTAACTCAAAACCAATGTCAACATGTTTACCATTACCCACAATATCAAAACCAACACTTGAATCAAGACAATAACCCAAAATGGTTTGGTAAAAAAAACTAGAACTAGAAACCCAAGGATTACAACCCAATGTCTACTTTATTTTTCATAAAGTCATTAGACATGGTACTCATAATTTTAGTGAATATAATTTTTTTATTTAAATACTCATTGAGACCAAGTATAAACATGTTCCTAGGGAATGCTAATATAAACCCACAAGCTCCACCAAATAGTCTTGTGGCACCTCAAAATGTTGATTTGTGTATATACCAGAACCTATTCCTTGATAATTATCTATAGGCACTTCAATTTAACTACTTCCATTTCCAAATTACAAGTATAATGAATTTATTAAATAGTGAAAAAATTTAACAAAAAATAATCAATTGCTCCAAATCATCTACAAAACTATTGATTTGATCCTGAATCATGTTGACACATCCTTAATTTGGGAAATTCACTATAACACAA
This sequence comes from Torreya grandis, assembly GCA_037957365.1. Taxonomy (NCBI): domain Eukaryota; kingdom Viridiplantae; phylum Streptophyta; class Pinopsida; order Cupressales; family Taxaceae; genus Torreya; species Torreya grandis. Next base: position 1,997,377 of record JARHVA010001902.1, on the reverse strand, counting down.
CACCAAAATTATAAAAAAATTCATGAATCAAGTTAAAATTTTATAAATTTTACTATATGATAATTAAATGTAATGTTTGATTGACAAAAAGATTGCAAAAATCATATTAACTCCCACAACTAATTAACCCTTGATCAATTAGACCTGATCCCCCTCTAGTACAAAATTCCATAGATTTTTGGAATTTATTATTTTATAAAACTCAAAATTGGATTATTTCCTCCCTATAGATGACATAATCAAGGAAGTGTGCAAGCAAAAAGTATGACACGCTCTTACACACTCAACATGCTCTTACATACATTTTACACACATAATATCTTCCTAATTTGAAAATATTACATACTCCATGCTTCCATTAATGGAGTTTCTTACAAATTCACCATTCAACATTTATGAGGATTAGGATTTATAGTTAACCATTGATATTCATCTTGGATCAATGGATCACATTTGATAGACAAATATATAAATTGAGGATACCTCCTTCAACAAACTTTTTGGCCTAGACTTACTTTGCCAAAACTCCAAAAAAATATTCACCAAGTACTTCATTTTTTAAATCAAATAATTCATAGTGTAAGCTTTAAAATATCTCCACACCATTTACAAATACCACAAGCTCTATATCTAGTCAATTCAAACTTGTATTTTGGCAAAGAGAGAAACATCCAAATGAGAAGGCAAAATTGTTTTATTTGTCTTCTATTATGTTTTTATGCTCTTTCTTGATATTAACCAATCCAAATACATGTACTTGGGTTTTAGGTAATATTAATTTCATTTTGATTTAATAATAATAAGAAACTAACTCAATCATAATCGTGTGATCACATATGGCATGCCTGGTGGGACTCTCACCTCACAACCTCCTTTGAAATATCAAAATATTACTCTAATTTAGAAATTAGCCTAGAATTGATCTAATTTTATATTAAATTTATTCAAATTTATCAAATTTTTATTTTTAAATTAGAAATGATAATGCTTTCCTAATCGACAGGATCGCTACTCTTAATTAGTGATATCATGATGTTAATTGGTAGTATTGTTTATATTTTATTTTTTAGTTTTATATGTTTTTAAGGTAAATTATGATATCAAAATGAAAATAAATGGTATTTAATTGTAATTAAATTTAAATGTGCTATGAAATAACATATTTTCTTTTAGACTTTAAACAAACTATCATTGTATGGAAATGGTGGAATCAACTTGAAAATCAACAAAAATGCCATAGTAACCCATTTTCCCTCTATTTTCCTAAATTTAAATGATATAATTCCTATAAATTAAATATTTAATAGTATAAAAAATTATATATTTTCTATTTTATTTATGGGTGTCTTTTTTAGAAACAATGATATTGCCCTATAAATTATTGTGATCACCCTGATAAATAGCCATATCACCTTGCTAAATAGAGATATCACCCTATTAATTGGTAGAATCACCAAATTTATATGTTATATTTTATGTGTTTATATATTAGTGGGATTTATCTAAAAAATGATAGGATCACCCTGATAACTTGTGGCATCACTCTTTTATAAATTACTGAGGCTAAAACAAACATTAATTCAACTTCACTTGCTAGTTAAAGACCAAAATTCAAACTCTAATATATTTAATGTAGGTTCTCTTGTCATATAAGTGGTTATTTATAAGGAAAAAAAATTATAAACAAAATTTATTTTGGTGCATATAAAGAACCAACATTTAATTTTGGTGTTCTAAAAATACTTGTGTTTTCATTACTTGCATGTTTGTATTATTTATTTATTTTTGGGTAACCTATTGTGAGTATGATCTCCCAGTTCCCACTTGTGGGACCTTGAGTGAAAAAAAACACATATGTTACTATCATATTTTACCAAAGCATAACTAGAGTATGCTCTCCTCTTTCCCACTTTTGAGGATAAAAAACAATGAAACATCCCTTTTTATTTTGGCTACATGAGTTGTATTTCATTGCTATCCATGAGTCTTTAAGACATGGTGATTGGAATTTCATCCCATAACATACATATTAAATCTATACATTTGATTAAGTATTTAAAATAAGGTTAGATATCATTAAAGCATAAAGAAATTCCCCATAAAGTGTTTTATGAAGTAAGGGGTTTATCCCTGATGCTAAGCTATCAGACATCACCCTCAAAGTCTAAATTTTTCATAGCACTTCACTGAGATCTCATGGTTGAGGTGATGAAAAAGGGGATAAAACTTCATGTGATTTTCCTATTATTTGTTATTATTTGACATATTTTTATCCCCACATAAAATAAGGTATATCAGGGACCATTTAGAAAATCCTTATCAAAATTTTAGATTAAGACCTTTCAGCCATAAACTATTTGTAGTGCCAGGAAAACCAACCTCCCTTAAGATCTCATGATATACTACTTAAAGTGAGGGTTAAGAGATTAACCTATTCCCACTTCTTGTGAGGTAGATACATGGTATACATTCACATTACACACCCATTTTTACACTAAATATAGGGCTTGTTTGTTTGTGTGTTATTGATTATTTGTTGTCATATAGTAGTCTTACATCATATACCTTACATATCCAAGAAAAACATAATTGTCTTAAGTTCAAAACTTTAAATACACATTTGAATGATAAGGCATTACTCTACCTAATTTTTGAGCCATTCTACCATGTTCTAATGTAATTTTGTTTAATCAAAATGATACCTTATTCATGTTGTACTATTATGATGCCCATTTTAAATCAAATTATAATTAGGTTAATTTTGAACCAAATTCCAATTCTAATTTAATTTCAAATCTTATTCATTTATATCAAATATAATTCTAATTTAAATGTAAATCATTCCAATTCCCTAAACTAGTCAAATGTTTCAAATCTGAATCAATCAACCTTTAAATAAGTCAAAAATTCTAAAGTCAACATTCTTAGTCAAAAAATTCAAATCAAATCAAGTCAAAGTCAAATCTTCCAAGTCAACCCTTAAAAGTCAAAAGTTGAAGTCAAATTTTTTGAAATTCAAACATTATAAGGTCAATTAAAGTTAAAATTTTAAAAATTAAAATGTTCTAAGGTCAATTAAAGTTAGCTTTCAAATCAATTGAAACATTTTCTAAAAATCAAATTTTAAAGTCAACTATTCCTAGTCAACCAAAGCTAAATATTTTCAAAAGTCAAAGTTAAATGATTTAAAAAGTTAAATTCAACTTTAAAAACAATTAAATCAATTCAAATGTCTCAATTTAATCCAAAGTCAAAGGCAAATTCATAAAGTTCAAAGGTCATAAAAAGTCAAAAGTCAAACTTATTAAATCAAAACATTAAAGTCCAAAACAAAAATTTGTTTAAAATATGATTGTTTTCAAAATCCAAGATTAGGTGTAAATTTTTTTAAAACTCACTTCATAATCACACATCCTTTTTCAAAACTCACTTTATATTCCCTAACTTCATGAAATTTGAAAAATAACTTGAAATAGAAAAAACATTACATTTTGACAACTACATTGACAAGTCTAATACACCATTCTAATTTGACCTGAGGCATTCCAATATCACAGAAGGTTACAAGTTGACTCAAATAACACTTTTAAAATTTGAGAATCAAATTTTAATTGATAAATAAGGTTTTTTATACACACTCAAGTCAAATCAATTTAAACATTCTATATTGATTCAAGATGAATATTATCAATCAAAACATGCCTATGTATACATAAAGTGGGGCTTCATACAACCCTGATCTAGATGATGAGTGGTCTTATGATACACTTGTATATTTTTGAAATAATTAAAATGTTGGACCCTAAATTTTGGCTAAGTCCTTTAGAATAAGCATGACATAGAATACACATGATGCAGAAGAGTCATGGTGTAGAAGTCCATGGTGAAGGAAGACCCAGTTAGAGTAAATATTCATAATAAATGGAGAGCCCAAAAATTAAGGAATCAAAACACTAGAAAAATACTTGGGGAGCACATGAGAAGCGAGAGATGGTTAGGAAGTAATTTGAAGGGAGGAAAAAGACTAAGTAAATCATAAATCTAGCACTAGCCCATGGGAAGACATGTGCTCGATGATGAGGATCCAACATCAAAGAGAGAATATAGGGGCACAAAGTCTTAGGTATCTAAGAAAAATATATATTTGGCTGTCACAAATCAAGTGTATTGATGATTTTTGGTGAGTCACTATGAGTGTGATTATAATTGTAACTACTTGGTCAAGGAAAACCAAGTATAAATACCCCTAGATAGAACTTTTTGATGTTGTTGATTATTATTCTATTGATGTGATCAAGGATACTATTGTGATATTTTTATTATTTTACTCAATTGGATAATAGAGTTATATGATTGAATTACACCATAAATTTATTTATGTAACTTGTGAATCACTTTTAAATATGATGAATGGAACCTATTTTAGTTGAATGTTATTATTTTATTTATGGAAATAATGTTATTGGTCATCTTATATGTTATTGTTTAGTTAACTAAGTTTAGGTCCACCATTACTGTGTATTTCTTTTTTTGGTTAATCACTCATTAAAGTGGATGCATTTGAGTGTCATTATATGTTAGTACACCATATTGCAACAAAATAATAGGATTTTTTCCCTCACTATGTGATTTTGGTGAGCATGTGAGAACTCATTCTTGCATGAAATTATATCATGCTATCATGTTGAGTTTTTAGTCACTTCAACATGCACCTAAGGAAAGTTATTCCTAGATAGAGAAAATAACCCCAACATTTTGGTTCCATTTTCGGGACCCATAACACTTGTCTGCATGATGGTGGAAAATGCTTGAATGATTATCACTTGAGAACATTAAGCGATGGATTACTAGTGTTGAGTATAACTTTGTAGTGTTATTTCTTAAACTAGGAATCTATACAAACATGTGGGTTGAATATAATTTATAAAATTTGTTGTATGAGACATTATTTGTGGAGGTACCTATTCATCTACATGCTTGGATCATAGCCTATGCTCAAGACCATTTGATAAATCATGGATGGAAGATAACTTAGACATTAAAGCATTAGATGGTTCTAGCATAACTGGGAGAACCTTAGATGTGTGTTGTTGGTGTTTGGTAGCATGAGGTGTTAAATAGTTACATATTAGAATATGTAGTTTCAAATTATTCTTGTCTAAAGGAATATTAGTTCCATTTATTCCAAGAACTATGTGGTTGATATCTCAGACATTTTCTATTGGAAGTGAAGAATCTCTTTGTATATTTTGGACTTGAGACTTTTTCCATGGAGGGCTAAACTCTTCCTTGCATTAACAACATATTATGTGGGGGAATGTAGGGGTATATGTGAGGCAGAATTATTGATTTGGTATGGTATCTAGTCAATGAGAATTATGTCAGCACAAATATGATGAAGTTTAGTGAAATATTATAGGTGAAAGTGATATAAGAAGGGGACGTGAGGAATTTAAAAGTGATGTAAGGGTCTATAGGGAAGTGAAAAAGCAAAAGGAGGACTCTCCAACTATTAGACCAAAACCAATGCCAACTCTAGTATATGCGAGAGAAGCAATCCAAGAAGTGGTGATTGAAGTGAGTTAGATAGGCCCATTTCCCCACCCACAATACGAGCTCATGATTTTGAGTTAGATGATATAGTTTTACACAACTGAAATATAAATAATATAGAGTCAAAAACTAAACCTATACAAGAAACCTTAGTAGAACAAGTTTTAAATACTAGTGTATTAGATATTTATTTTCCTTTGAAAATTAATTATATGTCCTAACTTGGAATGATTGGTGGACCCAACATAACTAGTGGGAAAAACACTGACCCAATTGTAGTCACTTAAACTACCTCAAGGCCCAATGTCTTGGGTGATATTACTATTGTGGGAGGTATGAGAGGTTGATCATTTGGTGGTTCAACTAGTGGACTAGGAAGAGGCACACAAGGTAGTGGTGGACTTCCCTCCTAAGGAATAAGAGCGATCAAAAGTATTTCTTAGTAGCCACCATTGCAAGCACCTCAAACATCCACTATATCCTATGAAATAATGATCTATTTACCATAGTATTAAGGTGTTTAAAATGCCTCAGAGCATGTTCACAAGTGTGAACTCATATGGTGATCATGTAACATAACTTATTCTAAATAAAAATCCACCTAGTTTGAAACCACCCTTTTAAAATGTGCACATAAGTGGTACCAAAAGTATGATCCTCAGTAAGCTATAATAGATTATGATTAGCTTAAGGTATCATTCCTCTAGGAATTTTACATTCTAGAGTTCAATCAATAGGGTATCACTGTGTTGAAAGATACCAAACAAGAAATAATTGAGAGTATGTGTGAGTATGATGCACATTTTAAGACACTTCTCTCTAAGCTATCATTTGAGATAAATGCTTATCAACACACTCAATTATTCATGTGGGGTCTATTTCTCCCCTTTAGATGAACCTTGTCTAAAAAATCTCTTACCAACACATGCAAGGCCTTGGAAACTACCCTTTTCATTGAAGTTGTTGGAATTATTGATGCTATAATTAGTGCTTTCATAAAGGCTTAGATCACTATAATGACATCTCAACTAGAAAAGTTCACTTCACATAGAAATCATTACACATATAGTGGCTTATGGTGTTTCAATTGTGAGTCCAAAGGACATAACTATAATAATTATCCCTATAAGAACATATGAGCCATGTTAAAGCAATCTTGTGAAATCTGCCAAGAAGATCATGATGTTTGGGCTTGTCCTCTACTACAATGTTTAACTCAGCAAAGGCGTCAACTTATTATAATATATATGACTCATACACTCATGATACCAATGATTTGCATCTCATTATTGACATTAATGAGGTGCACACATGTGGCACACATCATACCTCTATAACAAATAACTAAGAGAATGGAGGTGGTTATTGTGGGTGAGGTTGAGGTTGAGAACATGGAGGTTGATGCTTTACACCATAAACTTGTTATAAGTTTGGTTCCCCTAAGCACTATTAGTGTGATTACCCAGTCTATCCTATAGGTTCCTTTTGTAAAAATGATCACCATCTAGAAGAGTACCTTGAATTGTACATAACTATTAAAAAATAAAGAAATAAGAAGGGTTTCAACATGATACATATTTAAAAAACACATTAGAGACTGCACCTTACATTTTGATAGGCCCTAAAGTTAATATTAAAACACAAAGTGGTGGCTAATCCTAATTTATGTCTAGTCCACCTATTTATAAATTTTAATTTAAAGAACCTCATGCTACTCATTATATTGATGCTTAATAATAGAATGAGGTACTCTAGGACACTATGAACTTGGTAAGATAATTAAAATAGGAGATCCATTTCTTTAAATATCATGATGTCACTCAATGTGCCAATATGTAAAGGGCATAAACCATCATGAAATGACATAGGATGAATTTCAATAGCTATGAAAATGACTATTAGATGAGGAAATAATACCATTATTATGAAGCTAGATAAATCATCATACACCAGGTCCTACTGAAGATCATCAGTTTGCATAGTGGAAAGATACTCGCATCCAACCTATCCTAGAAGGGGACAAGGATATATTGGTTAATACCACCATATATGGTTGGGTTATCTAATATATCTTAGTTTACATTGATTTTGAAGTCAATGTTCTCATAAAGGATGCCTAGCAGAAGATGTCCAACCTGGATTTGCAACCTTCACCCCATGTATTATTTATGGCTAACAAAAATTATACTTTTCCCATCAATGTAATTAAATATACCACCATGAATATCCTTGGTGTCACATTCAAAACTAACTTTGAATTCATAGATTTGGCAAAGGATGATGACTTCCTAGATCTATTTGGTCATCCATGGTGTTATCCCAATAATGATAATTTGAGCTTTAATAAGAGGTATATCAAATTTAAAAATGATGAAAATTTCATGGTCATTTCATTAGACCATTCTCATGGGTCTCTCTTTATTTAACTAGCCAACACTAATGATGACATCTATATACAAAGGGAAATTAAATTGATCTATAAATCAATCCTAACTCAAAGAAGATAAATCCTACTAACACTTTTGATTGTTTACACATTTGATATTTATGGTCATGACTAATATGGATCTACTAGACCTAGCTAATGGATCTCTTACCATAATAAATTAACTAGGAAGGTTTCTAAAGCATCCAATCAACCAAAATTATGCAATAACCCTAACTAGGTCCTATGTTTTCATATTCACTAAACTAATAACAAGTAAAGTAAAGTAAAGTCTAATCTAGTGCTCACCAAAGCTTGTGGTATAAAGTGGGGGTAGTAAACACTAAAAGTAAACATGTATAGAATACATATACTCAATTTAATGTATATAGAATCTTAATGTATGGGAGAGAAGTATAAATTCATATCTATCTACTCTTATAAAGGAGGAATAAAGTTAGGAATACTTACCTTTTGAAGATGAACCCACCGAGCCTCAATCTCTCCCTCGGCCAGGGTACTTCACAAGAGGTTGTTATGGTATATAGGGATGATAAGGATAAATTAACTCTAGGATATATAACCTATCAATTCATCCAAAAGAATTTTCCACAAGACAAAATCTATATCTCTAAAGAAAGCATGAGACCCTAATCTATGATTCTCAAGTAGAATGGTGGATAAATAAATGTGTAATATATATCACTTCTTATTCTCTTATCTAATAAATGATGAAATGGATATGTTTATATAGATGGATCTAACCCTATTCCTTTATTAAATATTAGGCTCACAAGGTCGACCTAATTTAAATTGTATCATTATTGACAAAAACCAATTAGGTCTTGGTCTAGGTTGGCTAGGGGCTGACCTAGACCCTAAATAAGTTTCATCAATTAGACTACAAGGTTGATGGGGTTGGTAGTGTAACACAAATAATCAAAAAGTATTTTAAGCTATGAAAGGGATAATGAAGGTAGAAAATGACTAGAGGAGGGTGGAAATTAGGAGGCAAAGATTAGGGGAATGTTTTTAGGATATAGGCATATAGATAGTAAATGGTAGTATAAGCATAACAATCATATGAAACACCAATGGTTTGCCCACCCCTTTCTTGATGTACCCCTTAAGGCATAAATTTAGAGAGATTGAGAATCAATGGGTTCCTAAAAGAGATAAATAATCAATAATTGATAAAGTTTGAAATATATTATGTGTATACATATGCCTCACTCAAATCTCATCATGTGTCACATAGGTACAACACATGATGGTGCTTCAAGAAAAGAATATAGCAACACACAACACTGAAGCTAAATAATTTGTAGTGAGAAAATAAGATAAATGAAAGGATAGAATTGAAAATAACATACCTTAGTGTTATAGATAAATAAGAAGATGCAATAAATGTGAATGTGTCCATTGTAGATAACATTAGTTGAACCAATCAAGATTAGCAAAAAAAGAGTGGAAAATTGAAATTTTTGAAACATAGACATATAATAGGTGAAACTATTATCTATGATATCATAATTCTAGAACATTTATAGTTTGGAAAAAGAGCCAATAGAGACAAAGATATGATTAAAATATAAAATTTGATGGTAAATATTTGAAAGATAAATAATTTTGAATAGTAAATATAAATAGGGTGAAAAATAATTCATTTTTTTTTTACTATTCTAAGAAAATAGAGCTTTGAGATACCTATTTTAAGACTAGAGATCCATCATGTTGAGGAGACAAAAACTAAGATGAGAAGGGTACATAGTGGCTACAACACAGGTAAGCAACTAAAAATTTCAAATTTTTGAATATTTAGAGTTGAAAATGACTGGTAAGCAAAATCTAGGCACCAAAATGAACCCTAGGAAATTTTTATGTAAAATAGAGGTATAGTGGGGTATTAGGTAGGTAGAATTCAGACAAATAAATACCCAAGGCATTTATGGTAAATGGGTAAAAAATCTCTATTATGGATAAATAGAGTTGACATGGTTGACTTAGTCCATAAGGCGAGGGATAGTGAAAGGCTTGATTTTATAGAAGTGGGATGACTTAGTATGCTAATAGAGGGCTAACTACATGGTAGTTGGCTAACTTAGTTGGTAAGTGAGATAAGGCTAAATATGTATAACAAGGTTGATATATTCTAAATTTCATAGGGTTGATGTAGTATTACTAATAGAGCTCAACTATGTACAATAGGACTGCTATAGTATCATAAGGCATGAAGGTGGATGATCTAGTATTGATGTGGTCAATCTAGTAGGCATTTAAAAGGGCTGATCTAGTATCACAAGGAAATTACTAGGCTAATTTAGTATTAAATAATTTAATTCCATAGAAAATGGATAAACTAAATCAAACCAACTAAGTTTTTTGAAATTTTAAGAATGTATTTTAATTATTTGTGACATGGAGATGTGATACATCCTTTATTGCTTGATATTTTGCAAAGACTCCAGAGGTATTGGTGACTAATAGATGCATCATGTATGTTGGATATATTAGAGAAATGTATTGAAGATAATATAGTGCAACTAGTTGCACTAGACTTTGAAGGTATCATGGAGATGAGGCACATCTTGCTGAGTGTTGATCTCATTGTCATATTCTTTGGAGTATGGGAATGGTTGACCAACACTTTTAGATGGTTTGTGGATGGGGATATCATAGAGGTGGGTATCATATTAGAGTATGTCCCTATATTTCTAGGACTACTAATAAGAGGGACACTAGTGATCACAAGGACATCAAATGATCTAGAGGAGAGGTGATCACTATCCAGATGGGTGATATGATGGGATAGGATATATCCAAATTTTTGGGTCAATCTATTTTATGTATATATTGTGAATATTTTAGACATTTGGAAGGATATAATCAAACTTGTGACAACATTATTACTATGTCATAAGTCATATGATAAGGTAATACTATACATGATATCATTTTTATTAGTCCATTTTGGATTAGGGAACACTATATGACTTTAGGATTATCATATGGGTTCAACTCATGCATGATATGTATGAGATGATATCTAGAGGGAGAATACCATGGGGTTGGTGGTTTTATTAAGTGTTTGGATATATGAGAGGTACCTTATGTATTGATCGGCTGTGTTACCCCATGTGGTGGATGATAAGTTACCTTAGGTGATGAGATGATGATAGGACTAGGTAGCATAGGCCATGCCCCATGTGTCAATTTTGTAAATGATTACATAAGGGGACATCATGTGGTAACCTTACATGCACATTGATACTATTTGGCCTAGCTAAGTGACCATGGTGAAGGTCTATTTTGGGTGTAGATCATGGGCCACTATAATTGGAGGGTAGAGCCATAATTGATGGCACACTTACCAGGGTAGTTTGGGATCATACACCCAAAGAAACCTCTAGTGGTTCCTTATTTTTTGGAATGACATGATAGATAATTTAGAGGGAGAGGAGGAGGAGGAGTACCAATTGAGAGATTCAAGATCAAGCCACAATGTGTGAGACCATGGATTGGTCAATCATGATAATAGGCATTTAAAGGAGGAGATGACATGGATGTTGATGTAGGGATGAAATAGGCACCATAGTAAGCATGATACTAGGAGTAGTAGTGAACACCTCATCCAAAACATAGATAAAGGAACCACCATTGAGAGTGGGCACAAGCAAGGGTGACAACATAAGATGACCTAATAACTATTCCAGGACAAAGCTGGTCAGTAGAGGCACCTCTTAGGAGATGGTCACAATGTTCATGAGTGGTTACTATTGGATTTACATTGGTGGGGAGGAAATTTATAGTGGAGGTTCTTAGGGGATTAGTAAATAAAGATATGATGGTTAGTGACACTGTGAGAAATGTTGTAATTTTCAGCTTTGATATAAAATACTAGTTGTATGTGGTTATATTAGATGGATAGATTTTGAGATATATATGTGATATAATATATATGTAGTTTTGGTTTTTTATATTTGATGATATATGAGGTTAGATGGGAATCCCTAGTTATAGTTTTACACCATGATATTTTTGATAAGGTGTTGGCACCATATGACCCCACCACATTGGATGATCCTATGGTACCATTTGCCCTAACCTAGATAGGTTAGTTTAGACTAGTGGGGGAGGCCATGAGGTAGTTACATACATGTGGGGATAGATTTTAGCCACTATAAGGGTTAGGAGTGGGAAAGGCACATTTTTGGTAGGCCTTGGCTCAGGAGAGATTAGTGCACATGGTTACCATAGTTCATCTTAGATAGGTGAAAGCTCAGGTAGACAAATTATAGTTATAAGTAGCAGGATTGAGATCCTAGACTACCTCATTATAGTGTACCATTCAGAGGGGATAGTCCTAGGCATATATGGGCAATATGGCTAGGTCACATGATAGGCATGATGGATCCTAGTCATAGAGATGGAGCTATGCATTTTGAATTTTGTACTTATATTGTATAAAACACACACACACACACACACACACACACACACACACACACACACACACACACACACACACACACACACACACACACACACACACACACACACACACACACACACACACACACATTAATTTTGATATTTGTATTTGATCTCATGAGTTGTATTTGGTTGTAGATGTTGAGGCATGGATATATTTATTTCTATCACATGTATTTAGCTTTTGTTATATATGTTGTGGGAAATATATGTGGAGTGTTTTATTTTCTAGCATTATGTGATACACATTCATGGTTAAAAATAAAAAGGAAAAATGACTTGGAAAAGTATAAGTAATCAAAACAAATGTACTACACACTATATCACAATGGGAAATATGTAATAATAAAATATGACTAAATATAATAAACCAATGATGCTAAAATAGAATATTTTAAAACCATGAAAAGATTTGCACTAAATTAAAACAAGTAAAAGCACACAAAATCATGTTGGGAAATATGAAAATAATGTAATAAAATATAAGGCATAAAAACACCAAATGGTATAAAAAAAAAATAATTAAGTCAATCAATCATACTAAATCACATTGAGAAGTATAAAAGAGAAAAAAAATTAGAATATCGAACTTAAATTGATCACACTAATTCAAGCTAGGAAGTATGAAAAAATTAATAAAAATGCTTGTATTCTTACAGGCAATTAGAAAATAAGAAGATAAAAATTAAAGATAAATGAAGTACGAATAAAACATACTATATCAAGATGAAAATAATGTTAAAGATTTGTAACTCATGATCAATCACAAGTTATCACAAATTTGACACATTTAATTTCATTGTGACTTGGGTATTGGAGATTTTTGTGAGGAAGGCTTTGTCTTATCCATGGTCTTACACTACAAATCAAAAATGGGACACCAATGATGTGTAAAAAATGGGAAAATATGTTAAAATGAATGTTTGGAATGGTAATTTGGTAATTTGTGAGGAAGGCCTAGTCCTATCTAAGGTCTTACACTGCAACTCATAAATGGAATCTCTAGGGGGAATGATTAGTGAAAAAAATAATACTACTTAAGGGGAAATATTAGGATTATGGAAAATAAAAGAGGTAATATAAAAATCCCAATGTATGCATCTATGAGAAGACCTTAGGAAACATGAGGCACACTAAGGACATAAAAAAGACACTAAGTGACTAGTGACCATCAATATACAAAGGATACCCATTCCTAGTAAGCACAAAGTTGTATATGCAAATAAGTAAGATACAAAGATAAACTCATATTGGTTTTTTTAACAAATAAATTAAAATGTAACTACCTTCTTGTAATGTGTTCTCTGTTCCTCAGGACCTCTTAGAGAGTTGTCAGTCTACTGTGAATATTGGGTACTTGTATGAGAAATTACGTAGCATTAAAATGTTTTATATTCTCCTTTCCAAATATACTATCCTACCACAACCCAATGGACCTTGAATATATCATAAGGTCAACTATAGAGTTTGATCTTCAATTAGAAAAAAGATATGTGTTTTGAATCACATCTTTTAGCGTGATTTGACTTTTGAAATTTTTAATGTTGCCTTTTGTTAAAATGATTTGGATTTTAAATTTTTATGGATTTTAAGATTCCTCATCCATATGGATTTTGAATTACCAATAATGAGACACAAAGTGATACACATAAATGAGATTTATAATTTTACTAAAGGAAGCTAAGTCTCCAAAGACATGATTGAATAAAACATTTAGGCTTACCTATGAGCCAACATGTTATCTCAAGTTTCAACCATGTGTATGCTTATTTTTTAAAATTAAATAAGAGGAATAAAGGGGGATCCAAGATAGAAAGGTAAAATGAAATTATAATAAGATCAATTTTTTTCTAACTAATCACATGGTAAATAAGGAGTATTAAGGGTAACAAGGTTTGTATAACAAAATCACAATAATGATTATCTGTGTTATAGATAAAGTAACAAAAAATCATAAGAAAATAAAAAAGCATAAAAGTAAATAAATGAATGCATAGATAAAAATCATGTAGTCATGAAAAGAATCCATAAGATATCATAAAGAAATAAAATGACACCATAGATAACATATAATGAAAAATATAAATAGCCATATAAGATAGATAAGTGAATGAAAATTTGACATAGTGTCAAACGATATAAAGTAGATAAATATAAACTTAGAGCACACATCCAATGCAAAATAAAGAATAAAGTGAAAGAACATCATGCTATATTCATGAGTACTGGTAAATTTGTCCAAAAACATTATCTATAACATATTATAGATCTATATGAAGCTCAAATCTAACTATAGTGAGGGTCTCATCGATCTTCAAAGAAAGTTAGGAGAATACCTCTCATTAAATCTCCTAGACAAAAAATGTAGGCATGCCTAAAGAATCATGTTAATGAGGACCATCATGCCTGGTATACTTAGGGGAAGGAATATGAGTGGAATATATGGGATACAAAGGAGTAAACATTGGATAATTGACCATAGGTGAAGGAGGATCCATAGGTGGAAGAACCACAAGTGAAGAAGGGGAGCCACAGGTGGAGAAACCATGAGTGAAGTGTTATCACTCTGGAGTACACCCTGCTTGAAGATGTGAGAATCACATGTTCACTCCAACTGATATAATTAGAACTTATTAGAGTGTGGGTGACTCTATACTAAGAATAACCTCTAGAGAGGGCTAGTTACCTTAAGATTTATCTATTAAAACTAAATTACCTATTATTTTGAGATGAAAAGGGGAAGGGAAAACTAAAGGGAAATTCTATCTAATGGGGTGATGCACCTAAATTTTTTATATCCTATATAAGATATTGAAACTAATGTACACATATAAATTAATAAAATTCATATATTTCCCCTAATCATAAATATTTTAGATGAAGGATTGAAAGAATTTTGGATTACAAAATTTCCTTTTTTACCTCTTCAAATGACCTATAAAAGTTGAGATAGAAAGCAATAGGTTAGGAAGGGACATATCAAAAGGGGATATAATACCAATTATGTGTTGATACACAATAAATTAAACTTTATTCTTTGTCAAAACTCATATGCAAAATAAAAAAATCTCCTTTATTGATGTATGGTCCAGAATATAGTTTTTAGATCTAAGAATAATGAAGAATGGCTTGAAAAAACCAATATATATGTCTAAAACCTAACTTCATATTAATGTGGAATTGAAAGGGAAGAAGGATTAGTCTTGTTTCATTAACTCATTACTAACTCCTTTTAAAATATTCAATCAATTCTCAAAAAATCCTTGAACTCCATAAAACATGCATAAAATTTCAAACTTTGGCGTAGAAGGGAGATGGTGGGCCCAACTTTGACAATTAAATCATCATACATGAAAATAAACCAATAATTATATGGATAAATAAAAATTGAAATGATTTGGAAGTGTGAAATCCTTTATTGCATGAAAACTAAGGAGAAAAACATGATGTTAATAAATAGTCAAGTTTGACTAATCAACTCCAAATAGCTCTTCTTTGCATGAAAATGGGCCTTGAAGAATGAAACGTGAATGAATATTCATGATAAAATAATAAATATGTCTTATAAACTCATTTTATAAATTCTTTAATATCCATCCAACACCAAACTTCAACTTGACCATTTGACCAACTAGGCCTATTAGGCCTAATAGGCCTAAAGGCTAATCTATGCACTTAGAAACAATTAAACCTAAAAAAAGAAGCCATAAAACCTAAAAAAAGAAGCCATAAAACCTAAAAAAAAATGAATTAGACTTGGAACAACTTTAATCATCATTAGATATGTGATTTTCATGAGAAAACTTTCACCATTCAATCAACAGGGTTGACTAGGCCTATTTTGCTCCAGTTTCCAGCAGACTGGCCATTTTGATTGAATTAGTAGGAAAAATTATGGGATTATTTATGATCAAATTAAGATTTTAGGATGAATAAAAAGTCTCAATATTCAATATTCATCGATTATATTTCATTGAACTACTTTGTATTTCATTTTACATGATTTTTTTCCATAAAAACATGATTTATGCCCTCATCTATATAGATCCATACATAAAAGTGGAATTTACGGAATCCTCTCTAAGTTTAATTGAATTTTGAAAAGGATTTAGGTTTATCCATGATTATTTGATAAAAATAAAATCCACTTTTCTCAAAACTAGTTTTTTAGGGGTTTAAGAGGGTTTTAAAGTTGAATCTTCAAAATGATGATTAATGAAGTACAAAAATCCAAATACTAAAATATTTAAATTTATTAATAGAAAATTTAACCCCCTGACATCCCTAAAAATATTGGATTCCCATGCAAAATATATGAAAATTTATCATGTGGATGAAATTTGTCTATGTGGTTTTGATTGCATTATGGGTTGCCTACGCTCTTAGCAATTGTTCATAAATAAAATACCCTAAAATAATCTAATTTTTTCAAGAATTATAATTAAATAATTGTCATTAAAACATACTAAGACAATTCATACAAACTCCACACATAGTGAACAATATGAACATTTGAACAAGAGGCTTGGAAGGGTGTTTAGAACTGCAAAAAGTGAAAAACTTCACCAAGGTGAAAATAACTCTTCCCCTGATTTAAAAATCCTAAAAAAATAATTATGATACCTATATCATGATATAAAAACACTTTGAAATTTTATTTTGATTGAAAAGTCAAAAAAGCTCTTGATGAACTCAAAATATGGCTCATTATTGACATGTTATTTCCCTTAATTCATCTCTCTAAAGATATTATCTAATGAAAATCATAGATTGTTAGATAACTATTACATGGAAATTAGATACTTATCTTGTTTATATTGAGCCAAAGAATAAACCTTTACTTTGTCATTAATGTCTAATACATATCATGTTTTAGTGATTTTTTGTTGTGAAGAATGCTCAAGAAGAAGACACAGGTGATGTATAGTGAAAGTTTAATTTTGATCCAGCAGAACTACGGAATCACATAGAATGTTTCTATGAACTCCACAAGCTTATTTTTATGGACTCCATAGGCTTGTTTCTATAGAATCCATAGGCTTGTTTCTATGGACTTTGTAGGCTTGTCTCTACAAACTCCGTAGGCTTATTTCTATGGACTCTGTAGGCTCATTCCTACCAACTCTGCATGGTCAATTCCATGGATTCCGTAAAGACAAAGCTACAAATGGGGAAGCTGGCGACCAGATAAGATGAGAGAGAATCATTCCAACTAGATTCAAATGATTGCCTACTATTTTTTAGGATTTGCTTTTGATAAAGTTGTATATATTTGGATCTTAGGACTATTATAGGATAGTATATGTATTTAATCATAATAATTGGATCTCTTGGAAATCCAATCTCCATTTTTTGGATGAGTAGATCGACCAAGAAATCCTATCTCTTTGAATCCTATTTTGAGTTGATTATATTAGTATAAAATGTAAGAATTATATTATTAAAAATATAATATATAAAAGATACATACAAGCATATTATAGGTTTAAGATAGATTGTAATCATTTTAGTTTTATGAATTATCACTTTAGTTTCTAGCATTGATTAATCTTTGTTCTTGAGTCTGAGAGGAGCAAGGGCCCACTCTCTTTGGAACCAATAATTGTGTATGGTACTTATGTTATGCTATATTAACTCTTTTTTATAATTAATCAAAATCTTGCTAATGGTTGCATTCATTCATAAAACATCAAAACAAATTCATAGTTCAAAAGGCATTTCCTTATTCCAAAGTCATTTCCTTTCTAAGCAAAGTGTGTTTTCTTTTACAGCAAATGTGTGAAGCAAATTTTTTTTAAAGTTAAATATCTCCATTTCCACGCAAGTGTAAATAGGAGTGCTATTTTACTTTCAATCAAAAGAGTGGATTCATTTGATTAAATAGTTACATATTTTCCTTTTTAGGAAAAGATTGAATCAAGTAGTTTAAGACACATTTCTTTCATTAGTCAAAGTTATAATAGGACCATCAAACACCCCCACAAGTAGACTTCTAGATCTACCATCCTACACATTACTGCAGGTAGCTTTAGACACAAGTTCTGGTTGATAAGACATCAATTAAACGTTGATTAAATGAGGAGTTGAATGACACTCGTCACCTCTTTTTAGCCTAAATGCCTTTTTGTTTACATAAGCCTATATGAGCATGATTTTCATAAAAAATAGAGTTTTAAACTATTTAAAGGTATTATTATGATGTATAAATATCATCCCATGCTTTTAAAACTTTTAATTTGGCTTAGAAGCTTCTGTATCACTCTAGAATGATGCCTGCTCCAATGATGACCTCCAATAGTTAAGCTAAGGTTTGATACTTAACATATACTATCTCCACTTATCCAATGGCCATGAATATTATATAAATGATTTATCAAGTTTTTATGACCCTATGCACAAAATTTCAAGGCAAAATTCCACTTATATCTTCCAAAAACCTCATTTTTTGTCAAAAATGACCCTTATGCATGAACTGTCTTCATTTTTTTACTAAGTTTTCATGTTTTGAAGGTGATTTCATTGTGTCTAAATGTTTTAAAGGTAAAAAATTATATTTATATAGTATAACATTCCTTTTAATATCTTTAAAAAAATCCTCTACCCCTGTTTGAATCATGCTTTGACCTCCAAACATGGCAATTAGGCTTCTCAAATGACTGTGTTTTTCTTTCAATAGGTTATATTGATGTAATTTGAGAATATTGAGTGGATATTATATCTTTAAAATGTTATTAAAGATAATTTATATTAAATATATTATCTCCATACATATCTTTCAAAGCAATTTGCTAAGTTTTTCAAGCTTTTTAGAACTCTATACTGTGCATAGTTCATACAATAGCCTTATACTGTCACCCTTGATTCATATTAATTTATGTCATGTGACCTTGAATAATTATTTAAGAATTATAATTCCACCTAAAACCTCATAAGTCATTTCATCACCTCACTTTGGCACATAATTTGATCTTTAGCTCATTCATCCTATGGCCTAGGATTGTGCTTTAGGTCTAGCTATAGGTTCAAATGCTTGTAGTTGACCTTGAATAAATGATTTATTGAGTCCAAAAATTATGCTCTAAGCCTCATAATCATAAATAATTCTCTCAAATTTCCATTTTTATAGATATGAAACCATCACTATTCCCTTTATGCATATCATCTTCCTTCTATAGCTTGAAGATAGGTTTGTATGGTACTTTAGGCTGTAAGTTAACATTAGCCTTTTGGATAGCTTAGGGTCAAAATAGGATAATAATTTGGTTAGTATTGGTAGTCATAATCTATAAATATATATTCAAGCCTTAATTGGCCTATTTCTATATGAAGCATCATGTAAATTAGCTATGCCTTAAATAGGCCTGTAGGATGCCTCCTATAACACTGTAAGTAAGCATTATGACTTGGAATTTGTCTTTATTACTTACTCATACTTACTCCTTTACCATCTACTCAGGATAAGAATTTTTTCATATCATTCCTTATTAAATAGTTCCTTAAGTTCTCAACCCTTGTTAATTTGATCTGGGTAACAATTCAAGTGACAATTTGGGTGACGGTTCTACCCCAATTGATGATAGAACTTTCAAGAGCCATAACTTTTTCACCACATCTCTGATTGACTCCCCATTTGAACCATTGAAATGATAAGAAAAAGGAGAATTTGGTAAGATGGAACCAATATCTTCTTAGTGGGTTTTTACCCCTAAAAACCCAATGTAAGTTCCCCAAATTTCAATTTTAGTAGTGCAATCTAAAAATAATAAGTTTTTAAAAATAGTAACTCCTTGAATTCTGTATTGTTGTAAATCATGGAAGTCGAAGCACTTAATATCCCTTGAGATTGGTGACCTTCCACATCTTCCTCCTACCTTAAAAATGTGTATAAGTTAATATGTAACCCAAAATAGAAATTAGATATCTCTTCCCAGAGATAAGCATATGGTTGTATTTGCAATCTTGAGTAACAAAACATCTCTTCTTAGATAAATCATTCTTACTATGTTATTTTCATGTTTTTGAAATATCTATCAATCAAAACTTATGATTTTTGGTTCATAAGTCTCCTTAAAAAATTAAATCTAATCAAATTTATCCCCTTTTTGCTTAAATATAGGCATGTAGGAATCATTTTGGGGTATTGTAGATTTTATCTATGAAGTACAAAGCATGAAGAAGGCTCCTGTAGGTTATCAATTTTATGATGGAGCTTGTATAAACCTTAATGATCTATAGAAATGGTCAAAACCCCTAGTGATTACTCCAAAGTACTAATTTATTTCTTATCATATTTAAAACCTTTATTTTAGCTACAGGTTCAATGTATTGTTGTAGGTGCTCTTCATCCCTTGTAAAACTTCTTTGAACCCTAGTATGCCCTTTACCTTTTGATTCTCTTTATGAAATGATAATATTAATGCCATTTGTGCCTTGATGTTAGATATAGCCTCCTTTCATGTAAAAATTCCTCATAACTACGAAAAAAGCCCTCACACAGTCACAACATAGGACTATAGGGTTCTTAGGGCTATAGGTATGTTTCATTTAGTGTTTACAAACTTCAAACCCTATATGTTACCTTTCCTCCTCAAGGATTGAGAATTTCTCTTTGAAACTTGGATTGAATTTATACCTTAGATCATGTTTTTTGAGTTTGATGACCATCCTTTAAGGTGACTATATCCCTACCCTTGTAGATGACTACATGATGCCACTTTGTATGGACTATACCTATAGGTTGTATTAGTGACTCATCAACCCTATTAAATAATTCACATGTTCTATACCTTAGATCTCTCCTGAATGATGATTAATATTGCTTTCTTGAAACACTTAGGCCATTATGTCATCATCAATTATGAACAAGCCACTTCAACAACCCTTCATTTAACTATACTTTAGATACCTACAAGGTTTTGTACAAATTAGGGTTCAAGGTCTTGAGAATGTTTGGATAGCTTGACAAAACATAAAGTGTCAATGATAAGCAAAATTCCTTGATTTAATTCAAATGATCTCCAAAACTCAACCATCTCACATAAAAGTCTTAAACCTTGGAAACCTCCTTTATCTTTGTGACCTCTTTATTGTTTGTAGAATGCCTTCAATAGGCTGTAGATTATGTACATGAAGTATAAGCTACAAAATGTTACTTTGGTAGTTTTAATACCATAATTCCTCTTACAAACCCTTAATGACCCTATAAAAATGATCAAACTCCTTAATTTCATCTCAAGTATGACCTCTCATTGAAGTTTGTTGTTGGTAATCCTTCTAGTACCATATGTACAGATAGTAAACTATGCTTGGGCTTTGAATCCATGCTATATCATTACCATTTCTCTTAATATATTCCTTTTGAAAATGAAACTCCACATAGAAAATGGTTAAAAACCACTATGTCATCTTACTACCTTGTCAAAAATTAGATAGGTCATTAACCCTATGCCTAAATCATTATCCTTATGGTTTATATACAATAAAATGAGTGCATAGTACTCTTGTTCATGCTCATTATGACCTCTACCCTTCCTATTTCATGACAACATATTCATTAATATGGCTGAATCTTCAACGAGCTTACTTGACTATCCATGTACCCTTCATGGCTAGTATTTGACTAATTTGGCCTATTGTAGGTGCTCATCCTGATTGATATATGTCCTTGAATAGCCTAGAAACACTCTCTATCATGCTCATATTGATCTTTGGTCAGATTTTGGCTCTAATGGTGGTGACTTGGAATGAAGGTGAGGTTTTAGGGGTGAGTGAAGTGAAAAGACATGAATAATGATAGAGAAAACATAATGAAGGTGAAAACACAGTGCTAATGGTTGTTTATGGTAGTGGTATGATGTGAATGAGATGGAGGTGGGGAAGGAGCATGAAGGAGCAAGATAATACCAAGAAAAGAAGTTGAATGCAAAGATAAAAACCTAATAATCAAAACATAATAATTTGGAGGCCATTAAAGGAAGTAAAGGAGTAAAAAATGTAACATGGTTTTCTCCAAAGACCTTAAAATTTGTAAAGAAACCTTAATTTATGCTAAATTAGGCCTTTTAGAGACACCTTTAGAGCATGGAGATGGGATTTATTGGCCATGAAACTTGGAAATATTCTGATAAAAATGATTTAAAATCATGAAAAAGTTGATAAAAAACTTGAAAACTTGAAGCTAACTTCTTCTCCCATGACCGTACAATTCTTCCTTGCAAGCTTGCCAATACTTCAAATTGACTGGCTGAGTTTGATACCTCTATTTGAACCTAAATTAGATGAATAATGCCTAAAGGAGACCATGGAAAGGTATAGAAAGTCCTGAATATTTTGGAATGAGTTAGATTTCCTTAAAACTCTGCCCAAGTGAAGAGAAATTAGAGAAAACTAGTTGCTTTCCTAGATGCAAGGCAACAAAATTTGACCCGAATTTATTTGAGGTACCAATTATACCATCAATAATACCTATGGTCTAATTTTTTCAACCTAAAATTGAGATCTTTATCTCTTCTCATCAGTCTGTACCACTAGAAAACCTATAGGTAGGTCTATTTGTGCCAACAAGGGAAGTACCAAAATAAGATTGGTTTAGGGCCTATATGGCCATGAATATACATGAAAATCTTAATAAATCATTATCATGTATTTTTGAACATATTCCTTTCCTTGGATTGTATAGACTCCATATGGATTTCATAATTCTCTTACAAAATGAAAGGAAAAAGAGTCTTTTTTGCCCTTTTAAAAGCCAAATTTCACTTTAACTACTTGAAATAGAAGAATTTAGAAGTATTACATCATATTAATGCAAAATTAAACAATTTTAACCCTTTTCATGTTTTAAATATGATAATTTGGCATGTGTGGGGTGGAAAAGGACCCTTTTTGGCTTATAAGACATATCAAATGACCTTTTCATGACTTGAAATTTTAGAAATAGGCTATTTTCACATTTTTTAATATGTTAAAAGACTTTTTGAAATGATAATAATTCATTTTTAAACCATTTTTGACATTTTTGCTCAAAAATTATGTTTTTAGGCTATAATTGATTGGTTTGACTAGCTGTAAAGGGATATTGGCAAGATTTAGGAAAGTTTCAAATGATAGGGATACTAATTTGACCTTGATAGGCCAAATTAATAATAATTTTGGAAACTTTTAGGGGTTGACCATCCTACCAATCAAAAGAAATCAAAAACTCTAGTAAGGATAGACTAAGACAAAACACTAAAACTAGGAAAGCTTGTAGACCAAGATATAACAGGTGAAATTGAAACAAATAACAACAAAAATATGCACATGTGCATGTAGAGGAATAAATAAAAACAAATAGAAATGAAAAAACAACTACTAAAAGAATGTGCATAAAATCACTTAGAGGAATGAAACTATGACTATGTACAAAGGAGTGACTCTCCTAATAGTAGGATTTGAGAAACATCCCATTCATAGGAATGGGAAGATCTTCTCCACTCAATATAGATAACTAAAAAAAAAATTCTTCTTACAATTAGTGATAATATAAGGTCCACTCCAAAGGCTATCAAATTTGGAGTTCTTTCCTAGCTTTGCATGCTCTTCATCCCATTTGAGTATTATGTCTCTTTGCTAAAATGTTTTTGATGAAGCTCTTTTTTCAAATATCTTATTAACTTGCTACTAATTTTACCACATGGTGTGCATATCATCCTCTCTTATCTCCTCCAATTCTCTTAGTTAATTCATTATGACTTCCATTGCATCACTTTCTAGAAACTCTAGCTAGTGTGTAAGCTCTAAAGCTAGAAGTTCTAATGAGATATGCAACATTGCTTCTCTTCCATAAACTAGGAGATAAAGTGAATTAACAATGGCATTTTTATTGGTAATTCTATCAGTCCATAAAGTAGTCTT
This sequence comes from Torreya grandis, assembly GCA_037957365.1. Classification (NCBI taxonomy): domain Eukaryota; kingdom Viridiplantae; phylum Streptophyta; class Pinopsida; order Cupressales; family Taxaceae; genus Torreya; species Torreya grandis. The sequence continues at coordinate 1,973,013 of JARHVA010001902.1, read as the reverse complement.
CAACTTTGTATGCCAAGATCTTTGATTATCTTCCATTATTATTTTGATGATCCTAATTAGGTTCTTGTTAGTGGACTCATCTAGTCCATTACCCTATGGATAGTAATTTGATGAATATGTCAAATAAATACCATGTTCAATAATCCATTCATATACCTTTTTACTACTGAATGCCAAAGCATTATCTGATATTATAGTAAAAGGTGCTCCAAAATGAGTGATTAGACTCTCATAGAATTCAAGCACACAGTTTTCATTTCTCTCCTTCAAAGGCATTGATTCCACCCACATGGTGAAATAATATATAGCTACCAATACCCACTTATTACTAACACTATATTGAGGATGAATCATTCCAATGAAGCCTAAACCCCATTGCATGAAAGGTTGTTCAACCTAAAATGGCTTTAGTGGCATAACAACTAGTCTCTATTTTCTTAAAAACATTGCACACTTTGTACATTTCATAACCCATGCATGTGCATCTCTAAATAAATTGGGAAAAAAATAACCATCTCTAATTATTTTTTATATGTGGTCTTGGCTATAAAATGAAATTGCTCAAAAAGCTTGTCAAATTGACTAGATTCAACACACCTTAAAAGCATACCTCTAATGTATTTTTTCAAAATAAATCCATAAATTATAATTTATGGTAATGATTTAATCTTGAAGTATATTATTTATGATGAATTAAAACCCCTTAGACACTCTCTAGTTTGAATAAATCTAGCAATGTTCTGTGTCTAGCTTGTAGGAGGTGTATTTTCAGCTTCATGCTGAGTGTCCTGAATTATCAAAATTGTTTATTTTTTTCTTTCACATCTTATACAATATGTTCACATAATCCTTTACATAAAAATAAATTTGTAACCTTGAATTATATGTCACATTCCATGCACTTAGTGATGCATCCAACTCTTTTTTCACTCAAGTCTCTGTTGAGAATGAAATTCTTCACACTTGGATGAGCTACCATTAGTATAATCTTATTATTTAAAACCAAATATCTAAAAAAATGTAAAACTCTTATAATATAAAGTATATGTTTTCATATAAATTAATACCTCTCTTTATAACCCTCTAAAGCTTAACTAAAGAAAGCAATGGGTTGTTTCAAACATTCATCATTTTGTTGTATAAACATGGTTGAAATAGTACTGGAAGTAGAGAAAGCATACAAGAAGAAATTATTATTGAAATCCAGATTGAGTAAAGTAGTAGATTGGCTGATTATTTACTTGATAGCCTTGAAACTTATTTTTCCTTCTTTACTCTAAGTGAACTCTTGGTGTTTCTTCAACATTTGAGTAAGTGGCCTTACTAATTCTACAAAACTAGGAATGAATCTCTTGATAAAGTTTATCTTACCCAAGAAGTTCTACAATCCTTTCTTGTGTTTAGGTAATGATAGAGTAATTATTTACTCCATTCTTTCAATATTAATGAAAAGACTAGTTTTTGACACCACATGCCTAAGAAGTCTCCCTAAATGCACTAAAAAAATGCATTTATTTGGATTCAATGAGAATCCAAATTGGCTACATCTATCAAAAACAATTTTCAAGTGTGTTAGATGATCATTAGGATTCTTAAAAAAAACTATAATGTCATCAAGATATACTAAAACCATTTCACTCAAAATACCATTAAAATTAACATATATTTCCCTTTGGAAAGTAGCTCTAGCATTAGAGAGTCTAAAAGACATTTTCTTATAAGCAAAAGTACCCCATTTGATGGTGAAAGCTATTTTATGTTGGGATTGCTCTTTCCCAAATATGTAGTTATATCCTGAGTACCCATACAATAAATAAAACCTATATGAACTTAGTACCCTCTATAAAATTTGATCCATGGAAGGGATTGGATAGTGATCTTTTAGTGATACTCTATTTAGATCTCTAAAATCTATACATAATCTTGTCTCTCCATTTTTATTTCTTATTGGTAAAAGATTTGTTTCCCATGTTTAATAATTTATAGGAAAAATAATACCTAATCCAATCAATTTTGTAAGCTCTTTCCTCATGAGAATCTCAACCTTGGGGTTAATAGGCCTTTGTTTTTATCGTACAAGTTTTGCATCCTATTCCAGTTCAATGGTATGATGTGCCAATATGGTATCAAAACATTTTAAATCATGGTATTCCAAAGAAAATACATCCATGAACTCCTTGCATAAAGAAAGGAAGTCTACTCTCTCAGAATCAATATTAACTTTACCCAGCTTGAGTAACTTACTTTCAGCTATGCTAATTTGCTCATAGTGCTCTTTCTTGGAAGAAATGCTCACCTTGTCCTTTCTTAAATGATCATGTTAATTAAATATGATTTATAAAATCACCAAAAATTTAGGCATCTTATTTGATTTCAATTGCATAATCTGATTTCCATATTGATCTATTGGAAATATTGTCATTGATGTCAAAGGTCTAGTATTATTTGTGATAAAGGCCCCATTCCATTTAATATTGTTTGTAATAAATATATTTTGGCTAATGTGAGTTAATATTTATTTAATATTAACGAATATATTTTTGGTTGCATATGAGACAAAAGAAGGGCCCATGGAGAAGTCAAAGGGCCATGGAATAAAGACAAAAGAAGGATGGGATGCATTTTCCCATGAAGAGTATTCTTGGGGAATTCCAAGAGTCAACAAGTGAAGACAAAAGAGTAAGGGCACAATTTCTCATGAAGGGACACTTTGAGGAATACGAAAAGTCACCAAGATAAGGACAAAAGTGGGAAGGATGTTTTTGGTCATGAAGGGTCACCACATGACTTTTCAAAGGCTTGAATATGAAGGGTCATACAAGTTTGGCACCATTTTTCATGAGGATTGAAGGGTCACAAAGGGGGAAGGCCAAAGGTCATTTGAAAAGCTATAAATAAAGGCTTGAGAATCCATTTGTAATATGAGAGATATAGGTTGATTTGATATTGTAATATCTAGCTTAGAAGAGCAATTGTGAGAGATGAATATGATTTATATTTATTATCTCTAGCTTCGAAGAGAAAAGGTGAGAGAGAAGAAAGAGATGTTGTATTGAACTATCATTTGTTGAGATAGAAAAATTGAGAGATAGGTGTGTGGTATACACAAAGGGGTTGGTGCTCTTGTGGGTTGGTGCTCGACAAAGGGGTGTTGTGGTCTTATGGGTTGGTGTTCATGAATAGTTTTTGGTTTTGTGCTTGGCAAAGGGGTTTGGTGCTCCTACAAGTTTATGTTTGTGTACTTGCAAATATTGTTTGGGTTGGTGTTCATTCATATACTTGAGATTGTTCTCTATGGTTTTTCCCACATTGGGTTTCCAAGTTATATCTGGTGTCTCTCTCTATCTTGTGTGGTGTTTATTGTTTGAGTTTTATTACATATCTTGAATGTTTGATTAAGTGGATTTTAGCTAAAGGAAAGTTTTATAAGATATATGATATAATGATTCACCCCCCCTCTCAGTATATCATGTGCTTAACAATTGGTATCAGAGCAGGTTCCTTCAAAAAAGTTTCATATCTTGAAGGTAGATCAGGAAAGCACAAGATGGCCATACATAAAGGTGCCTTTGCAAGCAAAAGAATAGTTGATCAAGAAGAAGAAGAGGATGAAGCCAAAGTGAATATGGAAGGATAACTCATGTGTGCCTTAGAAGAGTTGAAAGTTGTTGAAAAGAAAAATTGAGGATTGAAGCATCAAATCGAGAAAAATGAAAAGGATTCAAAGTAGATAATTGAAGATCTACAAGCGCACTTTGAATAATCCAATAAAAATGAAGAAGATCTAACAGCACAGGTTGGAAATATCAAGAAAATAATGTGAAAGGTATGTTACTGAAATTGCCTCTTTGAAAGAAGAGATTGAGAAAGTAGTCAATAATAAAATAGTCAATGATTCAAAATTTGAGAATAGCACTAATATGATGAATAAGATATTAGAAAGCCAAAAGGCAATATCAGATAAGATAGGTATCAGTTTTGAAAAGAAGAAGAGCTATGTTGAAGCTCTTACAAATAAAGAAATAAGAAGGGAAGAAGTGAAGAATACAGAGGACAAAGAAGGCTGGAAGGAAAAAAGCTATAAAAGGCAATCAGGTCAAAGATTCACAAACAGGTCCTATTTTTATGGTTACTATTTTTATTGTAATGGATATGGTCCTAAGAAATTAGAATGTAGAAAAAGAGCTAACAATCTCAAAAATAAGGAAAAGGAAGGTCATGTAGAGTCAAGCAGAAGCTATAACTCTTTTGTTCCTCTATCAAGCTTTGATGAAGAGACCATAATTTGTTACAAATGTAACAAGTTTGGACACATAGCTCGATATTGTAAAAGCGTGTTCAAGTCAGTCAAGGACTAGAGTTTCAGGGCTCCATTCATCAAGAAAAAGGTTTAGACATGGCAGAAGAAATAATCTGAAGGTTCTATGTTGGTCCAGATAGCTTTGCATGCAAGAAATGAAGAAAAGCCATGGTTTATTGATAGCAGATATTTAAGGCACATGACAGGAGACAAGAGCAAGTTCATAACCTTGAAGAAGATCAATGGTGGCATAGTGAAATTTGGGGACAATACTACTGCCAAAATTGATAGAAAAGGTACCCTAACTTTAGATAATGGTAGAACTAAAACTGAAAATGTTTTATATGTAGAAGGTCTTAAGCATAATATTTTGAGTGTAAGTCAAATGTGTGATCAAGGGCACACACTAAATTTTTATGTAGATGGTTTTGAAATTAGAAGAAAAGATTCAGATGTATTGATTACAGATGCTCAGAGAATAGGTAATAACTTATATATGCTATCAGACATCAAAGGTCAAAAATGTTTTTTGAGTCAGATTGAAGAAAGTTGTCTATGGCACAGGAGAATGGGGCACATAAATTTTTACAATATTGTCAAAATTTGTAAAAAGAAAGTAGTCAGGAATCTTCCAAAGATCACAAAGCCATCTAACATGCTTTGTGGACCTTGTCAGCATGAGAAGCAGGCTAGAAGGTGGTTCAAAACAAAAGAGTACTCAACCACTCAAATGCTAGAACTTGTTCACACTGATCTATGTGGACCTATGAGGACTCAAAGTACTCAAGGTGATAAATATTTCATGTTGCTTATTTATGATTTTCCACGTATGACTTGGATAATGTTTTTAAAGAAAAAATTAGAAGCTTTTAGACAATTCAAATCATTCAAAGCATTAGTTGAGAATGAAAATAATATAAAAATTAAGTGTCTAAGATTAGATCGAGGAGGATAATTCATGTCAAATCAATTTATTGAGTTTTGTGAAGATCATGGAATAAAGAGACAATATTCAGCAGCCAGAACTCCACAACAAAATGGAGTAGTTGAACAAAAAAATAGAATAGTTTAGGAGATGGTGAGGATAATGATAAATGAATCCAAGATAACAAATAAATATTGGAGAGAGGTAGTGTTGACCCAATTTTGCCCCTCAAGCAAAATATCAGTCACCTTCTACACCTGCTTTACATGGCCAGTCATTTCGGGTTGCAAGGTCCATCTTCAGGGTTCAACAGCTCCGTTTTAGAGCATTGGTTCATCGGCCTCATTCGTTGACGTTCACAGTAGCGAAAGGCAGAGTCTTCAAACATTCACACAAGAAGAGAGGAAAAGAGCTGGGGCATTTAACACTAATGTGAAAGAAGGGCAAAAAAAATGCAGAGGGTGGCAAAATCACCACCCACAACACTGGTAGGTAAAAAGAGACCACCTACACACAAGCAATGGGTGAAAAAATTGCCATGTGAAGCAGTCGGTAGAGAAAAAGAGGCCATTAACATTGGCTGACATCAGCAAAACTGCCACGGTCGATAGCTTAAATTGGCTGACATCGGCAAAACTGCCATAGTTGGTAGCTTATCAGCCAATGTCAGTAGAAGTCCCACATGAAGTCCATGACAGCGGGTGGAAAATTTGCTGCCCACAATAGCAGGCAAAAAAAAACCCCTACAGAGCACAGGAAAAAGCCCACCTAGCCGCCGGAGGAGAAGACCAACACGCAAAATGAAGCAACAAGCATGGTCTTGGCAGACTTATGACATCAGCTACAGTGTTTTTTCACTCTTCCCAATGAGACTTATCTTGGCTCTTCCCATATAAATACACAGACTTGGTCATTTATCGAGGGATCTTACCCAGTTTTGTAAAGAGCACTGCTCTACAAATTCTCCACCTGAATCAATAAATACAGTCTTTTACCTCCATCTTAGATTGATTTGCTATGTATGCCATGAGTATTATTTGTGTTTAGTCATTATCTTCCTTGCTTTCATAGGTAATGCCAAAAAACCAACTATCTACAAGGCGCTGGTTCTGTAGCTAAAAGGAGAAGAGCAATACTTGAGAAAGATAGGACAAAGTAAGTTTCTTGTAAGTGTGCATTTCATAGCACCTCGGTAAACTTCTGTTATGTATTTTCCATTATAGCCTCCCTATTAGTCTCAGTAACCTGGTTCTTTTGCCAGATGTGTAGAGTATACTTGCATTTCCCTTGATTCTGAGAGTGGATCTAGAAGGTCAACCCTTTATTTGGGTGTATCACCTCTTTTAGAGTAGGTTGTTTGCTTTCTTGTACGTCCTTCCTTTTTCATCTCCCTCAATATATCTATATTTTTGCACTACCTGAAACAAACAAGATACATCAGAGGGAACTAGCCCATATCTAGAGACTCTCCTCTCCTACTTCATCATCCCACAGGTGAGAGAGGAGTTTCCATGTTGTGAGGAGAGGGCAGGAATCTGTTCTCCTACCATTAGGTGCACTTTCCAGCCTCAACAATTTTGGCATGCCCGGTGGGACCGTATTTTTATCAGTTTCTAATGTAATAGTATTTTAGGATTGATGCTGGTCCTGCTACTATCATTTCAAATATTTTCCAGCATCTGGTGACTCCACTGGTAAGAGCTCAGTTCTTTATTTTTAAGACCAGTCACTTAAACTTCTATGCCAAAGGTTACCACAAGGTTAGCTTCAAGAGGGGTCCCTTTTATTTTCATTGAGCTGCCTTTAAACTCTGCTAAAAGGCTTAGGTTTGAAAGAACTCACCCTTATCCACTAGTAAACCCTCCTAGACTTGTTGCTAGGAACACCAACCCAGCTCAGCCACAAATACAACCTGTTCCAGCCATGGCATTGCCTTTTGCAGCTTTTCATGGTGAGAGCCCCTTAAACCTCCCACGCTATGACCCAATTCTAGGAATAGCTTTAAAAAATGTGCCCTCTTTTGATGGAGTGGGACCTATTACAGTTGTTGAGCATATCAAGAATATTGCCAACCTTTGCAATATTCACAACATAATAGAAGAAAACATTGCCATCAGACTGTTAGCCTTGTCTCTGAAAGGGAAAGCTCTCGATTGGTAGGCACCTTGCCTGTGAATTCCATACATTCCTGGAACAAATTAGGCACCCATTTAACTGATCATTTTGGAGAAAAAAGTGACGGCCTCTCTCTTGCTGAGCAGCTGACGACTATAAAAAGAGCTTTGCACGAGTACATGCAGGACTTCAATACGTAGTTTCAAAAGACTTGGGATAGAATTCCCATCCTGGTAAGGCTGACTCCCAGCTACACTTTCTTATACTATTTAAAAGCATTAAATAGTGACATTGCTATGATGATCAAATCTGTGGGAGGACATATACTATCAGCTACGTATGACATTGCCATTACGGCCAAAAATTACTTGATTCAAGCCAAGAAAATTGCCCCTAGGCCTCATATGCCACTTTTCCCAGAACCGCTGCCCCTAATTCAGGCTGTCACTCCCACAATTGCTCCCCTACCTGTCATTGAGAAGCCAGCTACTATTCCATCCAATAAATTAAATGAAGTTAAGGGCATGTTATAGAGCATGTCAAATGAACTTATTTCCCTTAAAAGGTAGCAAGCTCAAAGCAACAAGCCAAACCAGGGCTATCAGAATTATGGCCATGCCCCTAGACCCCCCTTTCAAAATTATAACCAAGGTCAGGGGCAACTCACTACAACCAGGCCTTATCAAAATTATAACTCAGGTCCCTCTTCATAATCTAAAGTCATGGTGCCTACTCAGAACAATCTAGTGCAGGAGCAGCCAGGTTGTTCAACCATTAGACAAGGTCAAGAGCAGGCTATCCACACGAATGATATGATGATTTTTTTCTAGAATTCAGAAAATCAAGCTGCTAATTTTTCTTAGTTTTTTGAGTTTCCAGCTCAGCCTAGCACAAGTAACAACCAAACTTAGCCAGATTTTACCCTGATAAATCACGAAGAGGGCGAGCTCTGTGTAATTAATCATAGGGGCAATGCAGACAATCAGGCTGATTGTGTTGTAGCCAACACGAGATTTAAAAGAAGAGCAATTGGAGAAGTGTAGGCTTCCCCTCAGGCAACAACGAATCCTCCATCACACCCATTTCAAAGGGCTCCAATTTCCAAACAACTGCTTGCACCTCTAGCTCCCTAGTCTACAGCTCCTGTTGGAATCAGCCCAAAGGAAAGTACAAAGGGAATCAGCCCCCAAGTTAATATAATTGATCAAATGAAGAAATTGCATGTGAGCATTTCTCTATGGGATTCATTGTCTCTTCTAGGACAAAAGGAGGTATTGAAGAAATAATTGCATGAGCTAGATCACTAGGCCATCCCAACAGACACTAATAATGTCCTAATAACAAATGGGTAGCCTTCTGCTTCAGATCAGGTAAAGAAAGAAGAAAGGACTCCCCTTTTTATGTATCTCTGATCATGGGGGATTTCTTAGTACATAATTGCATAATTGATAGCAGGGCCAGCACTTCAGTAATGGCCAAGTGCATTGTCGATAAGATGGGGTTAAAATATGAAGCCATGAACAAGGGAGTCTTGCAACTATATGGGACACCTGCAAAGATAGTCAGGATCTTGAAAGGATTGAGTCTAACACTGCATGCCTGCCTGACATTCTCAATCCCCCATGATATAGTGGTAGCAGACGTTCCTCCATATTTTGCAATCTGTTTGTCTAGGGACTTTACATCCAAGATAGGTGACTATCTAGTAGAAAATTGGTCATATCTGGTTTTTAGAACCAAATACGGGACCAAAGTGAAAATCGAGTCTGAGCCACTCTACAAGGACCACCTAAAGCCCTATTCACCCAAGGCAGTGAACGTCAATTACACTATCATTAATCCAGAAGACTCTCAGACATGCAAATCTTCATCTTCTACTCTTGAAGGAGTCACAGATCTACTCTTGGATGAGTGGGGAAGTGATAACTTCAAGCATGATCCTTATAGGTTTATTGAGGAGGCAGACCTTGGCATCTATTGCTTGCATGAAGAAAGCGCTGTCATGCCCAATATAATGAAGGAGAACAAAGAAGACCTTGGCCTGTGGCAGCTGTACTTCAATGGTTCTAGAAGCAAACTGGGCACTGGTGGTGGGGCAATGTTAGTCTCCCCTTCTAAAGAAAGGTACTTTTCAGCTTTCCGTTTCCAATTCTCTTGCACATGTAATATTGCAGAATATGAGTCTTTGATTCATGGACTGGAGTGGGCAAGAAAGAGAGGGATCAGGGAATTGCAAATCCTGAGGGATAGTGAACTAATAGTGAACCAAATAAGAGGCCTGAACCTAACCAAGAACTCCTTGCTGAAGTCTTACAAGCATAGAGTCTGGGACTTGATGGAAGATTTCCTTACTCTTAACATTACCTTGATCCCCAGAGAATAGAATAAGCAGGCTGACAAGCTGGCAGCTGTTGGCACCCAAGTTGATGTTTCAAAAGAGATAAGTAGAGATTGTGGTTCATGCCATTTAAAAGTGGTGGTTTGGCCTTCAATTCCAGACAATGTTACAAATTGGCAAGTCTTCAAAAGTGACCAGCAGATAGTTCTCTTCCTATAGGAAGAAGTTGAGTTCATGGTCCAACAGCAGCAATATGGAGATCAGATTGTTCAATTGAAGAACAATAAACTTCCTAAGGGTCTGGTCACACTTGAAAGTATTTTCAATGGAGAGGACCAACTAAGAGATGACAAAGCATGAATCACTACCAAAGAGGAGAATTATGAAAAAGTTGAAATCTTCAAGGACAAGTTGTTGGCACTTGGTAAGGTTTGCACGTTTCAAAAAAGGCAGGCTTTCATTCTGCTATGTCAGGAGTTCACCGATATTTTTTTCTGGAATTATAGAGATTTGAAAGGCTTCGATCCAAGACTCACCCATCACACCATTAAATTAGAAGAAGGTGCAAAACCAGTCACGCAAAAATAGAGGCCTGTTAATTTGATGATCGAGCTCCTTATGCAAAAAAAATTGGTCAAGTTGATTGAGTCCAGCATTATATTTTTGATCAAACATTCTTCATGGTTGGCTAATTTGGTTCTAATTAGAAAGAAAAATAGGGAGATCAGGTTGTGCATCGACTTCAGAGACCTTAATAAAGTCTCTTTAAAAGATCATTATCCCCTTCTGAACATGGAGCAGATCCTCCAAAAGGTAACTAGTTCTGAACACTTCTCCCTCCTGGATGGTTATTCAAGATATAATCAGATTCTAGTTCAAGATTGTGACCAATACAAAACAGCCTTCACCACTAAATGGGGAACGTTCACCTACCAAAAGATGCCTTTCAGGCTATCCAATAGTGGTGCTACCTTCTAGCGAGCCATGGACATGGCTTTCAATGGTTTGATAAATAAGAACATGCTGGTGTACCTTGATGATATAACAGTTTTATCCAAGGAGGTGGGACAGCATATGAAGCACCTCAGGCAGATTTTTGAGAGGTGCAGGGAATTTGGCATCTCCCTAAATCAAAAGAAATGTGTATTTGTGGTTCATGAGGGGAAACTTCTTGGCCACATTGTGTCTAAGGAAGGTTTGTCTATTGACCTAGAGAGAGTCCACTCCATTCTGGAGATGTCCCTACCAAAGCACAAGAAAGGCCTTCAGAGTTTCTTTAGCCGAATAAATTTCATTTGGAGGTTCATTCCAAACTTTGCTGAAATAGTTAAACCCCTAACCTCTATGCTGAGGAAGGGTGAAGAATTCAAGTGGACAATGCCAAGAAAGGATAGCTTTGAAGCTATCAAATAGGCTTTGACCCAGGCTCCTGCTCTAATCAGCCCCGACTTCAACAAAAACCTCAATCTCTATACCTTCAGCAATGGAGAAGTAATATATGCTATGCTTACCTAAGCAAATAGTGATAACCTCGAGCAACCACTCACCTTCTTCAGCCAAGGGTTAGAGGACTTTGAAATCAGGTACACCTACGTAGAGAAGCAATTCATGGTAGTAGTGCGTAGCCTGAAGAAATTTAGATATATATTGTCGAACAACAAGATCCATCTCATGGTTCCACATCCTGGTGTTAAGGATTTCTTGACCAATTGAGACTTAAATGAGAAAAGAGTGGGATGGATCACCAAAGTGATGGAGTACGATAGAGACATCAAAATCACCAAGTTAGTAAGAGGAAGGGGCCTGTGTGAATAGCTAGCAGTAGATTTGAGACAAAAGGGTGAAGATAGCTTGCTGATCCATGATGCAGCCACTGCAGAAGAACCAGCTGTCATAAGAGATTGGATGATGGACATGAGGCACTTCCTTCTTATGGGTGAATGTCCACAGGGTCTCAGTAGGGCTGAAAGAAGGTATTTTACACTTCAGTCTCTTCCTTATGTTTTGATTGATGGATTATTATTCAGGAAGGATCTCTCTGGGGTTTTCCTAAGATGCATTGACCCTAGTCAGGTTGACAAGGTATTGGCTGAGTTTCACGATGGGCCAGCAGGCGGCCATTTCACCCCTAAGACCACAACAAAAAAAATAATGAGAGCTAGCTATTTTTGGCCCACTCTTTTCAAGGATGCTTATACCTGGGTAAGGAAGTGCCAGAAGTGTGCACTTTTTGATGAAAAGCAGCGATTGGCTGCCATGCCCCTACAGCCCGTTCAAGTTGAACAACCATTCATGTAGTGGGGCCTGGATTTCATAGGGATGATCAATCCTCCCTCCAGTGCCAGACACAAATGGGTCCTGACTACTATAGATTATTTCACCAGGTGGGTGGAAGCCATTGCTTTGAAAGAAGCGAATGAAAGCACAGTCCTAGATTTCTATGAGGACTTAGTGACACATTTTGGGGTCCCAGCCACTATAATTTTAGACAATGTCTTGGCTTTTTTGGGAACCAAAACTAGTGCATGGGCGCTAAGGTATGGTATATACCTCAGCACTTTGTCAAATTACTACCCGTAAGGAAATGGGCTGGCTGAGTCCACAAACAAAAAATTGATCAGGATTATAAAGAGGACCATGGAAAAAAATCAAAAAACTTGGCATGCCAAGCTGAAGATAGCTCTATGGGCCGATCGAATCACTCTGAAGAGATCAATCAGAAATTCTCCATATACACTTGTGTATGGAAGGGAAGCAAGGCTTCCTATCTCACTCGAGTTGCCAGTATTAGACCTCACTCATCAGCTACAGCTAGAAGAAGGAAGCAGCATGGAGGTCAAATTTTGTGAACTAATGGAGCTCCAGGAGGTAAGGAATCGGGCCATGGTCTCTATGATCAGTCACCAACATTAGGTGAAAAGACATTTTGACAAGAATTCTTCATCAAAAAATTTCACCGAAGGAGACATTATCCTAAAATGGGACGAAGATAGAGCTAAGCCCAGAAAACATGCAAAATTTGATGCCTTCTAGAGTGGTCCTTACATGATTACTCAGTGCAAGCAGAATAATGCATTCCAGCTCTCCAGGTTAGACAGCAAAGAATTGCATATCCTAGTCAACGGGATACATCTAAAGCATTACCACTAATTTTTTTTGGTTCGACTGTACATAGTTTTTAGTTGTTTTCTCCCGCTTTCCCTAAGTGCAGTTTGCACAATTAGTTGTTTTTAGCTTTGTGTGTTTCCCTTTGTTTGGGGGTAAATTCTGTGTATTTGATTTTGGGATCTTGAAAGCTATGGAGAACTCTCTTCAAAGTCACCATCTGACTTCGCACCCAATGGAATGTAAGGCAACTGGGTTCTAAGCATAACATGCACGCTTACCCTGTGAGTCACCAATTTGTTGACCCAATTTTGCCCCTTAGGCAAAATCTCGGTCACCTTCTACACCTGCTTTACATGGTCAGTCATTTTGGGTTGCAAGGTCCATCTTCAGGGTTCAATAGCTCCGTTTCAGAGCATTGGTTCATCAGCCTCATTCGTTGACATTCACGGTAGCGAAAGGCAAAGTCTTCAAACGTTCACACAAGAAGAGAGGAAAAGAGCTGGAGCATTTAACACTAAGGTGAAAGAAGGGCAAAAAATATGTAGAGGGTGGCAAAATCACCACCCACAACACTGGTGGGTAAAAATAGACCACCTACACACAAGCAATGGGCGGCAAAATTGCCGCATGAAGCAGTCAGCAAAGAAAAAGAGGCCATTAACATCGGTCGACGTCAGCAAAATTGCCGCGGTCAACAGCTTAAATCAGTCGATGTCAGCAAAACTACCGCGGTCAATAGCTTATCAACTGATGTCGACAGAAGTCCCATGTGAAGTCCATGACAGTGGGTGGCAAATTCACCGCCCACAATAGCAGGCGGTAAAAAACCCCTGTAGAGCACAGGAAAAAGCCTGCCCAGCCGCTAGAGGAGAAGACCAACATGCAAAACGAGGCAACAAGCATGGTCTTGGTAGACTTATGACATTAGCTACAGTGTTTTTTCACTCTTCCCAATGAGACTCCTCTTGGCTCTTCCCATATAAATACATAGACTTAGTCATTTATCGGGGGATCTTCCCCAATTTTGTAAAGAGCACTGCTCTGCAAATTCTCCACTTGAATCAATAAATATAGTCTTTTACCTCCATCTTGGATTGATTTGCTATGTATGTCATGAGTATTATTTGTGTTTAGTCATTATCTTCCATGCTTTCACAGGTAATGCCAACAAACCAGCTATCTACAAGGCACCGGTTCTGTAGCTAAAAGGAGAAGAGCAATAATTGAGAAAGACAAGACAGAATAAGTTGCTTGTAAGTGTATTTCATAGCGCCTCGGTAAACTTCTATTATGTATTTTCCATTATAGCCTCCCTGTTAGTCTCAACAGCCTGGTTCTTTTGCCAGATGTGTAGAGTATACTTGCATTTCCCTTGATTCTGAGAGTGGATCTGGAAGGTCAACCCTTTATTTTGGTGTATCACCTCTTTTAGAGTAGGCTGTTTGCTTTCTTGTACTTCCTTCCTTTTTCATCCCCCCTAGTATATCTATATTTTTGCATTGCCTAACAAACAAGATACATCAGAGGGAACTAGCCCATATCTAGAGACTCTCCTCTCCTGCTTCGCCGTCCCACAAGCGAGAGAGGAGTTTCCATGTTGCGGGGAGAGGGCAGGAATCCGTTCTCCTGCCACTGGGTGCACTTTATAGCGTCAATAGGTAGTTGGTACAATAGTGCATATTTAGAATAGAGCTTTATTAAGAGTCAATAATGACAAGAATCCTTATGAGCTATGGAAAGACAAACCAGCAACAATTGATTATTTCAGAGTTTTCGGTAGCAAATGCTTCATAAAGAAAACTGATGAAAAACTTGGTAAGTTTGAATCCAGAGTAGATGAAGGTATATTTCTTGGTTATTCTTGCAAAAGTAAAGCTTATAAATGTTATAACAAAAGAACCAAGAAAATTGTTGAAAGTGCAAGTGTCAGGATAGAAGAAAATGGAACACAAAAGATCAGTGATCTAGTAGACATTCCTAAAATAATTGAAGAGGAAGGCTTTGAAGAATCAAATGAAGATGAGGAAAAGGAGAAAGAGAAAAAGGGAACCAAGACTCCATCCAAATATGTTCAAAAAAATCATAATGAAAGTGACATCATCAGGGACATAAAAGAAGGAATTCACACCATAAGAATGATGGTAAGTGAATCTGAACAAGTTAATTTATCTTTGTTATCTAAAATTCAGCCTAGAAATTTTTCAGAAGCTAGACATGATGAGCATTGGGTTAAGGCTATGGATGAAGAATTAGATTAGATAGAAAAGAATGATACTTAGGAGTTAGTGCCTAGACCAAAAGATCACAATGTGATAGGAATAAAATGGGTTTATAGAAATAAGTTGAATGAAAATAGAGAAGTAATCAGAAATAAAACAAGATTAGTATGTAAAGGATATGCTCAAATTGAGGGAATAGATTTTGAAGAAACTTTTGTACTAGTAGCAAGGTTAGAGGCCATTAGAATGTTTCTTGCATGTGCATTATTTAAAAATTTCAAAGTGTTTCAAATGGATATCAAATTTGCCTTCTTAAATGGGAATCTTGAAGAAGAGGTCTACATTGAACAACCTGAGGGGTTTATTCTCTCAAATATTAGTAATTATGTATGTAGATTGAAGAAAGCATTGTATGGATTAAAACAAGCTCCTAGAGCTTGGTATGCAAGACTTGATAAGTACTTGCAAGATCAAGGATTCAAGAGAGGATTTGTTGATAGTAATCTTTACATCAAAATAGAAGGTGAGCATCAATTGATTGTTGTGGTATATGTTGATGATATCTTTTTTGGAGGGAATATTGAAAAGATGACAAAAGAATTTTCTGATAGAATGCAAAAAGAATTAGAGACGTATATGCTTGGAGAATTATCATTTTTTTTTAGGATTACAAATATTTTAATCAAATAAAGGAATTTTTATATCTCAAAGTAAATATGCCAAGGAAATGTTGAAGAAATTTGGTTTTGAGGATTGTGTACTAGTTGGCACACCTATGTGTATAGGAAATAAGGTGAGCAAGGATGTAGATTCACCTATTACAGATCAATCTTTGTATAGATCTATGATTGGTAGTCTTTTATATTTGATAGCATTGAGACCAGACATCATGCATGTTGTAGGTATGGTTGCAAGATATCATTCATCTCCAAGAGATAGTCATGTTTAGTTGGTGAAAAGAATATTCAGATATATCAAGGGGACATTGGATTATGGATTATGGTATCCCAAAGGTAAATATTTCACTTTAGTTGCTTATATAGATTCAGATTGGGCAGGGTGCTTAGATGACAGAAATAGTACAAGTGGAGGAGCTTTCTTCCTTGGTGATAGCTTAGTATCATGGCTAAGAAAGAAGTAGAACTCAGTATCACTTTCTACAACTGAAGCAGAATATATTGCAGTAGTATTGTGTTGTACTCAAGTGCTTTAGATGAAGCAAATTTTAGAAGATATCAAGGTAAATTATGATGAACCTATTTCCATTTTTTGTGATAACACAAGTGCTATAAATATTTTGAAAAATCTAGTAATGCATTCAAGAACAAAACATATTCCCATTAGATATCACTTCTTGAGAGAGCAAGTTGTAGATCAATAGGTTAAGATGGAATATATTAGTACTACAGAGCAGATTGTAGATATTTTCACAAAGGCACTACCAAAAGACACATTTGAGTATCTGCAAGAGAAGTTGGGAGTAATTTCCTTTACTTCCTGCCATTAAGGTTCATCATCAGTTGAGGGGGAGCTAAGTGTTAGCTCCAGGTAGGCCCTTTTCCATTGATGTCAAATGGGGAGAATAATAGGTACAGGTATAGGTGTAGAAAATAGGTACAAGGAATAGGTACAGGTTACTACAATAAGGGGGAGTTATTATATGTTTTCAGATGATAGTATGTGCAGGTGACAGGATGTGGCAGTTTCAAGATTGAGGTTGCCATCAATGACAAAGGAGGAGATTGTTGGAAATATTGTCATTGATGTTAAAGGTCTAGTATTATTGGTGATAAATGCCCCATTACATTTAATATTGTTTGTAATAAATATATCTTGGCTAATGTGAGTTAATATTTATTTAATATTAACGAATATATTTTTGGTTGCATATGAGACAAAAGAAGGGCCCATGGAGAAGTCAAAGGGCCATGGAATAAAGACAAAAGAAGGATGGGATGCATTTTCCCATGAAGAGTCATCTTGGGGAATTCCAAGAGTCAACAAGTGAAGACAAAAGAGTAAGGGTGCAATTTCTCATGAAGGGACACTTTGAGGAATACGAAAAGTCAACAAGATAAGGACAAAAGTGGGAAGGATGTTTTTGGTCATGAAGGGTCACAACATGACTTTTCAAAGGCTTGAATATGAAGGGTCATACAAGTTTGGCACCATTTTCCATGAGGATTGAAGGGTCACAAAGGGGGAAGGCCAAAGGTCATTTAGAAAGCTATAAATAAAGGCTTGAGAAGCCATTTTTAACATGAGAGATAGAGGTTGATTTGATATTGTAATATCTAACTTAGAAGAGAAATTGTGAGAGATGAATATGATTTGTATTTGTTATATCTAGCTTAGAATAGCAAAGGTGAGAGAGAGGAAAGAGATGTTGTATTTAACTATCATTTGTTGAGATAGCAACATTGAGAGATAGGTGTGTGGTATACACAAAGGAGTTGGTGCTCTTGTGGGTTGGTGCTCACGAATTTTTACTAAGTTGGTGCTTGGCAAATGGGTTGGTGCTCTTATGGGTTGGTGCTCATGAATAGTAGCTAGGTTGGTGCTCAACAAAGGGGTGTGGTGCTCCTGTGGGTTGGTGCTCATGAATAGTAGCTGGGGTGGTACTCGGTAAAGCGGTATGGTGCTCCTACAAGTTTGTGCTTGAAAATATTGTTTGGGTTGGTGATCATTCATATACTTGAGATTGTTCTCCATGGTTTTTCTGACATTGGGTTTCCACGTTATATTTGGTGTCTCTCTCTATCTTGTGTGGTGTTTATTGTTTGAGTTTTATTGCATATCTTGAATGTTTGATTAAGTGGAATTTGGCTAAAGGAAAGTTTTATAAGATATATAATATACTGATTCAACCCCCCTCTCACTATATCTCATACTTAACAATTGGTATCAGAGTAGGTTCATTTTTGAAAAAATTTTACAGCTTGAAGGTAGATCAGGAAAGCACAAGATGACCATACATAAAGGTGCCTCTGCAAGCAAAAGAATAGTTGATCAAGGAGAAGAAGAGGATGAAGCTGAAGTGAATATGGAATGAGAATTCATGTGTGCCTTAGAAGAGTTGAAAGTTTTTGAAAGGAAAAATTGAAGATTGAAGCATCAAATCGAGAAAAATGCAAAGGAGTCAAAGGAGATAATTGAAGATCTACAAGCGCACTTTGAAGAAGCCAAGAAAAATGAAGAAGATCTAACGGCATAGTTGGAAATATCAAGAAAAGAGTGTGAAAGGTATGTTACTAAAATTTACTCTTTAAAAAAAGAGATTGAGAAAGCAGTCAATAATAAAATAGTCAATGATTCAAAATTTGAGAATAGCACTAATATGCTGAATAAGATATTAGAAAGCCAAAAGGCAATATCAGATAAGACAGGTATCGGTTTTGAAAAGAAGAAGAACTATGTTGAAGCTCTTAAAAATAAATAAACAAGAAGGGAAGAAGTGAAGAATACAGAGGACAAAGAAGGCTGGAAGGAACAAAGCTATAAAAGGCAATTAAGTCAGAGATTCACAAACAGGTCCTATTTTTATGTTTACTATTTTTATTGTAATGGATATGGTCATAATAAATTAGAATGTAGAAAAAGAGCTAACAATATTGAAAATAAGGAAAAAGGTCATGTAGAGTCAAGCAGAAGCTATAAATCTTTTGCTCCTCTATCAAGCTTTGATGAAGAGACCATAATTTGTTACAAGTGTAACAACTTTAGACACATAGCTCGGTATTGGAGAAGCCTATTCGAGTTAGTAGAAAGTATGATTATTAGATATTTCAACACACCTAAAGTCTTGGTAGGATACCCATATAATTTTAGGACACATTTATCATCGGGTTTATACTACAATCCTAACTTATCAAATATTGATTTGGGCATGACAGAGGTACTAGCCCCACTATCAATCATATAATTATGAATTAAACAATCTCTAATGATAACAAAATGGTAAAATAGAGGAGGTTTAGTCATCTTAAGAGGTTGAGCCTCAATAGGTAGATTAGAATTAATTAGGATATCACTTAATCTTTCTATTTTAGGTGGTCTCTCAAAGATATTAAGATTTAAAAGCTCCTCTTGAAAGTACTCCTTTTATCCTAGGATTAACAATGTATCCCACATTGAAATTGATATTTAAGTCTTTTTCATATTATCTGTAATAATGAGTGGAGAAGTGGCTGCCCTTGAATATAATTTAGGAGTAGAAGGATCTCCCAAATGTTGTGTAAATTGGGATATGTAAGGCCCTTTCACATTCTTATCTTTTGGATCTTGAGCTTGCTGATTTGAACTTTTCTGAGGCAGCTCATGTGTAGTCATCTTTTATTGTGGCTAAGAAGGAGGGGATGCCTTATGAGGAACCAAACATTCAACAATTTCTCTTTTATTGGATCTGGTATGGGTTGCAGCTAAATTATCAATATTAGGTAAATCTTGACTTTAATTTGTAGCCTAGTGCTTAAAAAAATCTCACCTTCCTGGAAGTTCACAAATGTAGTCTCAGTAGGTGCCTTACCACTACTTTCTCCTTGTTGATTTGACACTTCTGATTTAGTGAATGAAATCATGTCTCCATGACAAATATAAGCTTCCATATTCTGAGAAGGTGGCTAGATTTCAAATGAAAGAAGAACTAAATTTTTTTGCATAAAATATTGATGAGAGCTCTCACCAATTAGAGCCATTGCCATGTTGTTTGCTTGATCCCATTGATTTTTCCATTATCCTTCTTGAGCATAATTTCTCTAAGTTGACACAATATATTTGGAATTTCTTGGAACATTAGGATTATATTTCCTTTATTGAGAATTCTACCCTTATCCTTGCTGATTGGATTGATAAGATTGCCTATTAGATTGATAATTTTTATTAATATTCTGATATGGAATGTATGGTGGAGCTTATTGCCTCTCCATTACAACCAACTTGTTAGTATGAGCCTTAAGAAGACTCTCTATCTTCCCTAATCTATTAGTTTTGCTAGATTTTATTTGATGTAACTTTGATGACTCTAAAATTGGAGTAATAGTTAGAGCAGGAGGATAGATCTTTTGAAAAATAGGCATTAGTGGCCTTAGAGATAACTTACCTACTTATATAAGGTAATTTTTAGCCTTGATTGATACTTAAAAATATTCAAGTAAAGTGTTCCCTCCCATGGACTGGATCGTGATAGCCACATTTGAATTAAGAACCTTTAGATAGTATAGAAAAGCATAGTTGGGTGTAGGCTTGATCATTAGAAGAATTTTCTCCTAAGTCCTCTAGAATCTGTAGTTAAAATTCACCATGAATTCATGATTTAATATTTTAATTATTGTAAGCTAATAAACAAGTGAAATATGATCACTTTTATCCTCAAAGTGATTTCACAAGACCTCTCCAAATTCATCCCAATTGTTGATTGATACAGGAGCCAAACCTTTGTACCACTGAAGTGCCTTCCCTTTGAAATAAGTTGCCAATAACCTCATTGCTACATTTTCTTATGCCACATGATGCAATGAACATATATTTTTAATATATATAATATTTTCTATAGGAGTTGTTGGATTTTCTCCCATAAAATAAGGAAGAGAGTTCAAAACATAAACTAGAATATCATCCCATTAATTGAGATTGAGAGGACTACCACCATTGAATGTAACAAAATCATGTCTTGTAGGAAAAAGCATCTAAGGTATAGGATTTAAAAAAATATTTGGTTGAAAAATATTGGCTTGAATAGGAGGATTTTATGAAATAGTATAGATAATATAAGATGTAGGATTTGGATTTGACTAAGAGGCTTTCTTCTTCTTTGCTGATTAGAAAGGTAGATTAGAGAAATCTATTTATTTCCATTTTGTAGAGGATCTTGTGACAACTCTTGGTCACATGAAAAGTATAAAAATTTGAAAATTAAAATATGGAAATGAATAATATACTCAGATACATAGATAATAATTCAAAAGTGTGAATAAGTGGTCCCATCAGACATGTTAGAAATGGTTATCACTCTAGAGTGCACCCTGCTTGAAGATGTGAAAAACACACCCTCACTCCAGCTGATACAATTAGAAATTATCAAAGTGTGGGTGAATTTGTGATAATAAGAACCTCTAAAAAGGGATAGTTCCCTTAAGATTTATCTATTAAAATTAAAATACTATTATTCTGGGATGAAAGGGGGAAGGGGATACTGAAGGGAAATTGTATCTAATGGGGTGATGTACCTAAATTGTTTATATCCTTTGGAAGTTGTTGAAACTAATTCATAGATATAAATCAATAAAATTCCTAAATTTCCCCTATGTATAAATATTTCAAATGAAGGATTAAAAAAAAATTAGATTACAAAATTTAATTTTTTACCTCTTTAAATGACATGTAGAAGGTGAGATAGAAAGTAATAGGTGAGGAAGGGACATACCAAAATCGGATATAATCCCACTTATGTGATGATACACAATAAATTACACTCTATTCTCTATCAAAACTCATATACAAAATAAAAAAATCTCTTTTATTGATGTATGGTCCAGAATACAATTTTTTTCTTCAGCTCCAAGAATAATGAAAAATGGATTGAAAAATTCAATATATATGTCTAAAACCTAGATTAAAACAAATGTGTAATTGCAATGGAATAATTATTATTCTTGGTTGATTAACTGAAGACTAACTCCTTTTACAATATTCAATCAATTCTCAAAAAATCCTTGAAATCTATAAAGCATGCATGAAATTTCAAACTTTGGCATAAAAGGGAGATGGTGGGACCATATTTGCCAAGTAAATCATCATGCATGATGATAGACCAATACTTAGATGGATAAATCAAAATTTAACTGATTTGGAAGTGTGAAATCCTTGATTACATGAAAACCAAGGAGAAAAACATGATGTTAACAAATAGTCAAGTGAAGCTTTGACCAATCAACTCCAAATAGCTCTCCTTTGCATGAAAATGGACCTTGAATAATGAAATGTGCACGAATATTCATGATAACATCAGAAATATGAAATATAAAATCCTTTTAGAACTTCTTTAATAACCATCCAATACCAAACTTCAAGTTAACCATTTGACCAACTAGGCCTATTAGGCCTAAAGGCTAATTTGTGCACTTGAACACCATTAAACCTACAAAAAAATACATAAAACATGAAAAAACAATGAATTAATTCTAGAATAACTTTCATCATCACCAAATATGTGATTTTGATGAGAAAACTTTCACCATTCAGTCAAGGTTGACTAGGCCTATTTTGCTCCATTTTCTAGTTGACTGACCATTTTGATTGAACTAGTATGGAAACTTATAAGATTATTTATGATAAAATGAAGATTTTAAGACAAATAAAAAGTCTTAGGATTCAATCTCATTGATTATATTTCATTGAACTACTCTGTATTTCATTTTACATGTTTTTTCCACAAAAAACATGATTTTTGCCCTCACATTTACAGATCCATACATAAAATTGGAATTTTTGGGAATCCTCTCTAATTTTAATTTATGTTTGAAAATTTTTAGGTTGATTCATGATTATTTTATAGAAAGAAAATCCACTTTTCTCAAAACTAGTTTTTAGGGGTTTAGAAGGGTTTTAAAGTTGAATCTTCAAAATGATAATTCATGAAGTAAAGACCTCTAAATCCCAAAATAAATTATTTACATATATAAAATTTACCCCTAACATCCTTGAAAATTTTGGATTCCCATGCAAAAGATATGAAAAGCTACCACATGGATGAAATTTACCTACGGGGTTTTGACTACATTATAGACTGCCTACACTCTTATTATTTTTTCATAAATCACAGCCCATTAAATTATTCTTATTATTAATTAATTATAATTAAATATGGGTCCTAAAAACATACTAAGATAATTTTTCCAAACTGTACACATGGTGAACAATACAAATATCTGAACAAGAGGTTTGGAAGGGTGTCTAGAACTGCAAAAAGTGAAAAACTTCACCAAGGTGAAAATAAATCTTCCCCTAATTAAAAAATCCTAAAAAATAATTATGGTACATTTAACATGCTATCAAAATACTCTAAAATCACATTTTGACTGAAAAGTTAAAAAAAACCCTTTTTGGCCTAAATGCCTAATTGCTTGCATAAGCCTATATGAGCATGGTTTACATAAAAAATAGATTTTTAAACTATTTAAAGGTATTATTATGATTTAAAAACATCATCCAATGCTTTTAAAGCTTTTAATTTGGCTTAGAATCTTCTATATCACTCTATAACAAAATCTGCTCCAATGGTGACCTCCAACGGATATGATGAGGTTTAAGACAAAATATTGATTATCTCCACTCATCCAATGGCCATGAAACTTTTATAAATTATTAATAAAGTATTTATGATCCTTTTCAAAAATATTTGAGTCAAAATTCCACCTATAGCTCCAAAAAACCTCAATTTTCTATCAAAAATGACCCCTATGCATGGATTATTTGCATTTTTTGACTTAAGATGATTTCATTGTTTCTGAAGGTTTTAAAGGTTAAAAAATTATATTCAATTTGTACAATAGTCATTTCAATAGCTTAGAAAGAACCTTTAGCCCTGTTTCAAGCATGCTTTGACCTCCAAACAAGGTAATTAAGCTTCTCAAATGACTATGTTTTTTCTTTCAGTAGGTTATATTGATGTAATTTGTGAATATTTAGTGGATATTATATATTCAAAAGGTTTTTAAAGATAAATTAGAGAAAATATAGTTCTCCATAGATCTCTTTCAAAGTAATTTGACATGTTTTCAAGCTTTTTAAAACTTTATACTGTGCATAGTTCGTACAATGGACTTGTATTGTCACCCTTGATTCATATTCATTGATGTCATGTGACCTTTAATAATTCTTTGAGAATTCTAATTCCACCTAAAACTACCTAAGTCATTTCATCACCTCACTTTGGAAAATAATTTGATCTTTAGCCCATTCATCCTATGGCATAGAATTGTGTTTTAGGTATAGCTATAGGTTCAAATGCTTGTAGTTGACCTTGAATGTATGCTTGATTGAGTCCCCAAATGATGTTATAAGCTTCATCATCTTCTCTCAAATTTCCCTTGTGATGGATATGAAACCATCACTAGTCTCTTTGTGCCTATCATCTTCCTTCTATAGTTTGAAGATAGGTGTATATGGTACTTTAGGTTGTAGGTTAACATTAACATTTTGGATAGCTTAGGGTAAAAATAAGATCATAATTTTGTGATTATAGGTATTCATAAGCTATAAATATATGTAAAAGCCTAAAACTAGCCTATTTCTATATGAAGCATCATGCAAATTAGCTCTACCTTAAATAGGCATGTAGGATGCCTCCTATAGCATTGTAGGTAAGCATTATGACTTTGAATTTGTCTTTATTACTTACTAATACTTACTCCTTTAACATCTAATCAACATAATCTTTTTTCTATATGATTCCTTATTAAACATCACCTTAGGTTCTCAACCCTTGTTAAGTCTCCTCAAATAGTTAACTCTAATCAATTTTAGCCCATTATTGATTAAATACAAGCCTATAAGAATCATTTTGGGGCCATATAGACTGTATCTATAAATTAAAAAGCATGAAGAATGCTCCTATAGGTTATCAATTTTATGATGGAACTTTTATAACCTTAATGACCTATAGAAATGGTCAAAACCTCCAGTGAATACTCTAAAGTACTAATTTCTTTCTTATGATATTTAGAACCTTCATTTTAGCTACAGGTGTAATGTATTACTATAGGTTCTCTTCATCCCTTGTAAAACTTATTTGAACCCTAGTATGCCCTTTACCTTTTGATTCTCTTTATTAAATGACAATGTCAGTGCCATTTGTTCCTTGATGTTAGATATATCCTCCTTTCATGGAAAGTCCTCCTTACTGCCAAAAAATCCCTCACACAGTTATAACATAGGTATGTAGGGTTCTTAGGGCTATAGGTATGCTTGATTTAGTGTTTACAAAACTCAAACCCTATATGTTACCTTTCCTCCTCAAGGGTGGAAAATTTATGTTTGAAACTTGGATTGATTGTCTACCTTAGACCATGTTTTGTGACTTTGATGACCATCCTCTGAGGTGACTATATTCCTACACTTGTAGATGGTTGCATTATGCCTCTTTATACAGACTAAGCCTATAGGTTGTATTAGTGCCTCATTATCCCTATTCAATTCTTCCTATCTCTCTCTTGAATGATGATTACCATTGCTTTATTCAAACACTTAGGCCACTATGTCATCATCACTTATGGATAAACCACTCCAATAACCCTTATTTTAACTATACTTTAGATACCTACAAGGTCTTGTATGAATTAGGGTTCAAGGTATTGAGAATTCTTGGATATCTTGACAAAACATAAAGTTTCAATGATAATCAAAAGTCCCCGATTCAATTTAAATGATCTCCAAAACTCAACCATCTCACATGAACGTCTTAAACCTTGGAAACCTCCCTTATCTTTGTGACCTCTTTATTGGTTGTAGAATGCCTTCAATAGGTTATAGATTATGTACATGAAGTACAAGATATAAAAGGTTACTTTGGTGGGTTCAATGCCATGATGTCTCTTTAAAAACCTTAATGACCCTATATAAATGATTAAACTCCTTGATGTCATCTCAATTATGACCTCTCATTGAATTATGTTGTAGGTAATCCTTCTAGTACCATATGTATAGACTGTAAACTATGCTTTGGCTTTCAATCCATGCTATATCATTACCATTACTCTTAAAATTTCTTTTGAAAATGAAACTCCACATAGAAAATGTTTATAAACCATTGTGTCATCTTACTACCTTGTCAAAACTTAGATAGGTCATTAACCCTATGGCTAAATCATTGTCCTTATGGTGTATATGCAATAAAATGAGTGCATAGTACTCTTTTTGATGTTCATTATGACATCCAACCTTCTTAATTCATGAAAAAGGATTCACTGATATGGATGACTCTTCAAGGAGCTTTCTTGACTATCTATGTACCCTTCATGGATAGTATTTAACTAATTTGGCCTACTTTAGATGCTCATCATGACTAATATATGTCCTTGAATAGCCTATAAACACTCTCTATCATGCTCATATTGATCCTTGGTCAAATTTTGGCTACTTGATGGTGGTGACTTGGATTGGAGGTGGGGTTTGAGGGGTGAGTGAAGTGGAAATATATGAAGAAACATAGTGATAATGGTTATTTATGGCAGTGGTATGGTGTGAATGAGATGGAGGTGGGGAAGGAGCATGAAGGATCAAGATAAGACCAATCCAAGAAGTTGAATGCAAAGATAAACACCTAATAATAAAAAAATAACACTTTTGAGGCCATTGAAAGAGGGAAACGAGTCAAAAATGAAACATGGTTTTCTCCAAAAACCTTAAAATTTGTAAAGAAACCTTAATTTACCTTTGGAGACACCTTTAGATCATGGGAATGGGCTTTCTTGGCCATGAAACTTGGAAATATTCCAAGATAAATAATTTAAAATCATGGAAAACTTTATGGAACCCTAAAAACACCAAATTCTTGAAAACTTAAAGCTAACTTCTTCTCCCATGACCATACAATTCTTTCTTGCAAGCTTGCTAATAATTCTGATTGACTAGTTGAGTTTGAGACCTCTATTTGACCCTAAATAGGATTAATAAAACCTAAAATATACAATTTAAAGGTATAAAAATTCCTCAAGATTCTATAAAAAGTTTAATTTCCTTGAAACTCTACCCAGGTGAGGAGAAATTGGGGAAAATTAGTTGTCTTCCTAGATGCAAGGTAGCATAATTTTGCCTGAATTAAATTGAATGGTTCATGAGCTTAGATAATAAAATTTATTTGATAGTTATACAATAAACAATCCCTCTAATTCTAATTTCTTCACCCAAAATTTGAGATTTGTACCTCTTCTTAGCAATCTATACCACTAGAAAACCTATAGGTAGGTTTGTTTGTGCCAACAAGGGAAGTACCAAAAGAGGACTAGTTTAGGGCATATATGGCAATAAATAGCCATGAAACTCCTTATAAATCATTCTCATTTCCTATTGAACATATCCTTTACCTTGGATTATATGTAATCCATATGGATTTTGTACTTCTCATGCAAAATGAGAGGAAAAAGAATATTTTTTGCCCTTTTAAAATCCAACTTTCACTTTAACTACTTGAAATAGAATAATTTATAAGTATTACATGTTATTAATTAAAAATTATACAATTTAAACCTTTTTCATATTTTAAATATGATAATTTGGCATGTGTGGCATGGAAAAGGACCCTTTTTGGCTTATAAGACATATCAAATGACCTTTTCATAACTTAAAATTTTAGACATAAGCTAATTCCAAATTTTTTAATATGTTAAAGTATTTTTTGAAATGATAATAATCCATTTTTAAACCATTTTTGATATGTTTTTCTCAAAAATTATGTTTTTAGGCCATAATTAATCGATTTGACTAGCTGCAAAGGGATATTGGTGAGATTTAGGAAAGTTTAGAATGATAAGGAAAGTAATTTGACCTTGATAAGACAAATTAATAATATGAATAAGGGGGATCCTTATTCTATGGGTAGATTGTGTGATGAGGGATAATAGGTGTGAGAATGGCCATAAGGTGATCTTAGAGATGCTACTAGAGGATGTGGCAATGATCAGTGTGATGGTTACCACATTGGTGCCATAGATAATATACCTTTCCATATTTGGGAATATACTTAGGTAATAACTTGGGTGGAGGTGTTGTGGTGTGGAATTACACCCTTGTGGGAGAGCTCTTTAGTCTCTCCCACTCTCAACCATAATATTGGAGCAACCCTAGGTTCTGGGTATCTTATTATGGGGTTGAACCTTTGGATAAGGCATTAGTGGCCTAGGTGTAAGCTTGTATGCTTGTAATAGACTATTATTTACTTTGATTACCACCTCATAAACATCTAGTAGTGTGTTTCCTCCCATACACTAAATCATTATTGTAATATCACTATTAAGAGTTTTCAGATAGTAAAGGAAAGCATAGTTGAGAGTAGGCCTGATAGATATTGGAATCCTATCCCATGTCTTTTGAAACCTACTATTGAAATCCTACATAAACTCATGAGGAACATTCTTGATTGTGGTTAACTATTCTGCAAGTGACAAGTGGTCACTCTTATCTTCAAATCTATTAAATAGTGCACCACCTAACTAATCCCATGATGTGATGGAGCTAATAATAAGTTTTCTATACCAGTCCAAGGATTTACCCTTGAAAGAGATGGCCAAAAACCTAATGGCCACATTTTCCTCAATGATGTCATAAATATTTCAAAAGTTGGTTAAGTCTCTGAGGTGTTCAAGAGGGGTTTTAGATTGGTCTCTCATGAATTAAAGAAAACTTTTGAGATCAATCACTAGAATGGGATCAGACTAGTTGAGGTCCAAAGGACTCTAACAATTAAAATCCACAAAAGGGAAAGCTCTGGGGGTTACCATGGTAGTGAAAGGACCCAACAAAGATCTTATTTTAGAGCTAAACTTAGGAACTAGTTTAGGAGGAAATTTTCATTTGTAGGGATAAGTGTTAACAAATCTTAACTTTTTATTGAATTTAATGATAATTCAACAAATTAAAAAGGAATACCTCTAGAAGTTGATCTTGTAGTCAACTTTGGCATGAATGATAGCTACTACTCTACCACCAAAATGTTGAGTGTTCTTTAGATGTTCAACCCCATAGTAAGATACCCATAGCCTAGGAAAACTCCAATATTGTGGCTAGGAGTGGGAGAGCCTAAATAAATCTCCCACAAGGGTGAAATTCCATGCCACAATAATTTATGGTATGCTTGATGGGACCAATTTTGAATAA
The DNA here is from genome assembly GCA_037957365.1 of Torreya grandis. Classification (NCBI taxonomy): domain Eukaryota; kingdom Viridiplantae; phylum Streptophyta; class Pinopsida; order Cupressales; family Taxaceae; genus Torreya; species Torreya grandis. The sequence continues at coordinate 1,944,139 of JARHVA010001902.1, read as the reverse complement.
TATTGGTCAATTTTTATGTTGGTTTGATCAATTTTCAATGGCTATATCTTTCATCTTTCATCATTTAGGGGCTCTAAAGAACACTCAAAATTTTGGTGGTAGAGAAATAGCTAACTTTCATGCCAATGGTGACTACAAGATCAAATTCTAGAGGTATTACTTTTGAATTTTTTAAATTAACTTTAAATTTAGTTAAAGGTTGAGATTTGTTAACACTCATCCCTACAAAGGAAAATTTGCTCCTAAGCTGGTTTCTAAGTTTACCTCTGCAAGAAGATCTTTGTTGGGTCCTTTCACTACCATGGTAGCCCCCAAAGCTTTCACTTTTATGGATTTCAATGGTTAGAGTCCTTTGGACCTCAACCAATATGATCCCATTCCAATTTATCTCTCAAAAGTTTTCCTTACTTCATGGGAGACCAAATTATAACCCCTTCTAAGCACCTCAAAGACATAGCCAACTTTTACAATATTCATGACATCACTAAGGAAACTGTGGCCATCAAGTTGTTGGCCATCTCTTTCAAGGGTAAAGCCTTGAAATGGTATAAAGACCTTACTTATAAATCCATCACATCATGGGATCATTTAGGTGATGCACTATGTAAGATATTTGAATATAAGAGTGACCTCTTGTCACTTGTAGAATAATTAACCACAATAAATAGGGCTCCTCATGAGGTTATGCAATATTTTAGGACCAAGTATCAAAAGACATGGGATAGGATTCTACTCTCTATCAGGCCTACTCATAACTATGCTTTCTTTTACTATCTAAAATATCTCAATAGTGATATTATAGTAATAATTTAGTCTATGGGAGGAAAGACACTACCAGATGCTTATGAGGTGGCAATCAAAGTAGAGAATAGTCTAGTACAAGCTAGAAATATTACACATAAGCCACCAATGCCTTTGTTTTCTAATATTCAACCACTTCATATCATCATTCCTCCTCTTTTTTTCATCCCACCTATACCAACCCTTGATTTTATACCTATACCAAAGTAAGAAAAGGCTTCAACTAGTTGATCTAGTGATTCCCAAGAGCACAAGAACTTCCAAGAGCTGAAGAACATGTTTCAATCCTTGATAAATGAATTGGTGAATGTGAAGAGGAAGAAATTTTAGTTCAATATACCTTACCAAGTTCTATATTAGCCTCAAAAATAGTCTTATCAATCAAATATGCAACCCTATAAAGGAAATTTTCAAGGACAAGGTCAAGGACAAGGGCAACCTAACTATACTAGAAAAACTTATTATAATTTGAATATTACAAGTACTTCCAACACTTTGGCCCCTAATTAGATTAACATTACTCAAGAATGTGAGGGTATTATGCCTTGGAATCAATCATTTGATCAATACATTATCATAAACACTGAGGTTAATCAAAATTTCAATGATCAATGGCAACATGCTACTAGCTATAGATATAATCAAGATCTTATGGCTCAAAATATATAGATAACTATGATGATAAAACCAAAAGAGCCTCAACAAGGCCAAGGGATTAATGAATAACCAAACTAGCTAGGTGCTATAATGGTTAATTATAAGCATGAAGAATTATATGCACCTAATCATTAAGCTAGTTCTAGCCAAACATACATTCCAGTGGTAACTAATACAAGGTTAAAAATAAGGAACATGGATGGTAACCAGGAAGTAGTCAAAGAGCCTCCTACTATTACTCTATTACTATCAAAACCAAGTGAACATACTACTCCTCCAAAGGTTCTAATGGCTCTAAAGGTTCCAATAGATCTAAAGAATCAAAACCAAGGGAATGCCTTTGTACCCCAAAACTCACAAGTTCAAAGTATAGTTGTGGCTCCCAAAGCACAAGTAAAATTTGGTGTTTTGCCCATCAATATGGTTAAACAAATGAAAAATTATAATTTTAATGTGTAAATGTGGGACATGATTTCTATGCTTGGTTAGGTGGATATCCTTTAGGAAGGTTTGTCAAAGATCAATGTTTTTGATAAGCCACCAAGTAGGGAAAATGTTATTCTCACCAATGCAACCAAGGACCTAATGAAGGGAAATAAAATAAAGAGGTAAAACCTCCTCCATTATACATTTATATAATCATTGGTGATTCCTTGGTATATAAGTCCATGGTAGACAATGGAGCAAGTAATTTAGTGATGCCAAAGTCAATATCAAATCAGCTTGGTTTGAAGTATGAACCCTAATCTAAGGGAGTTTTGCATCTTGATGGATCTTCCACCAAACCATCTAGCATCATCAAAGGTCTAAAATTGACATTGCATGTTTGTCTTATTATTTTTTTGGCTTGAGATGTGTTGATTATATATGTGCCTCCTCATTTTTCTCTATGCTTATCTAGAAGCTTCACAATAAAAATTGGGGGTTATCTAGCAGTAGATTGGTCCTAAATATATTTTAGGACAAGGTATGGGACTAATGTGTCTATTAAATCTGAGCCTATTTCCAAATTTCACATTGCACCTTATGTTCTTGATAGCCCAAACATCAATTGTATCATTCTTGATGAAGATGAACACCTGGTTGGTTAAGAACTAGACACTCATATTAAAGGCATACCCAATATGTTCTTGGATGAGTTATGAAGTGAAAATTAGTTAATTGACCCTTTGGAAGGTGTTTAATAAAGAGACATGGGAGTATACTTATTGCATGAGGAGAATGAATCCATGCCATCCCTCACTAGGTCATAAGAAGATACTAGTGGTTTAAGGAAATTATTCTTTGATGGCTCAAGGAGCAAACATGGGGTAGGTGTAGGTGAAATGATAGTATCTCCCTCTAATTATAAGTACCTATCTTCTTATAGGTTCCAATTTAGTTTCTCTTTCAATGTAGTTGAGCATGAGGAAACTATCCATGGCCTTTAATGGGATAGTAAGAGGGGAATCAAGCAATTACAAGTATATGAGGATAGTGGGATGATAGTGCATCAGGTCAAAGGCCAAAAAATCACAAGGAATCCATTGATGAAATCTTACAAACATAGAGTGTAGGATATACTTGAGGAATTTTACGCCTTCAACATCCAAGCAGTGCTAAGGAACTAAAACCAACATGTTGATAGGTTTGTAGCTGTGGGAGCTCAGTTTAACATCCAAAATGAGTTGAAAAATTCCAAAGTGTAACCACATTTTAAAGTGGTGGTAAGACCATTCATGCCATAAAATGAGGCTCATTGTAGGTCTTTTATAGTGACAAATAGATTCCTTATTTCTTACATTAAGAGGTAGAGCTTCCTCAATGAACCAAGGTAAATTTCAACATCAATATGAGGATTAAATTGTTTAGCTGAGGTCTACAAAACTTCCTAAAGGACTAGTCACCCTTGAAGGTCTCTTCCAAGAGGGATACCATATGAGGAAAGAAAAGGTAGTGATGTGAACTAATGAGGAAAACTATGAAAGAGTTCTTATCTTTAGAGACAAACTCCTAAATCTTGAAAATATAAGAACTAAGGATGAAAGGCATGATTTCATTGAACTTTGTAAGGAATATTTAGACATATTTGTTTGGAAATACAATGATTTGAGAGGATTTGATGCCAAGCTATCCCAACACATTATAGAATTGGAGGCCATTGCAAGGCCTGTTAAGGGAAAAAAAAAGGTATATCAACCCAAAAATTGAAGAGATAATGAGGAAAAAAATGACTAAACTGATTGAATCCAATATTATCTTTCCCATCAAACACTCTTCATAAGTAGCCAACCTGGTATCTGTGAGGAAGAAGAATGGTGAGATCCATTTATGTGTTGACTTTAGAGACTTTAACATGATCTCTTTGAAATATCATTACCCCTTACCATCCATGAAGTAACTCCTTCAAATGGTTATTAGTTCATAACACTTCTCTCTTTTAGATGGGTACTCAGGATACAACCAGGTGTTGTTAAGAGAAGAAGACTGATACAAGACTACCTTCACCATAAAGTGGGGAACATATGATTATTAGAAGATGCCTTTTGGATTGTCAAATACTAAGGATACTTTCTATAGATCCAAGGACATGGATTTCTAAGGATTTTTAAATCAAATGATGTTGGTTTACTTGGATGACATAACATTTTTCTCCAAGATAGCTAGTAAGCACTTGGATCACCTAAGATTGATCTTTGAAAGATGTAGAGAATATGGGATCTCATTTAATCCCAAGAAATGTGTGTTTTATATCCATGATTAAAAATTCTTGGGATATATTCTCTTAAAATAGGGATTATCTATTGACCTTGATGGAATAAGTGCCATCTTGGCATTAACCTTACCCAAACATAATAATTTACTCCAAAGTTTCTTTGGGAAAATAAACTTTGTGAGAAGGTTTATACCTAGTTTTGCCAATTTGGTCAAATCCATCACTACCATTTTGAATAATAATCAAGAGTTCACTTGGTCCAATGAAGGTATAGTAACATTTGAGGCTATCAAACAAGCCATTACCCAAATACCCACACTCATGAATCCTTATTTCTCAAGGGATTTAATATTTTATGCCTTTGCTAATATTGATAATATATCAACCATGCTGATGTAAAATAATGATGGACTTGAGCAATCAGTTGCTTTTTTTAGTCAAGGGCTTGAAAGATATGAATTAAGGTATAATTTTGTAGAAAATAAAGTCATTATAGTGGTAAGAAACCTTAAATTTTTTAGATAAATTATCTCCAATAGAAATATTTATCTTACAGTGTCTCATCCTAAAGTGAGGGAATTCCTTAACAAATACTTGAATGAGAAGAGGGATAGTTGGATTACCAAGGTCATGGAGTATGACATGGAGATTAAGGTCACTAAGCTAGTGAGAGGAAAGGGCTTATGTGAGAATATGGTGGATGAACTTCATGAAGATAAATAGGTTATCTTGGTGACACAAGATAACTCATAAATAGATGCATCTCCACCTCACACTAGCTAGCTCTAGGATATGACACATTTGTTGATAACATGTGAATACCCTCAATGTATGGATAGGGAAAAGAGAAGGTATTTTATACTTCAATCCATACCTTATACATTGGTTTATGGGGTTCTATTTATAAAAGACCTCAATAAAGTGATTTTTAGATTCACAAATGATGACCAAGTGACAAGGCTCTTAGAGTAATTCCATGAGGGCCTGTAGGAGGCCATTTTTCTGTAAGGATGAAAAAAAATAAGTGATGAGAGATAATTATTAATGGACCAAAATTTTCAAGGATGCATATGCATGGGTAATAAAGTGTCAAAAGTGTGCTCTCTTTGTAGGTAAGAAAAAATTGGTAGCCCTTCTTCTCAGCCCAATCTAGGTGGAATAACCCTTCATGTGGTGGGGTTTAGAATTTATAATAATGATAAATCCACCTTATAATAGAGGAAACAAATGGGTACTCACTATTAATGAATAATTCACTAGGTGGGTGGAAGTAGTTATCCTGAAAGAAGTCAATGAAATAGTGGTGTTGGACTTCTATGATAACATAGTAATGAGGTTTGGTGTAACAACAACAATAATTTTAGATAATTCCTTAGCATTTATTGGCATGGGGATAAGTGAGTGGGAACTTTATCTAGGAATATACCTTATTACATCCTCAAATTACTACCCCCAAGGTAATGGATTGGTAGAGTTAATAAATAAAAATTTGATAAAGATCATCAAGAGGATTGATTTAACTATTTTGGGAATAATGGAATTTTATTCCTATTTTAGCTAAGGGTTTAGATTAATAAATTAGTACTAAATATATAAATAAACATAGTACTAATCCATATTACTATTTGTCTTTTTCACCTTTCTAAAAATAATTATAAATAATAAGAAGTATAAATTAGCTTGAAAATAGACTGAGATAGTTGATATAAGGTCTAAAACTAGATATGTAGGACTGGGTCAGTGTCACAAATCAAAATTTGGATTTTATTCAATGAAAGGATAGGACCAATAAAAATAAGACACTTTCGGGTCTAACACTATTGTCCAATTCTACCGCTATTGTCCAAATTTGTCATAAAGACTTGAAACTTTCTAGGTTTTTACGTTGTGCTAATATGAGCCTACCTGTGAAATATTGAGTGTTGAATGTCAACAAAGCTTGCTATAGAGATGATTTAATCTTAAAACCCTAAACCTCCATCATTATTGATAAAATAAGATTTAAATCACTTAGAGAAATAGGAGGTTAGTGTGTAATATGCATTGAACATGTAATCCACACCCCTTATGTGGGAATGTTGCCTACATACCAATACTCTAAAGAGGGATCAAGCCATATGTAGTTCTCCAACTTAATGTGCCTTATGAAATAGTGTGATTCACATGTAAAATTACCAATCAAGATTTCTTAATGTGGTTATGGATTGGTATGATGGTTTGAGTATGTTTACATCTATGTTGGGTGATTGTATGTAGAAAATAGAGAAATTTGCCTTAGTGTTTGGTTTGTATTCTTTCTTAATTTGTAAGATTTGTCCCCCTTTTTTTTATAAATGAGATTTGGATATGCTTTTATATGGAACCATTGGTCATGGATTAGATGTGTTCATGATAGGCTAACACAATGAAGGATAGGAATTAGATGAAAATGATCACTCAAGCTCAAATTGCAAAGGGATAAGAGCATTAAAAATGGGACACCCTCGGGTCTGGCTCTATAGTCCTAGTATAGTGCTCTTGTCCTATAGGTTTGGGACATAGGGGGATAGGATTGGCCTAGGAAATTAGCTTGGCTAAGGTGGAATGACCATTTAAAAGTCTCTAGATGACTATTAATGAGAAAAAAGGTGTCTAGAAGGGTCACAAGAGCATGCAAAAAGGACCTATGGATAGGGTGTCACAAGACACACTCAAACTACCAATTTGGATATTTTATATAACTACATCCCCCCACCCTTTATTTTGGTGTTACAAAAAAGTGAAATACTAGGATAAAGGAAAAGTAGAAAGTGTACATGAACTTACCTACAAGGGTGAAGCCCATGAAGATGTGTGATGTTGAATGTGCATAGAGAGAACACATTGTGAAGTGTAAATATAAAAGATAAAACAAAGAGTAGCTCAATTCTTACTAGACACACTATGTCTAGAATAATAATGTACAAAATCTAGGTAAGAGAGAGGAAGAGAAAGGAACAAATACACCTCACTGGGTACATGAACCAATAGAAAACTTGTTATGATGTTGAATGATGTTATGTATGTGTTTTACCAAGAGTAATATCATTAACAAAGCTAAGTGCTTAATTACCCAAGGGTGGCTCAAGAATATAAAGGCAAGCCCTTTGGCTTCATCATCACCCACTATGTAGTGAAGCTATGTGATCATGCATGTGTTAATCAATGTTTGGACTGTGTGTCCAATCCCTATGAGTTGGTGGCTCAAGAATATAAAGGATAACTAGTCCTTTGGCTCCATAATTTCCCACTAAGTGAAGCTATGAACTAATATCAAAATGAATGTGTGTCATATGAGATGGCTCCTGAAGTCCATGAATGCTCTATAATCTAAAAATGTGGCATGGATATTTGAATGTGTATTGAGAACTAGGCCAATCTTGGTGACTTCAAAAGGTGAAGATTAGGCTTATATGAAAGCCACTCTAAAACTAAGAACTAGGATTATATGAAATCCATTTTTAAATGATGCCTACTACCTATAGATGAAATAAGGCATGCAAATTCTGAGAAATACTTAGGTAATACACTAAACTTTGGAAAGAAAAGAAGGTAAATATGTCGTGCACATTGCCTCTAATCACTAGTGTCTATAACATGGATTCTAATCTATAAGTTATACCAACTAACTAATCTAAAATTTGAAGAGAGAGCCATCATGCTACACATGATGCCCCTTATATATAGATACTCTAAAAAAACTATATTGAAAATACCCAATCTAAACTAAACTGTAGATGATAAAACTATAATTGAACTTACCTTTCTGTCTATTTCTAGAAAATTTAGGTTTTTTACTATTTGGATAGGAGCAATAAAAATGGTTCACTTTGTTGTTTGGTATTTTAGTCCAAGTATGGTTCTCTTTTCCTTTATTTTTTTATCACTATTCTATATTCATCACTATCTTCTTGGTTTATTCTACCTAGTTTGGGTTTTAGTTATTATTTTGAGTGTTTAAAAAATTGATTTTTGACCAATAGAAGGCTATGATCTCTGTGATAAAACCCCTATTTATTGACCCCTCTTTAGAGGGTAGGAATGAAGACCCTACAATGACTACCCTCAAAATAAATAGCCTTGTAAGTATGTGATGTTATGAAATACATGATATAGCAATGATAATATAAAAGATGTTTCAAGATATAACATAGTTTGTATTAGGGATTGTTAGATCAATAGGGGTATTCCTAGATAGATGTAACAATGTAATGGCATGTGTAGTATATTGAATTAAAACTAGAAATGTTAGTTTTTAGTTTTCAAGGAGGGGTAGAGCATGATGTCCATCATGGCATCCAATAAATCAAGATAATGCATGATATGGTTCATGGCATTGCAAACATCTAAGAAGGAAACAAGAAAATAAGCACACAAGGAAATAAGCATACAAAAGTGGCCAAGGGGACAAGTAAATAAGGGACATAGGCACATGCCACTCAAACTAGAAATCAAGCATACAAGGCATGTTTAAATACCCACATACACATATAATTAATAACAAGCAAGGTTGGCATGAGGGCCATAAACACATATAAGAGTACAAGAAAAGGACATTGGTAAATGTCCTAAGGTACACATAAGAGACAAAATAAGGACTGAGAAATGCAATCACATCTAGCTATGCAAATCAAGAAATAAAGGCATGTAAATTCTAGAAATACTATTGCATATAACTAATTAGAGCAAGAAGTGAAAGTATGAAAAACATGGAGTACAAGACTAGGTAGATGCTAGGAAATACACAAGTTTTATATAATAGTGAGTGTTGATAGATTAATTTGTGTAAGCTAGTAAGTAATGTACATCAACATGATAACTAGAGTGTGTCATGTAGGAATGACATAACCTGGATGGTGTAGTCATGTAGAATATGCCCCCAATGGGTATATATGTCAATGTATGTCTCGAATGTAGAATTAGGATGACCCCTTAATGTGTAGAGTGAAGCAATCAAGGGTTTATGTGTCACTACACACACTCAAAAATATTAAGTGAAGCATGATAATATAGATAAATCTACAAAAAAAAGCATATAATAACAAGATGTAAGTCTATCATGGTAGGAGAAATGTAAAGCATGGATAATGCATAAATTTGAAATGTTTTTAGTGTTTTGAGTTATTTAAATGTTTTTGAATTTTGACATGTCATATTTTTTTTTGTATTTTGGAATAAGCTATATACAAGAGATCAAAAGGAAACTATGTACAAGAAATTGAAAAGAAGTTATATACAAGAAATATTGAGAAGAAATGATACTAACCGATGAGTCTCATGAGAGACTCCCTATCATGGTGTCCTGTATCAAATAAAGGAATCATGCATGATTATGAATCATGAGGGAATGGATGTGAATATGATTCTAAATATTTGGATTCATTGTTGGTATCTTGGAAATCATAATAACCTGTATTTTTCCATTCATCATTATCATCTTGATTTTGAACCAATGGAATGCTAGTGTTGACTTTTGTTGTATCTAGATCTTTTTCTTTGATAAATTATGTCTATGAATGATTTTACTTAGGATGTTTAATAAATACCAAACCTTGGCGACAAACATTATCAACTGCTAGAATAGGAGTAGTGATGCCTTGATCATTCTTTCCCAACCCTTGACCTTGATAATCAAACTATTGTAGATGTTTTTGACCAAACCCACACTAATTTGAAAGTTGAGCCTCATTTTGGAGAGGTAGATTTGTATATTTTTTGTGCTTTACCTATGCTTTTGGTATTATTTCTTACTCTGATTTTGCTTTTTGATCCTTTTGTTGTTTTGATTTATGCTTTGGTAACCACTTTTGTACTGTTTCTAAATTTGACCCTTTGTGAATGTGTTCCTATGTCACTATGGATTGCTTGACTAATTTACCTTATATAGGGTCTTCATTAGAGATTATATATTTTATATGTTTTTCAATTCAAAACATGAATTTGTGTGATGCCCATGTATTATATGATATGCACAATAATATTTGGATCTTTTCAATAGATGTAGAGGAGGTAGTTTAATCAGCTTAGATTTAATCATTTCCCTTAGTACCTCACTTAAAATCTTATTTAATTTTTGCATGATTTTTTAATCACTAGTTTTATATTTAATTTGTCATGATTTCTTTTTTTGATATGTAACATTGATTGCAACCAATTGACTAGGTGAAGGTGCATATACATGATTGTCACTAGGGTGTCTTTGAGGCTTTTCTATTATAATTTGATTTTCCAATGTTGTGATATTTTAATGTAATAGTTGATTCTATATTTTTAAATCTAAAATTAACTTGCTCATACATGTGATTTGATCCCTTAGAGTCTCATAATTGAAAACCCTAGTTGCTTCCAATTGAACATGTAAGCACATATGTTAAAGAGTGTTTGAAGAAGCTATAGGATAAATTTATGCATTAGGAAAAATAGTATAGGTTACCTCACCTTTTGGAGGGGTGATAACATAGACCTGGTTAGAGGGAAAGTAGCTATCACCCTCTTAGGGGAGAGGAAGAGAAAGAAACTCTTTCTTGTGCATAAGATATGACATTGAAACTTGACAGGTGGTTGTTAGCTTATGTAATGGATTATATAAGTATGTAAGTATTTTATTATTAATTTAATTACATATAATAGAGAGATATAATGTTAAATAAGTAATGAAATATGACATATATTTGAATTGGTCTTAAAATTAACATGTACATATGTATTTATGTCATTTTTGAATTCATGCCAAATGAAAGGAAACAAGCATACAAGAGAAACTAGAAAACTTTGAATAAGTAAATCAAGATCAATAAAATTTGAATATTCAACCCAATGTGAAAAAAACATAATTTTAATTTCAAAACCCTAAGGTAGGGTTTGAAAATACTAGGACCTAGTATAGGCAACTAGGGTTTGAAAGAAATAATTTTTAAAATTACTATGGTAAATTTTAAAAATTAAATGTGAAATTATGATTTATATATGAAATAAAATTTATATAAATATTTATAAAATAAATAAGGAATTTTCCATAGGGTTTTTGTGTGTAAACAATGTAAGTCAGGTTCACCAAATGATTTAACTATTTTGGAAATAATAGAGTTTTATTCCTATTTTATCTAAGTGTTTGCATTAATAAATTAGTAAAAATTATAGAAAAAAACACAGTCCTAATTTGTATTACTATTTGTCTTTTTCACCTTTCTAAAAATAGTAATAAATAGGAATAAATATAACTTAACTTGAAAATAAACTGAGACGGCTGATATAGGGTCTAAAATTGGCTATATAGGACTATAATAGTGTCACAAATTAGAATTTGGATTTCATTTTGAAAAAGGATAGAACCACCAAAAACAAGACACTTTGGGGTTTGATGTTGTTGTCCACTTTTGCTGCTATTGTCCAAATTGGTCACAGAGACCTAATACTTTCTAGGTTTTTGCATTGTGATGGTATGAGCCTGCCTATGAAATCTTGAGTGCTGAATATCGACGAAGCTCTCTATAGAGATGATTTAATCTTCAAACCCTAACCCTCCATCATGCTTTATAAAATGAGATTTGAATCACTTAGAGAAATGCGGGGGGTTATTGTGTAATATGCATTGAATGTGTAATCCACACACCTTATATGGCCACATTGCCTACATATCAATACTTTGAAGAGGGATCAGGTCACATGTAGTTCTATTAATTAATGTGCCTTGCAAAATAGTGTGATGTGGATGTAAAAATTACAAATCAATAATGCTTGAGGTGGCTAGAGACTGGTATGATGATTTGAGTATGTTTTCAGCTGTGTTGGGTGATTGTATGTAGAGAATAAGAAAAATTGCCTTAGTGCTTTGTTTGTATTCTTTCTTAATTTTTAATATTTGTCCCTTTTTTTAAATAAGCTTAGAATTGGATTTTATGGGGAACCATTGGTCATGGGTTAGTTATGTTCATGTTAGGATGGCATAATGAAGGATATGAATCATATGAAAATGACTATTGAGGCTCAAATTAAAAAGGGATAAGAGCACCAAAAATGGAACACCCTAGGGTCTGGTTCCATAGTCCAAGTATGACACTCTTTTCCTATAGGCTCGGGACCTAAGGGGATAGGATTGGTCCAGGAAAATTAGCTTGGCTGAGGTGGAATGATCATTCAAAAGTATTTGGGTGACTAGTAATGAGCAAAAAGGTGCCTAAAAGGGTCATAAGAGCATGCAAGAAGGACTTATGGATAGGGTGTCATAATCCACACTCAAACTACCAATTTGGACATTTTATATGACTATAAGGACTATCAAATAGAATCAGAGACTATGGCACAAAAATTATGGACAACCTTATGGGATGATAGAGTGACTCCAAAAGTTACCATTGGCAACTCACCATTTGTCCTTATATATGGGATGGATTCCAAATTAGCCATCTGTCTTGAGTTACCTACCTTATAGTTATCCCATCAGCTTGAGTTGATGGAGAGTGAACCTATGAGCATGAGAATGGTAGAGCTAAGGAGCTTGAAGAAAAAAAGGACCTTGGAATGAAGACACTAGAGTCACATCAAGCTCAAGTCAAGAAATTTTTTAATAAGAGATCCATAGAAATGTAATTAAGATAAGGAGACTTATTCCTCAAGTGGGATTCAAATAAAGCTAAGTTAGGTAACCATACCAAGTTTTAAAACTTGTGGAGTAGCCCTTACTTAATCCTTGGATGTAAAAAATATAATTCTTTTTAGCTTGCCTAGCTGGATGGAGAGGTATTGCCCATCCCAATCAATGGGATTCATTTAAATACTTTCTATTAAAAGATTTTTTAGCCATTGTATATGTTGTACATAATAGATCAATTTTTTTTGTTTTCCTCTAAGTGCCTTGTGCACATTTTTTTCAATTGTATGTTTCCCTTCCCTAAGTGCCTTGGGCACAGTGCTTATTTTGTTTCTTTTTATCCTTTTTGATTCAAGAGGAGGTTTTTAGAAATGGATTACCTTGTATTAGTTTTATATCAGCTAATAAAAAATACTTATGACCTTGTATACCCAATGGATCAGATAAGGCAACTAATCTATTTCATAACAAGCATGTAATCCCAGAAGCTTGCCATAAATGTTTTTCAAAATTGGTATACATATGAAAATTTTACCTGAATAGATCAAGACACTCTCTTTAACCCTTCAAAAACATTCTATCCCAATGACTAGTCCCTTTTTGGTCCTAAATTGATGATGTAGTGTAGTATTATAAGAGGTCCTGATGTGGTGTGAGATGTTAAGCAGGGTTCTAGTTGAGTGAGTGATACAATGGTGAAAGGAGAAGAAAAACATCATAAAATTACCACATGTCACTTTTAATCTTTCAAAAACATTTAATCAAGATTTAAGGTGAATTTTTATATTTTGAAGAAAAGGCCTAGAAATAGGTCTAAAACTACAAGTAAAGGTCATCCCCTACAGGTTATTAAGGTAATAAAGATTTTTTTGAAGATCATATGTGTCTTGGTAAAGTTATAATACCTCCTAGTGTCCTTTTGAAGAGATAAAGATGACTAGCACAAGCCTAGAGTAACTTAACACATCATTTAGGAATGAACATGTCAATTTGGTTATGCATTGAAAAAGTATACTTGGGAAATAAACCAAAGTTGAAGGATTACATGAAAATTATGTATTTTATGCCATGAATATCCCCTATAATTTTGGTGTCTTTGTGTGTTTCTTATCTCAAAGTATAAGCCTTCAAAGATGATCTAGAAGTGTGGGATGTGCTAGAGGACATCAAATAAAATCCATAAAAATTAGCCATTTAGATTTAAAAAAATCTTCAAAAAGGTATGAATTGATCATAGGGCTACCAAGTGTTTAAAATTCACTCAATTAGATAAAGGATCAATAGCACATGGGTGATCAATCAAGTCAATAAGTCAAAGTCCCCTAGATCAAGATTGATAGTGCATATTCTTACATACAAATTCTATTGATGATCCATGTTGAAGACTGGGGTCTATAATTCAAGATAGATCTATGGTGTGCATTCAATAATGTAAATGGAGATCTAATGATGAGAATGAAGTCATCAAGTCAGAGGATCTTGAGATTAAATGCGATGGTTCCATGTGTCATAATCATAATAAATTAATGGATCAATGATGCACATTTGATCATGCAGATCAAAGATCAACATCATGCATTTGATCATATAGATGGATATCAATGGTGAAATTGAGTCAAGAGGTCAATGAGCCTAGATTTCATGAAAGGATACCATATGGCATAAGTGCATTAACTAAATTAATATTGACAACAGGGTCCACAAAAGGAATGCAAGGCTACCAAGTATCATAATCTTAGAATCTAGGATTAAAGATCGATGACCAATGTTGAAATTCAAGGCCAAGAGACTATCAAGGATATTTATGGATCAAAATTGATCAAGTTTCTAGGAGGAACAAAATGAAGGCACATGTACAAAGTGATAATGGTCACATATTTTAAATTTAAATAAATAGTGTGGCAAGGAGATGCCACATAGTAGACATGTCAGATCAAAATATGATTGGGTTATCAAAATAAACATTGCAAACTCATATGCCACCATTAAAGATCAATTGAACCCTCCAAAAGACCTCAGATGTATAAAAAATCCCTAGAATTATTCATACCTTTATTGTTTTGAGTAAGAAAGGGATTCTAAGAGAGTAAGTAGCCTATGGATCTTCATCAAAATTATGAATATGTGAAAATTAAGAAGGGGATTAGTTTTTATCTATAGTGGACCCATGTTTAGGGTTTGGAGTAAAAGCAGAGTTAGGATTGTGAAAGGATTGTCAAAAGTGATTGTTAGGTATGGAAGGTTTTCTAAACCTTCATTTTCTTCATCATACACATGCCATAGAGTTTAGAAGTCTTCCATAGATCTAGAAGTGGTCTTCAAGGTGCCATATGGACTTGGGAACAATTTTTAGAGTAGATGGTTTCAGGTGGCTCAAGATTGTCACCTCTATCAATAGGGTCTATGAGAGTTTTAGGTATCATGGAGTTTGTTTTAGGTTGGAGGAGAAAATTCAATTTGAAAATAGAAGAACACATAAAAAGGAAAACATAAAAGATGACCTCCATGGTCACTTAATCACTTTATGCTAAGTCAACTAACTTTTACCCAAGCATCTTCTAGAAGGCAAGTGGAGGGTGGTGTATAAGTCTAAGGGGGAGAGATTTGATGGTTGGAGAGTGAAAGTGGAGCATTTGATACATTTTAAAAGTCTTTAGAGACTTTTCTTCATAGATAATCATGACATCATCATCCTCAACAATTTGTCTTCTAGTGTGTTTCTAAGCTAGTGATAGGGCTTGAAGGCTATTTGGGATAATGGAGGTTAATTTTTTGAGGAAGGATTAATTCTAATTAACCCAAATATGGGTGATAATTCATAGAGTTTGGTTGTAAATCATTTTTTATTTTCTATTTTCTTGCTTCTTTTCTCTCTTCTACTTTTCTCCTATATCTCCCATTTCCCCCCCATAAAAAAGAGAGACTCTAAATTGATAGAGAAAAAACCCTGTCAAGATTTGTATGAAAGACCTCTTGAAGATATAAAGATCATTTTTTCACCTATATCTTACCTCTAAATTATGTTTTATTAAGCTTGTGCATGATGGTCTTGTGAATAAGTGTTCTTCCTTTCCATTTTCCTTCTTTCTTGCCTATTTTTATGTGTTTTCAAGTTAGTTACAGGTCTAAACTTGAGCTCTTTCTTCCATCAATGGATGCTTGGTATGAATATTAGAATTCCTCTTTACTCTGTGTCTTGTTATGTGATCTTAGTTTATGAAATACTTATGAAAATTAGCTATTTTGTGAGGTTGTGTAAGCAAGGATTATCTTATGGTACATTAGTTTTTACTTCATGATCATGTGAGTGTTAATTATTTTGGTGAAACACCCTATTTATCTCTATTAGTTACCATATACCCCCATATTTATCCATTTTCCAAGAAGAATTATTAGTTTAGGTGATCTACCAAGAGGAATCTGACCTTATTTCAAGGTTCAACCACATAATAAAATACCCATAGCCTGGGGTTGCTCAAATATTATGGTTAGGAGTGGGAGATCCTGAATAAATCTCCCACAAGGGTGAAATTCCACTCCAAAATAGGAGGTAAATCCTTGTCTATAGGATAAGGAAGAGTAGTATATAAGGTGTTTATTATCAAAGATTTCAAAAAATGAGTGGAGGAATGATTATCTATTATGTGAAAGCAACATATACACTTGTTATTAGACTTTATGGTTATACTGACAGAGGGAGTGGAATCAAAAGTTGGGGAAGGCTGGGATAATCTACAATCTCTATTCCAATGACCAAAAACATGATGAATGTAAAAGTATGGATGATCGGTCCATTGGGAAAGCATAGGAGAAAATTGCAATAAAGGAACCAGGCCATCGCCAAGGGGAAGCAGGATTGGTGGAGAGACTAGATGAGGCTTGAGTGAAGGATAAATAGAATCAGAAGTAGGAAGAGACTCATTTAAAATGGGAATAGGATATGTATTAGGCTCAATAGAGGGAAGAGTAGGATACATAGAGAGTTTAAGGACATTATCAAGTATCTCAAGGGTAATCTAGCCATAGGGATCCTAGTATCTAGTGAAAAGATAGGGACTAGTCATAACGTGATACATAAACATCTTCCTAAGAGGTCCTTCAAAAATTAGAGGTGTGTCATGAAAATGCACCATATTTACCTTGAAAATAAGAGGAATAATTCTAAAATTAGGAAATATATAAGATGAAATGTGATAAGATAAATAGAAATACTTAAATAAAGAAGAATGATAATGAAGGATCTCATCATCTCAATCCTAAACAAGACCTCCTAGAAATGGGTCATTGAAGGTATAACCATAATCATAGTTAGGTATATGAAGATTAATTATGTAAGTATTTATGACCTTCTCATCAGAGGTGGTGTGATAAATAGAGTGTTAATCCTTAGTTAAGATGATGGGTATGTTGTCAGTAAGTGGTTGATGGGAATGCAACTTTAGAGAGGGTAGAAGTTGGGAAATGATATGAGGAGAGACATCAAATTTTTTTATTTTGAGTTTGATCTCATCAAGTTCATCATCATCAAAATCTAAGAGGTTAGGTGGTATATTCTCTATGAGTTTAGGGTGACCATAATAACCTCATGTAGAGTTGACAAGGAAGCTAAAATGTTGAGATTCATGGAATGGAATACTTGACAAGGGTTCAAGGGTTGGAATTTTGAATACACCATAGTCTCAAAACTGTTCAAATTTTGAATAGTTAGTGTCACCTTGAATTTTATAGATTGCACAATTATGAGTGAACTTGACACATTAGTAGGCAAAAAAAGTGATAACCCTCATTTAATGAGTCCATGACCTACCAAGCAAGATATTATAGGAGAGATGAAAATTAAATATCACAACCTTCACTCGAATAGTGATAGTGAGATGGTGATAGGAAGCCACACATAACCTAAAGGAGGCATTTTCATTCTATCATATCCTTGACATGTTTTGTGTGTGGACTTAAGATTACATTCAGAGTATTCAAGGGTTTTAATGAAGTCAAGGGAGGTAACACAAGTGTTGGAACCCTTGTCAATAAAGTCATGTTTGACTTGGATGTCACTGATTTGGATGCTTATAAAGAGGGCAGGATCATCTAAATGAAGTAAAATCTCATATAGAATCATAGATGCAATAGGGAATTTGAGGGAGAGAGAAGTGCCCATTTTTTTTTCAATGTGTATAGACATATCTTTGAATTATTTTAAGATGCTATATTCTAACCCAGATAAGGTAGCTTCATGTCCTACTAGGGGAGGATGAGGGAAGATCATTTTGAATAGGAGTTTCATAAAGTAGTTACAATCACTTAGAGAATTCTGTATGAGTTTGAGAATGTGGATTTGAGATGGGAGATTAGAAAGCTCTGTGATAGGATCCCATTCATCATAACCCAAGAGGGGACTACTAGATAAAGGGGTGTAATGTTGGAATAATTCCTCAGAAGGAGGATTAGAAGTGCATGTAAATTTGTGTTGATAAGATGTAAGAAGTTTAATTGGGGGACAAATTAGTTGATTATTGTGTGAGGATGAGGTAGTTTATGTAAGTTTATTTTGTGATACATTTGAATAAGTGTTATTAGATGGTTTAATATCATTGGTGATGGGTAAAGAGATTGGATAAATTATATAAATTGTATTAGAGGTGTTATCCAATGGATATGTTGTGATATATTCATCTAAAGAGATAAGGTCCTCTTGCCTCAACTCTATTAGGTGAGTTGGGGAAGAATCTTGGATAACACAAAAAGTGTGAGATGATTGGTTCATGTAGGTAGGGTGAGAATCAATGGAGGCAACTACCCTTCTCATATTAGTCATGTTGACCATATTCTCTTCTAGTGTTGGGTCTATAAGATTATAAATTTTATTGGTAGAAGGAGTAGACTTATCATTATTGTCTTGATGGTTTAGAAGAGGGTATTTATAGATGGCCAAATGAACATTAGCCTATTTTAAAGATTTATTTTTAATTTGTGTTTCATGATCTTTGAAGGAAATGTTATAGGATTTTTGAGGTTTAAGAATGAAGGAATCATGGTCAAAATTTGGACCAAGGAGGAAATCAATAGCTAAGTTATGCAATAGCCTACAAGTCTCATGAGAGTGACCCTAGCTAGCATGAAACTAATAGAATTTATTTGGATCATATAATGATTTCATAGGGTGAGTGGGATCAAGATCTTATGGAAGAGGCCTTGGTAGACACTTTTGGAGTTTTAATAAGGATAATGGCTTATGAACATTGATGTTGCTTATGGGAGAAAATTGAGGATGAGATGTATGGTTTAAAATGGGAACTTGTTTTAGAATAAGGTAAAGAGCAATAACCTGAATATTATGAATG
This sequence comes from Torreya grandis, assembly GCA_037957365.1. Taxonomy (NCBI): domain Eukaryota; kingdom Viridiplantae; phylum Streptophyta; class Pinopsida; order Cupressales; family Taxaceae; genus Torreya; species Torreya grandis. The sequence goes on along the minus strand of JARHVA010001902.1, from coordinate 1,925,037 downwards.
ATATTATGGGAATCAGTGACACCATCATCAATAACATGATGATTTTTATTTTTTATGAGCATGCGAGTGCCCATAGGAGGTTTGGATGACTCAAACTGATGCATGATAAAATATTGGTGCTTGGCTTGGTTGAGTGCCTCTTCCAAAGTTCATGGAGAGAGAGTCTAGCCTTGATATTACCATTTAGGATAAAGAGCATTGGTAAATAGATGAAATTGGTTATCATCTTCCATGTTGTGTTCACACTTGCTAGACAAGTTCTTCCACTGCTTGATGAAAGTTTGTGCGATTTCCATTTCAAGTTGATTGTAATTAATAAAATAAACTAAGGTATTTTTATGGAGGTCAATAGTTTGAAATTCTTGTACTAGAACATTAACTAGATCTTCCAAACTAGTGATGGAATGTGATTTGAGCTAGTTATACCAATCTAAAATCTCTCTAGATAGGGTTTTAACTAAGAGCTTGGGAGTGGGAAAAGTGTTTAACTTGACCCAGTATTTGTATAGTTTATGAATGTTTTTAAGTATAAGGTAGGATCAGTTGACCCATTATATCTAATGGTAAGGGTGATACCTCCTATATTAATATTATAAATTTGAGGCATAAGAGGTTCATTTTAAAGATTTTTAATCATTTTGTTAACAATAGATGGTTGAAGAATAAGGTTACCATAGGAATACCTAAGGGGGGTAGGGGTCAATTTAGTTGTGCACTCCCTATGGAACATGTTGAGGGTGATTTTTGAGATGAATAAGGTGATCCTGCATTTACATCATTTGGTTAGAATTATTATCTTGGAAAGCATTCATTTGGTTAAGTGTTTGCAACAAAAGTTGATGGGTCTGAGTGATATTGTGCATAACATGAAAAGCATTAGAATTGGTATTAGTGGATTTGGTACCACTATGAGTAGTGGCATGCACAACACTAGTAGCTTGAGAGGTGTTTTTAGAAAATGAGGCATTAGTGGCATGATTAGTATGTGTTTCAAAAGATGCACTAGTAGAAGGATTAGAAGAAGAAGAAATAGTTTCATGATTACCATGGGTATAAAATGATGCACTAGTAGAGGAATTAAGAAGAGTGGGTATTGGAAAAGCCCCACTAGATGTTGAACCTACCATGTTAGTAGAGATACTTAGCATGGAGGTAGAATAAATCAATGAATAAGAGGTCATAATATGAGATTGAGTCAAAAGATAAGGAAGAGGTTGAGAGGAAAATAATTTATTGCCCCCAAATCCATGTGATAATGTGGGGGAAGGTGAATGGGGTTCTTCTATTTGACCAATTATCATAAGGTGATAAATAGTGGAAGGGTCTTTTCCTCAATGTTGAGGATATTCATTAATGAATAAAAGTATTTTTAGAGTATAATCTAATTCAAGATGATCTTCGAAGGAGAATAAAGGGTTACAAACTAAAGAGGCATGAGGAAGAGTCTCATAATTTGTAGTGTGAGTGGCCACATGCATATTATTTTCATCCAAAGTAGGAACCACAAGTTGTTTATGGGAAAACCTATTAGGATTGGCAAACCTCATCATATATATTGAGTTAACCTCTGTGTTGTCCAAATAAGAAGTTCATGATGAGAGAGAAATGGTAAGAAGAAAAAAATGATGCAAAGACAAAGTCAACAAATAGGATACAGAGTCAAATCAGTCAACTGTGTGTTATAACCAAATAGGCAGATAAGAATACACAGTCATTTAGGCTGACTATGATTTACAAACATGAAGGTGAAGTAGGTTGATAAGGATACATAGTCATTTAGGTTGACTATGTACTATTGAATAGAGAACTGAATGGGTGAGTAAGAAGACACAATCATGCAGGTTAATTATATACTTTTAGTAGGAATGAAAAACACAATTTGTATGAGACTATATCGACTAAGATGATAGTGTTCTAAAATAGGGGAAATTTTTTACAAGATAATTGGAAGTAATAATAAATCAAACACACAAATAATTAGAGTGAACAATCAACTAAAACTAAATGCTAACTAAGTTGTCACATTTAGTGTTATTAGATTATTAGAAATTTTTGATTTTAATGTGATAGAAGAGTTGGATGAAATAGGGAATTAGAAATTAGTCTAAAATTGGTTTCAAGATGTTTTGGATGAAAAGGATCTTTATTGGTAATGGTACTAACTTGGTATTGGGGCCTACCCCCTCACTTCATAATCGTATAGAAATAAGGGTATTAGGTGCATTACCATTATATACCATTAACAACATATTTATACTTGGCTAGAAAGCCAAGTTGGCTTCCCCCTTGGTGATGAAATCTAAGTAGGCAAGCCTTGATATGAAAAATGTTTAAATACATTTTGAATGTTAATCTATTTAGTAGTGTGTGCAAAAGATTAAAATAATATAACTAAACTAGTAATTTGAAAAACCACCTATTTAGACTATGTGAATTAATCTAATCATGCAAATATCTAAAAAATAAATGTGAATTAATTACTAGCAAATAGATGTTAATTCCTTGATTAAGAATAATGTAAAGTCAGTTTAAGAGACACTATATGCAAATAGTATAAAACAAAGTTGACTAGGTTGTTAATATTCTAAAAAAGAAGGGTCTTTAAGAATAGAGTCAAATAAGTTGACTATGTATCTCCGACATAATATAGATTACAAAACTAGGTCGACCAGGTTGACCTAGTTAGTTATAGGGTTACAATTTTAAAGACCACCAACTTGTGAAAAATAGAACTAGAATAAATATTGAAATGAAAAAGATGGAAAAGAAATGAACCTTGGTGGGATTGAATATGATTTATATTGTAAATTTTATATTGTAATGCTTTAGTTATTTCTTTTAAATTCTACAGACTAGGTCGATTGGTTTGACAGAGTTTTATAAAATCCTATATGCTAAATAAGAATAATGAATAGGGTCAACCTATTCAAAGTGTTCATTGAAATGTATGATAGCATAAAGAATTAATAGATAGAGTTGACCTATTCAATAGTGTATGATAATCTATAACTAAATAAAATTACTATGTTTAATTACTCAATTGAGTAACTTATAGTTTATGAAGACCTACAAAAACAAAACATATTCATTTTGAAGTGACTGTGTGTTAAACCTATGCACAAAAAAATAGAACTATATTGACTGGCTCAATATAGTACTTTAAACATGCAAAAATATAATAAAATGATAAAAATGGTGGCATAAAAGAAAATTTTCAAAGGTTAGATTCATGTTGGGTTCAACATAATGTATGCAAAGGGAAATGCAACTGATCTATAAATCAATCCTAGCTTGGAGAAGATAAATCCTACTTACACTTCTGATTATTGACACATTATATATTTGGGGTCATGACTAAGATGGATCTACTAGACCTACACAAGGGATATCTTACCAAAATAAATTCACTAAGGAGGGTTCCAAAGCGTCCAGTTAAGCAAAATTATGCAATAACCCTAACTAGGTCCTATATTTTCATATTCACTAAAATAATAAAAAATAAAGTCTAATCTAGTGCTCACCAAAGTTTGTGGCACAAAGTGGGGGTAATGAACACTAAAATTAAACATGCATATAAGATATATACTCAAGTTAATGTATATATAATCTTAATGCATGGGAGAGAAGTACAAGTGCATATCTATCTACTCTTATAAAGGAAGAACAAAGTTAGAAATACTTACCTTTGAAGATGAACCCGCCAAGCCTCAATATCTCCCTTGGCCAAGGTGATTTGAAAGAGGTTATTATGGTATGTAAGGATGACAAGGATAAATTATCTCTATTCTACACAACCTATCAATGAATCCAGAATACTTATCCATAAGATAATATCTGTATCTCTAAATAAAGTATAAAACCCTAAGATATGATCCTCAAGTAGAATTGTGGATAAGAAGATGCAAAATATATATCTCTTATTCTTCTATTCTCTAATAAATGACAGAATGGATATGTTTATTTATATGGATCTAACCCTAATCCTTTCCAAAATTTCATCCCAATAAGGTTAACCTAATTGACATTGTATCATTATTAACAAAAACAAATTAGGTCTTGGTCTAGGTCAGCCAGGAGTGGACCTAGAGACTAAATAAGTTTTATCAATTAAATTACAGGGTCTATAGGGTTGACAATGTAACTTAAACTATCAAAAAGGATTTTAGGCTAGGGAAGGGATAATGAAGCTATAAAATGACTAGAGGAGGTGGAAAATAAGAGGCAAAGCTTAAGGGCATGTTTTCAAGATATGGGTGTGTGGATAACAAGAGGTAGTATATGGAAAAAAATCCTATGAAGAACTAATGGTTTGCCTACCCCTTTCCTACTACACCCCTTAAGGTGTACACTTAGAGAGATTGAGACTCAATAGGTTCCTACAAGAGAGAAATCATCAATAATTGATAAATTTTTAAAAATATTATGTGTATATAACATCAACCATATTTATATGTCATATCTAAAGGAAATGAATGTAATGACCCCATCCCTAATGGCATCTTGTGATGGATGGATGCATAATCCCATATCTGACACCACTAGTAATACCTGGGACTTCTGGGCTCAAAATGACTATGATATTATTACAAGAATATGTGGTACTATCAATAGTCATGATGATACTTAGTGGAAGTATTAAAAATGCCATAAATGTGTTCATCTCCTTCATGGACAAATCATGGTTGTGATACCCATAAGGCTAGATGTTTTTTTGAGGTTCCATGGTCAAATGGAGGTCTATGAATTTGTCTAGTATTTATAAGAATCTTATGAGTCTGATGTTGATCAAGTATGATCAATCATTCATATTTTTGATGGTATAACTACTCAGTGGTGGAAAACTCAATAAGAACATTTGATTATTTAGGATCATGTACATTCTAATTTTCATCATAAATTTCACCATGACAACTGTATATGTGACACTATCAGTTATAGTGGTATTTAAGATTTAAAACCTCACCTTGAAGCTTGTGAGATAATGTGGATTACATATGAAACTTTCTTTCCAAATTACCTTTGGGTTCACATGTTTTATGGTATTGTATGCACTTGGGTTATAGCATGGTATGTCCACAAAGATCACCATATAGATACAAGTTCTTAGTGTTTTCTTAAGATTAACATGATTAAAATAATATCATATTCATTTCCTCAAATGGATTTACACCTTACACTATAAGTTATACATCAATCTATCATAGGTGATTTAACCCCCATTTTAGATTAGATTCAAAGCATACATGGTGTACAGGGGGAATATTTGACTATTTTCATGACCTTAATGAGAAGGCATCCTCTCCACCTCCTGAATCTATACTGAATCATGCACTAAGAGAATAAATTCAAAAATATAAGTAGAAAGTTGTGATTTAGGTTGATGAAGGTGATGGATCTAATCTGTGTTAGGGTGTGGAGCTAAAAGCTACACCTTAAGGCAAACAGGAGGATTTTTGGCTTTTGCAGTCGTTGGCGTCGACAGGCCACACCGACGTCGGTCAGGGGACGCAGAAGGGAAACCGGTGACGGTAGGATATCGGCCGGCGTCGGTCACCTCCAGAAGGATAGGGACCAACGTCGGTCACCTGTAGCAGTCTGAACTGCTATTTACGAACAGTTAGTTAAGTGAACGCGGAGTTTGCATGTTAAAGGCTTGTTCAAAGTCTTGAGCCGCAAGTCTAGTCAGTGTATGCATGAGATCTATATAATAGACTCACGGGCTGTATTGTTAAGTGGAGAATTTGGAAAAGAGCTAGGTGAAGCTTGGAGAGTTCTTCCCATGGTGGAATCAAGTAGGATTCCCCATGTAGGTTAAGTAAGATTAGGTTTGATTTGCAGGGGTGTATGGATGCGAGGGTCAGAAAGGAGATCAGCGGGGTAGCTAGATCCAAGGTGACAGCAATACATCAGTAGGATCATGGTGAGATCTACTTGGAGCACAGTTGTGTGCTCGATTGTACAGATGGTGCAATGAGGTGAACAACAGCTTATGTTAGCTGTGTGTTGTGACCTATGAGAGAAGATTACTTTGGAGGGAAGTTTACTGTAAGCCCACAAAGTGGAAGAAAGAGTGCCACCTCTTTGTTGTAAATTCCTTTGTAATGAGTTGAATATAATTGTATATTGCCTCTCATATTCTGTGTGTCTTCTCATTGATAGTTATTTGTTCTTCTGGATTCCACATGTTTAGTTGCTTATACATTGGTAATCATGTGTGCTCTTAAATCTGACAAGTTGTGGCAGAGCTTTGGGGAGTTTCGGTCCTATCAATTGGTATCAGAGCGAGGTTGGATGTTCTCAGAGCGAGCTTGACTAACAGATGTCCCAGATCTGTTAAGTGTTTGTTGATTACAGGTTACTCACAGGGGTTGTTGTTTGAGTGGGAGTATAGCAAGGCAGAAGATGGTACGATGAGAATGAAGGAAATCAGGCACAGGATTAACACCACATGGAGTGTGGTGGGTTGTCTTCAAGTGGGAGCTTGAAGAGGAATACAAGCCAAGATACAGATTGGACAGAGTACTGGTTTTGGGTACAGGTGCAGCTCTTTATCTCCAAGTGGGAGATTGTTAGGGTGTGGAGCTAAAAGCTACACCTTAAGGCAAATAGGAGGATTTTTGGCTTTTGCAGTCGCCGGTGTTGGCAGGCCACACCGACGTCGGTCAGGGGATGCAGAAGGGAAACTAGCAACGATAGGATATCGGCCGACGTCGATCACCTCCAAGAGGGCAGGGACCAACGTCGGTCACCTGTAGCGGTCTAAACTGCTGTTTACGAATAGTTAATTAAGTGAACGCGGAGTTTGCATGTTAAAGGCTTGTTCGAAGTCTTAAGCCACAAGTCTAGTCAGTGTATGCATGAGATCTATATAATAGACTCATGGGCTGTATTGTTAAGTGGAGAATTTGGAGAAGAGCTAGGTGAATCTTGGAGAGTTCTTCCCATGGTGGAATCAAGTAGGATTCCCCATGTAGGTTAAGTAAGATCAGGTTTGATTTGTAGGGGTGTATGGATGCAAGGGTCAGAAAGGAGATCAGCGGGGTAGCTAGATCCAAGGTGACATCAATACATCAGTAGGATCATGGTGAGATCTACTTGGAGCACGGTTGTGTGCTTGATTGTACAGATGGTGCAATGAGGTGAACAACAGCTTGTGTTAGCTGTGTGTTGTGACCTATGAGAGAAGATTACTCTGGAGGGAAGTTTACTGTAAGCCCACGAAGTGGAAGAAAGAGTGCCACCTCTTTGTTGTAAATTCCTTTGTAATGAGTTGAATATAATTGTATATTGCCTCTCATATTCTGTGTGTCTTCTCATTGATAGTTATTTGTTCTTCTGGATTCTGCATGTTTAGTTTCTTATACATTGGTAATCATGTGTGCTCTTAAATCTGACAAGTTGTGTCAGAGCTTTGGGGAGTTTCGGTCCTATCAATCTGCCTAACCCATTGATCAATTATTTGGCTATACACATAGAGTATGGCACTCTCTATGTTCATTATACCATTTAGGATTAACAACACTCATACTTGGAGCTACTCCAGACCATTCAATACAATATTGGCATGGAGAAAACACCCAAGATGGCTTCATGGGGGATTAATGGTATGATAGTGAGATCTCTAAGGTATTTGAGTTTTTGAAAGAGTATTAGGATATTTCCCCAAAAAAATTATATTGAGATGAAGGGTGTCCATTATTCTTTGGGTAAAATGCACATCAATTTGGTATAAGGCACTCAAGCAATCAAAAAGAGGACTTATCAGATGAATCCTAATTTGTGTGCTCATGTCAAAGAAGAGATCAATAACATGTTGTGCACATGAGTCATTAATCCTATTAATGAGTCTAAGTGGGTGAGTTCTATGGTAATAAGTATTAAAAAGTATGGGTGCATACATATTTTTTGTGGATTATAGATTACTTAATATTACATGCATTACCAATCCTTTCCTAACTCCATTCACTAAAGAGATCCTCTAAGATGTTTCTAGATGTGAAATTTATACATTTATGGATGTCTTCTATGGATACCATCAAGTTTATATTGTGAAATAAGATAAGCCTAAGAATATATTTTCCACCAAGTGGGGATCATTTACTTATAATGTCATGCCATTTGGATTGAATAATTCCCATGCTATGTTTTCTTAGATCATAGTTAAAGCTTTCAAGTACATTATCCATAAGTTATTTCAAGTTTATCTTAATGATTGGACACATATATATCTTAGTGAAGGACCATTGTTCCAATCTCTACCTCATGCTTGAGTGCTACCAAAATCTTCATATTTCTCTCAATTTAAAGAACTATATTTTTTCTACCCCTTTTAAAATTATCCTTGGTCATGTCATTTTCCAAGATGGAATTTTGGTAGGCCTAACCATAATCACTATCATCCTTTGAATTCCAGTGATGAACACCTAGTGAGAGGTCCACACCATCCTTGGGCATGTTATATACTATAAAATTTTTATTATGGATATACTAAGATTTTTGTGCATCTAGAGGAGTTATTGAAATAAAAGGGTCATTTAATTTGGACTAGTACTCATCAAGAATCCTTTATTTCATTAAAGGATAAGCTTATAATTACACCAATTCTCTAATTTATAGATTTGATAAAGCCTTTCGACATCCATGTTGATACTTGTGGCATGGTAGTTAGTGTTATACTTGCTAAACCTGGTAAAGGTAACATGGATCACCCTATAAACTTTATAAGTAAAAATATTACTTTGGCCAAATGAAACTATACAAACACAAAGTGTGAGGCATTATATATGGTTTATGCCCTAAAAAATTTCACTAGTACCTCCTAGACACTCCATTTTTTTCTTCACAAACCATGAGGCACTTGAATACTTAGTAAACAAACTAGTATTTCATGAGTGCATTTTTTGATGGATTATGCCATTTCAAGAATTCCAATTTTCAATAATGGTCAAGTTTGGTATGGATAATTATGGTCCATACCATATTTCACACATTAAATCTGGTGAGTTGGCATGCACTATAGAAGATAATTTGTCTGACATGTAGTTGTTTCACATCTCATATATTCCTAAGGAATTATAACAAATTACCACCATTTTGAATATTGAATTAAAACCAACTCACCTTAACACTCCAACAAAGAAGCATCTCACTATTTTAGCCACTCTATTCTAGCTTATAGGGGATAACTTTATAAGCTTGGCTAGGATGAGGTGCTCTAACACTGCATTATGCAATATGGGTACATTGAGGTATTCTATGAGGTCTATCAAAGTTTCATTGGAGGAAATTATGTTAGTGAAGATACCACATGAAAGGTACTTCTAGGTGGCTTATGGTGGCCTACATTATTTAAGGATGCTAAGCTTTACATGCACTAGTGTGAAATATGCTAAAACATGGAAATCCAATCAGGAGGGATGCAATACCCCTTCATCTTATCTTATCTCAGGGACCTTTTGAAAAATGGTCCATTGCCTTCTTTGGACCCATCAACCTAGTAGGGAGGCATATTAGCACACACTCTATTATCATTACTACTAATTATCTAACTCATTAGGCTAAATCTATACTAACATGAGATTATATCACTACCACTACTACTAGATTCATCTGGGAGAATATCATTACCAGGTTTGGTTATATGTTGAGTTTCAATAGTGATCAAGATACTCACTTCTTCAATGAGACTATCCATGTCCTATTGGTAGAGTTTATGATTGCTCACCATAAGACAATGTTGTATCATCCCCAAGCCAATGGTATAACTATGGTGTTTAATAAGACTTTAGGCATTGCATTAACCAAGATATGTAATATTAGATACACTAACTAGGATGATCATGTGTCTATAGTAATATGGGATTATTGAAGCACTTACAAGTGCTTAAACAAGAGCATGCCATTCAACCTTGTGTTGGATATTGAAGTAGTTCTTCCTATAGAATTCCTTGTTCCTTCTCTTCACATTGTGCACATAAGATGACTATATGATGAATAATCCTTGAAAGCACACTTCAATACTTTATTATATTTAGACGAAACTTTTTTTCTCACACACTAGAGTCAAGGAGTGGTAAAATGCAAATAGAAGGCATGACATGATCACCATCTAAAGAACAAGATTTTTACTACTGGCATGCACATCTTAGTATATGATTTCAAGTTTACAAGCCACTCTAAAGAGCTTCATGCACATTGGGATGTTCCCTTCATCATTTATGGTATCTATCCCACTAACACATGTAGTTTCAAGTGATTATATGGACAATTTCTTCTTGGTAATTTTAATGGTAGTCAGTTGAAACCATACTTCTCTGACTAATCTATCATTTTTATACTAGTAAGGAATATGCCATTAGCTTTTATTAGGATTTCCTTTGTTTTGAATAAATATTGGAACTAATTTCATGCCCTTAAGAATTTTTATAGTCAACACATGGATTTATTAGTTTATATTATCATAGGGGACCAAGACCAACTTTTAGTGTGGGATACAGGTGTTACATCTATGGGGTGCAAGGATATGATCTATATGAATGTGTGCAGGAGCAAAGGTGTAAAAGTGAAAGTGAATAAGGACCAAGGGGTACATAGGATGTGGTATGTAACCATAATATAGTTAAGATAAATAATTATTCCTTCCTTTGGAATGGAAAACATTCAAAATTATTTACATTTGTCATGCACTTTAGGAGAAGTGTAGGAATAGACATGCAATTAATACAAGGATAATAGTGGTAATGGAAAGTGTGATAAAAGTACACTGTGTGAATACCATTATTTACATTTATTGTGTGAAGTGATGGTGTAAGAGGAGGGGTATTAAATGTTCATTACTCCCTCGAGCCTATAAAATGATAAATATGGGTCATTTCACTTTTTAATATTGATACAATTATGAACTTACAGAGATGAAAGAGTTAACTTGATCTATTATAGAATGATTTTCAAACATCTAGATGATTACATAGAGATGAATTTTGATAATTTTTAGATCTTGATGTGTGTATCAGCTAAGAAGAATAGAGAGGTCCAAGATAATTGTAAATACAAGTGGAATTTCCAAATTTGTAGGTTATAAAGGATGATGTCTACCATTTATGGGTGTTGAATAAAGAGACCTAAAGTATTTATACAAGTAAACATGTATTATTTTTGAAACATTATATGGCTGCACCTTAACCTTTAGGCTCCACAAAGGGTGATGTGGATAAATAAAATGGATTAAAAAATTGAACCATTACCTATTATTCTAGAGGAATAAGAATTGAGTGTGGGTGGAGAGATGGTACTGGTCAGATAAGAAGCACTAAAAGAACTAGGAACATGCACGAGAGACATAGAGATAGAAATAATGTACAAAATAAGAAATATGATGTGCCCCCTCTACCACCTTTGATGATTAAAGATATTAAATACCCAAAAATAGTGCTATGCAATAAGAACTAGGTGTCCAACATATTGACCTACAATGTATTTGAATACAACCATTACCAACCAAGGAATGAATTAGAGCTATAGTATGACTACAGGGTAGAGTACTAAAACACTAAGAGTGAGCTAGTTTATGGCTTTAATATTTTCAATGCTTTGGATACTTCTAGACTTTTCCAAATTTTTAATCTTCTTTACTTTAGGAAGCCAATCAAAGTGGTGAATTTATTGATCTTTTGGGTACATGGGGATTACATCTATTTTATTGGGCACTGGATGAGGATTATAATATAACATATTAGAAAAGTATTAGGGTTATAGTTCTTGGGTGTAGACCTTTCATATGAATTAAAATACTAGGATGAGATAGATAATATGGTGATGGTGCTTATGTATCAAAAATAAGGTCATGTCATGCACATCATAAGTATTCAATATTTCCCCCTCTAAGTGGCCACATAGATCATAATGGTAAAGGTTGGAGGTAGAGAATATGAAAAGAGGTGGATATGGATAGCCTTTATGTTGCACAATAGGTTATTGAGGGGTTGAATTATAACTAGGTTTATTAAATTTTTTAATATAATCATAGAGAATGCATAAAATTCCCACCAAGTACCTAACCAGAGGTTTGCATAGGGAACATTTCTATTATTGATGTTATTTGATGAAATTGGTGTACTTGACTACACCTCTAAAGAGATGAAATGGGAATACCTAATTGAGAATAAATCCCATATGAAATGGTACAAGTCATTCACCTACCCTAGCCCAATCACTCCATTCCAAAAAATTTAAGATGAAAGGATTGTATGATGGGATGAAGGAAGCGTTTAGAAATGAGTGGTACATTCCAAAACCATAAATAAACACTTCTCCCTTGCACACATCTAGATGGATCCCTCCATAGAGTTATCTACATGTCTTAAGCTACCATACACTTTCATGACATGAGATTTCATGAATTTTTTTAACTAGATATATAATGCAAAGCCTATGAATATTACTATACAATAGATTGATTCATAGACTCACACCCTCTTCTATCTATATATATAGCCAAGGAATAAAACCTATAGATAAAATATTGAGTTAAACCATATAAATATCAAAATTCAAAAAAAAAAAATTGTAGTAAATTGTATTTATTCTTATTCTATATGTTAAATCTCAAGAAGAAGTCTTTAGGGAATGAGGAGCGTGAAAGAGAGAGACTCCCTCCAAACTAGTGTGATAAAAGAAGTAGAAGCACCCTAGGAATGATGGAAGTATAAGAACTTATTTAAAACCTTAAAAAAGGTAAAGGACTTCTAAGGTACTACTAAAGTAAAATCCACTAGCCAGTCAATTTGAAGGCATAGATCTAGTAACATAAATTGTTCCTTTAGAATAGAATATGGTAGCACCTAAGGATGGTGATGTGGAAGAGTAGGGAGAGATTATATAATATAGACCAAAAAGAGTCACTAATAATGAATATCAAGTCATTCTTGACTCCAAGAAGACACCTTCACCAGCACAACATGAAGATACCACCCTCGAGGAGGCATAGATGGAGATTGAAGATACACTTGGAGAAGAGATGGATGGTTTTGAAATGTATTTAGGACTAAGTGGACTTAACATCAGGGATATTTACCAAGATGAATACATGGATGTTGACATACTTGAATGAGATCCCTTGAAGGGGAATAAACTAGTTTATGACTCCATCTTGAGAATAGAGAATCCTAATGCAATTAAGAACCTCTATGTCCATAATAGAATGGGATACCTGAAAAGATATTATTTATGTATTATCATTTTACATATGAGGATGAATTTGACCAGACCTAATGGGAAATGTCATTCTTCCTTCACATGTATGAATAACATCAATTTGAGATGCCTTCTAATAGCCTTGTACTGGATCTAAAAGTAGTGGTGCTACTTGATACCATTTGGGTAGATCCATGATAAATTAACTCTATAGAAGATAACATGACACTCTTAAAATTATCCTTTGAGGTCACAAGGTAGAATTCTTTTTCAAAATTTGATGCATAATTGGCCCATAAGAAACACACTAGAATGGTGTTGATGTATAATAAAGAGGTCATAGCTAGGATAGAGCTAGAGGAAAAGTTAGCTAAGATTAAGTGCCAATTAGAGGTGGAAACAACTTCTAAGGATAAAACATTGAGAATAAATAAGTAAATATTGAGCCAACACCCAATTCTAGCAAACAAAGTCCCCCCATATGGTGAGGCAATAGATAAGCTAGAAACCCTTGTAGACTTACTTTTGAAATGGTGCAAAGAACTTGGCCCCTTGGATGAGAATTAATGGGTGATATAACATTTCATAGAAGTTTTAGAGGTGTGAAATAGAGCCTTGCATATAATTAGAGATGCCATTCCCATTTTAGATGAGGTTTTTGAGAAGTTGGTATAGCCTACCAAGATTTTGGAAGCTTGGCTTCTAGCAGAATAACTTCAATGATAGGAATTAGATAATAAATCCTTATTAACAAAAGATTGCTTAGAGTACACCAAAACATTTAAAGATGTGTATGCCATGGAGGAAATGATAAGTGTGTATGGAAAGGAAATAAAATTGAACTTTGTGACACTCTAAGGGCAAGTTGTTGCTAAGGTTACCCCTCTTGAGGGCATTCATAAAGATGATTCTACATCCCTTGAATGTTTGGTAAATAAAGTAGGAAAGTGTCTCAACCAACTTGAGGAGACCAAAAATCTAAAAGTGGAAAGTAAATAAATAATAACCAAGTTACTAAAACCTTGTCACATTGGGAAGGTGTCAAGAAGTAGATTAAACAAGATGGCCCTGATTTTTTGGTGAAGATTGATATCGTAACTTAGTTCAAGATAGACTAATGATATAATATGGGGCCCCAAATTTTGGTTAAGTCCTTTGTAATGAGTGTAGCACAAAAAAATCATGATGTGGAAGATTCATAGTTTAATAGATCATGGCATAGGATTCCATGGTACAGGAAGACCCAATTAGAGTAATCAAGAATGAATGACTTAAAACACTAGTAAAATACTTGTGAAGCATGTAAGAATTGGGAGATAGTTAGGGGTGATTTAAAGGGAGGAAAAAAACTAATTCAAACATAAATCTAGCACTATCCCATATGAATATAAGTGCTTAAAGATGAGGATCCAACATCAAACAGAGAATATAGGGTCATAAAGGCCCATGTTTTTAGGAAAACAATGTAATTAGTTACCTTGACAAAAGTATATTGATGATCATGGGTGAGTTACTATGAGTGTGATTATTATTATAACTACTTGGTCAGTGAAAATAAGGTATAAATACCCCTAGATATAACTTTGTGATGTTGTTGATTATTTTTCTATTGATGTGATCAAGGATATTATTATTATTGTAATAAACTGGATAATAGAGTTATATTATTGAGTTACCCCATACATTTTTGTATGTAACCTATAAAACACTTTTCAATATGATGAATGGAACCTACATTGATTAAATGTTATTATTTTGATTATGGAAACAATATTTTTGATCATCTTATATGTTATTATTTAGTTAACTAAGTTTAGGTCCATAGTTATTATTTATTTCATTTTTTGGTTAATCATTTATTAAAGTGGATGTGTTCAAGTGCCACTGTATGTTAGTACACCTTTGCATGACAAAATAAATGGGAACTGGTCCCTCATTGTGTGCTTTAAGTGAGCATTTGAAAACTCATTCTTTCATGAAATGATAGTGTGCCAACATGTTGGATTTTTAGTCACTTCAATGTATGCCTAAGGAAAGTTATGCCTAGATAAAGAAAATAACCCGAATAGAAAACCTAGAGGATGAGATACATCAACCTAAATATGAGGATGTGCCACTCAAAATAGAAGGATGTTATTATGTATAAATTGAGGAAATAACTAAAGAGTCAACTTCCACTCATGAAGAATATCTTCTACAAAGTACTAGTTAGAATACATAATCATCTAATAGAGGGAAAGGAAAAATTATATATCCCTCCCAATCCTCTGAACTCATTATTACCTTATTACAATAGACTAGTCAACTCTTAGCTTAGTTAGCTACCTCTCTATCTATTACTTATTTTAATAATCCCCCAAATGTGGATTAAAACACACCCCTTAAATAACAACAACAAGATACACTAGTTAATCCTCCATCAAGTGCATATCCATTCACAAATCCTTAAAAAACTCCTCTAGTGGATCTATTACAACAAGCTTCCTCCAATCCATCACAAGTATTCCTTAATTAACATTAGGTCCCTCCTCATTCCCAAAACATATCTTCCTCTAATACATCAAAATCATTACCTAATCCACATAAAATCCATTCTATTTCCTAATAAATCCCTTCTATTTCCCAACAAGTTCCTTTTAGTTCACAATAAATCCATTTTAGTTCTCAACAAGTTCTTTCTAGTTCACAAAAAATCCCTTCTAGTTCCCATCATCTCTCTTCCAATATACAATAGTAGGTTTTTAATAGTCTACCACATAATAAATTGTGATCAATTTGAAATATTAGGTTATAAATCTTCCACCACAACAAGTTGTAATCAATCTTTGAAAAGTCCCTATTAATCCACAATCCATCCCTTCTAGTAAAAAAAATACATACCAACTAACAATAAGTCCCATCACAAAAACAAATCCCTTCACAATAATTGCTTATCTATCAAAAAAAAAATCCTCCATATCAACAATAGATTATTCAAACTCAACCTATTACTAATCCACTTCCCAATACTTGTTAGCAACAAGGACCCTATCAATAATATAATCCAAGTTATAGGGTGAACATCCCTAATAACTCAGCATACATGGTACCCATTTGAGCCTATTTTAATCCCAATCCACATATTTATCCAAATAAAGCTAATCCACCTTTAAACATTCAACAAAATTTACTTCCTTCATCCCAAAATGTTCTCACTCTCCAAGAATTTCAAGATATATAAATTTTAATTTTAAGACCCCAAATAAGAAATTAAGGTAAAAATTATAAGTTTGATGAGATATGATCATACCAATTTTATATGAGTTTCCTTTCATTATCTTTACCATCTCACTTTTAAGCACCCAAATTTTAAAAATATAGGGGTAGGGGTGATCCTATTGAAAAATTGAAGGAATTCTTTGTGGTGTGTCAAGAATTAGCCTATATCAACACTTATCTACTTCCTTTGTTTCCACATAGCTTAGGTGGACAAGCCTTAGAGTGGTTTATCAATTTACCAAAGGGATCCTTCATCACCTTTAATGACATGTATGATTTTTAAAAAACCACTACTCTTATAACATAGAGTAAGAGTTGACCATGGTTAACTTATGTAATGCTAAACAATGATGGAAAGTTTGGTTCAACTGGTTTCCACACAACCTTCCAAACAATCAACAAGAAAATATTTTCACTTCTAATCTGAATTTATAGGTATCTCATAATCTGAGACTTCATTGTGTTGACACATTTGAAGATATTATTAATAAGGGGTGAAAATTGAAACTACCCTTATAGATGGAAAAGTTTTTCTACTAACCTACAATGATGGAAAATTTGGTTCAACTGGTTTCCACACAACCTTCCAAACAATCAACAAGAAAATATTTTCACTTCTAATCTAAATTTATAGGTATATCATAATCTGAGACTTCATTGTGTTGACACATTTGAAGATATTATTAATAAGGGGTGAAAATTGAAACTACCCTTATAGACAAAGGCCTAGTCAAGATTATGTCTTAAAATTAAAAACAATATCAAGCCTTAGTGCAAGCACAATAAAACATATCTAATAAACCAAAAATATTCAATAGAAATAAGAATTTTATCGGAAATGGATTAAATGAATCAAGATGTAAAAATAATGCAACCACCATGTGTCTAAAATACTCTACCTACTCAATCTATTATATTGTATAGACCACCTCCACAAAGGAATCAATATCAAATATGATTATTCTCTAACCTTAGTGAGCCCATCAAGGTGGTATTACAAAACTTGGTTTTAATAAACTTGGTCATTTGGCTAGATACAAAGCCATTTGAAGAAGGCCAACCAAATCCCATATGGTATAGAGATAATTAATACTATGATTACCATCATGTTGAAAGCCATGGAATTTACAAGTGTGTGTGTATATTAGGCACTTCATCCAAGACTTGCTTGAGCATGAAAAAATTGACTTAAATAAAGTTTATTTTACTTCAAATCAAAATATGGGTATCTATAAAGATCCATTTCTGAAGCACAATTTCAATAATTGACATCAACTAGATAATGAAAATTAGAATTAAACTCAGGGTCAAAATTATAATTAAAATAATTATAATCAAGGTCAAGATTCCCAAACCAATCAGATTGGTTACTAGAATGTATCTTACAACTACAAAAATGTTATGGGTCATATTACTAGTAATTTTTGAGCTATTATTAAGATCAACTAGTGTTAGTCTAACACCCCTAATCATGTTAGCCCTTACATTACTGGACCTACCCTTCATATCCCAGTGGCCCTCTTCTAACTCAAAATAGAATTGTTGTGCCTTGACATCCATGGGTCACCATTCTAAGCCATGTAGCTCTTCCTTCCAATTCAAGTATTCTTATTATAACTCAAAATTTAACTATCATAACTTGATATCCAAATATTATGGTATAATATACTTCAACACCTCCAAAAAAAATAGTTTAAAACACCTTGCTTGTAAATTCCAAACCATCTTCTTCCACTAAAAATAAATATGAACTTGTTGAAAAATTAAACAAAAACTATGACAAATTTATATTTCATATCTTTTACATATGTCTAAAGTCCATAAATAAATATTGAATGAGTTTTTGCTAATCTAAGTTTCCAAATGAAATTGATCATGTTGAATTACAAACACTTGTGGGTAGTTTATCCCCAAGGTAAAAACTCACATTTGACTAAAGTGACATGTCATACCTTGGTCCATTGCATAATACCCTCTCTATATTGAAGCCATCATTTCATATCATAAGATTAAACAAGTTTTCATAGATAATGCTTTTGGTTTAAATATATCCTCATTGAAATTTTCAAACATTTGGGGTATACTTCAATATATTTAAATCCAAACACCATCACTATAAATAAATACAATAATGTGGAAAAAAAATCCCATAGTACCATTTATTTGTCTATCTTTGTTAGGCCTATTACCTAAGATACCCTTTGCCATGTCATAGATATTGAAATTCCATACAATTTGATTCTTTGAATTCCTTGTATCCATGAAGTATGCACAATACTTTCCAAAATACACCAATATCTAAAAATTCCTCATTCTAGAATGGATGTTATTATTCCTAGTGATTTAAAATAATACCAATATTGTAAACATTTGTAATTTGAGTATGGTCAGTCAAACTATTATCTTAGCATTTAAAATGCACCTAAAAAGGACAAGAGTTATTCTCATTATTCTCCCAAAGCTAATTAAATTTACTCATGTAACCTTGCATCCACTTCTACTACTATACCTCCTCAAATTTATTCCCATTTCATGATTGAAGATAAGGGTCTTGGCATGTATAGTATAAAAGACACATTTTATATTACAAAATTTACCAAGTCTCCTAAATACCATGGTAGGCCCAATATGGAATGGAAAAAAAAGATAGATTCTCATCCCAAATTACCTCCTATATTTTTAAAAAATGGATCATCAAATTAGAAACAACTCAACAATTATGAATATTCTTGGATATATAATGATGGTTTCACTTCTATTTATTATAGTTTTAAATATCCCATTTTTAACAAGACCATGGAAAATCATGATTACAAAGGAAAGGGTTTAGGGGAAAAGCAACAAGGTATTATTGATCCTATATCCATAACTAAACATATAGGTAATTGAGGCATTAGATTCAAACTACATGGGTGTGACCCCATATATCTCAAGAGTGACACAAATTTAGTTACTAACAAAGATGATCCAAAAAATGATGTAACATTATATTATATTATCTATGATGAGCTATCTAACATAAACCTCTTTGATAAAAATTTCATCTTTAACATCACATCCTCATCAATTTTCCCTCTTACCCTCCATTATCCTAAATTAATTAATTGGGATCAATAAAATCACATTATACCATTAGATGAATTTAAAAATGAAGAATCACTTTTAGAGTTCTTAGGCATTAGAGATGGTTTGATAATTAGAGACCACAAGAAAGGATTTTAATTTACATTAGACCTTGCTACCTACTTTGGAGAGCAGGTGAACTTCCTTAGTAAATAAAGTAAAAAAAACTCAATATTGAGGTCCACTAGTGAAAACCTCCCTGAGGCACTTTTGGACTAAGGTAAAAGTAAAGATAAATATGAGTCCCTTGGTGAAAACATGTTTCATGTGATAACATAATGAAATTTGACTCTCCTTAGGAATCATAGATTCTAATAATTCCATACATTATATTTGGCTTAGACATCAACTTAAAGGAACAAAATACATTTGAGTAGTCGGTCTAATATTTCACTCAAGAGCTTGTTGAATGGCCATTACCTTCCATGTGTGATTTTGATTCTTCTTACATGGGTGATACTTATGACCCAAAATAAGATGAAGAATATTTATTCTCATTAGTACTGACTATATTAAAATATGGTTCTATGCTACTTATGGAAAACACCATGAAGGTCAACACTGGTACTACAGATGATCCTAAAATTTTGAAACTTTTGTATCCATCACTATAGAGGATAATGAATTCATTATTGTCATTATTACAGATTTCATTAACATATTTTCATAGTTTTATGCTAATATTCCTGGGATAGATCCATCTTTGGTCATACACCATATTATTGTGCACCTAAATGCCAAGCCTATTAAACAAAATTTGTGTAAAATGCATCCATGCATTGCTATATTAGTCAAGAAAAAATTAGAGAAATTATTAGGGGCTATATTCATTTGACCAATTTATTATTCCAAATGGATCTCTAGTATTTTCCTAGTCAACAAAAAATCTTCCAATATTTGCTTATGCATAGATTTTAGAGACATCAATAAAGCATGTCCCAAAAATTATTTCTGGCTACCTAACATTTATATGATTATGGAATCAATAGTACAATGTAGAATGTTATTCCTTATGGATGTTTTTAGTGTAAAATTAGATTAAAATAACACTATAATATAAATTTAAAACAACATTCACACTTTGTGGGGTATATTTTATATCAAGTTATGCCATTTGACTTAAAAAATGTTGATGTTACATATCAATGTGTGATGACCATACTATTCCATGACATGATGAATGCTATTTTTGAAGACTATGTTGATGGTATTTAGGAAAATTAAGAATATGTGCATGACATCTAGAAGTTATATAAATAATATTTGAGTGGATTCATGAATATAAGGTACAATATAAATAAGTGTGTATTTGGAGTCACTTTAGGCAAATTTATAGGCTTGATTATTTACTATAGAGGTATTGAAGTTGATATTACGAAGGTTAAGGCCATCACATAAATGAGTCCCCCTTATAATTTCAAATAGATATATAGCTTACAAGGGGAAATCTAGTCCATTTGCCAATTCATTACATAGCTTGTTGATCACGGCCATCCTTTCAATCACATATTGAAGAAGAGAACTAATTTTTAATGGAACACAAACTATCAATAAGCATTTGAGCATATAAAAAATTCTTCATAAAATCCACCAGTGTTGACCCCACCAATTCCAGGACAACCATTAGTGATTTACATTTCATCGAATGAGCATGTTTTGGGGGTACCATTGGCCCAACATTATGACCAGTGAAAAGAATGTGTAATAGATTATCTAAGAGGACACTGGTCACTTATTAACATAATTATAAAATAGTTGAGAAAACATCTTTAGCATTAGTTTCACATCCCAAAATCTACATCATTATATGTTGAACAATAGACCATCATAATTTCAAAATTTGTTCCACTCAATTATCTTTTTTCCAAAGAAGCATTGACAATTCATATGGATAAATGGATTATGCTCTTAAGTGAGTTTGAAATTGAATATTATAATGAGAAATCCATCAAATGGAAAGTACTTGCAGACCAACTTGACAAAGCACCTTTATAATAAATGTGTCTTTTGAACATTAGTTTCATTGATGAGTCTATCTTCATTCTTGATGAACCATGTCAACAAAATCTATAATTTTATGGTTCCTTCATATCTTATGGTTTAGGAGTAGCTATTATTTTCATTACACCATAGGGGGATTTCATTCCCAAGGAATTTCAAATTGGTTTTCCATTTACCAATAACATTTCAAAATATGAGTGACTCGTTGTTGGACTTTACTTCATAGTATAATGGACCATTCAATAATTGGTTATATATGGAGATTCATAATCAATCATAAATTAGGCTATAGATCAGTATCAAACTAAAGATGAAAAGCTCATGCCATACAAAATCATGGTTCACAACCTTAATTTTTTTAATGCATCCAATTTGAGAAAATACCAAGTTCTAATAACCAATCAATAGATGTAATGGCCACTATTAGGTCATTACTATAAATATCTTATAATGTCCATGAATATTGGTTTATCATTGAAAATATTATTATTAAAACTTAAATTCATCCATATTTAGATATGGTATGTGATATTTTTGGTGGTGATTTCCCTTGGTACCATACGTATACACCTACCTCAAAGACCACATTATCCCTCTTGACTTATCATGTAGTCATCATAAATCCTTCATCCATAATACAATTATTTATACTTTACTTAGTAGTATGATCTATCATAGAGGTTATGATGGAACGATCCTTTATTTTTTAAACATTGGTGAATATGAATTAGTGATTAAATAAATTCATGAAGGGATTATAGGGTCCATACAATCAAAATGGTCTTTGCCAAGAAATTCCTTCAGACATGATACTATTAGCCCACAATGAAATTAGATGTGTGAGTTTATGTCAAGAAATTCCTTACTTTTCAAAAGTGTAATGATTTAATTCATTCTCATTCATGAGCCCTCCAACCTATCACATATCTTTGGCCATTTTATACTTGGGGGTTAAATATCATATGAAATATAAACCTCACTTATTTATATGGTCATAAACATATCCTGACTACCATCAAGTATTTTAACAAGTGGATAAAAGTAATTCCTCTTACATAAATGGTAATAAGATATCCAAAATATTTATGAAACACCTCATTTGACACTATGACATTCCATATACCATTATATCTGATAATTGTAAGTCATTTAAGAACAAGGACATGAAATCCCTCTATACACAATTCTATATCAATCACAGATGGTCAACTCCATATTACTCTTAAGGTAACGACCAAGCTGAGGTGTATAATAAGACTATTTTTTTGAATTATTAATAATATCATTAATGATTCTATCCATGATCAAAATTTTAAATTATTCCCCACCTTGTGGGCTTACCATAATAATATGTGCATGCATAAAGCAACAACACCCTATTCCCCAGTCTTTGGTTTTGAAGTTATTCTTCCTATTTAGATTAATTTGCCTTATTTGGGTATTTCATTTTAGGTAATAGTTAATTATGAGTATATAGTGGTATAAATATAAGAGATATATATCTTGGATGATAAATGGATAGTCACATTGATCCATATCAAAGCATATTATAATCAATTATGTCATAATTATAACAAATGCATCATTTCTAGAGATTTTTAAGTTGGTGATATTATACTACAAGAGAATTAGGAAAACATAAATTTGGAATATGAAAATAAAGTAAAATTTTATCCTAATTGGCTAGGTCCATTCATTTTCATAACAAACTATGGTTCTAGAGCATATAATTTGGATACACTAGATGGGTAAGAGTTAGATGAGCCCATGAACATTATGCATCTCAAGTGATTTTATGTTTGATTTTTTTGAACATTATCTATGAGGGGACTTGATTGGGGTAACCCCATATACATCCTTTCCCATTCTCCCTCATTCCATTTTCCATTCCTGGCTCCATTCTTGTCCTTTCTCCCATGTCCTATTACTATCTTGATTTTGATTACAACCTACATGTGTTATAGTTAGATTTTAAAGGTAATTCAGTGATCATTTAAAATTTTGTCATTATTAACACATATTTACATGAAAAATATCATAATATATTTGGTTAAATCATGAATTCACTACTTGGTATTATTTGAAGTAGCTTATCTTAGTTTCTTGGTAGTATTTTACCCATTTTTCTTCACTCATTTTTCATCCAGATTTGATGTTGAACAATAGTCCTTTCACATCTCAATTTTAGAGCCAATTCTAGACCTTATCCTGGAATATATCCTTCATGTCTTTACAAATATTAAATACAATAAAAAAATAACCTTTTGCATATGGCAAGAGTTACAGTTTACCTTCTATAATAGGCTTTCATTATTCAATCTGTCCTTGAATTTGAACTAATAAAGGCCAAAAACTATAAAATCTATAGATCATCCCTCTGTTTAACAACTCCAATTTTAGGATATTATTTATCTCTTCCCATTTTAAAGTGATTGAGGGGTTGAAAATAGTAGGATTGATGTTCCTCCCAGAGTGTTTTGTCACCACATCAATAAAATATTTGTAGGTCTTCTTAGCAAATTTAGATCTTGGGGAAGCCTTCGTGTTGAACTTATACCCAAGGTTATTTTCCATTTTATAGATGATTTATTATAAATTCATTTATGTTTACTTATTAATTATAATTTCATAATATTATTGTACATATATTATCCCAAAAATCCTAAAAACATTATAAAAATACTAAAAAATAAAAAAATAAAAAATCCCAAAACAAAGAAGAGATATAAAGCCAAAAATCTTTGTTCAACTTATCATCATATTAATCTATTAGATCTTCCTCTTGGTTATGTTATGAGTGTAAATATTTTAGTATCATGTGGATATACCCCCCTTTTAATTTAAACATCTCATGGGTGGGAAATTAATTATCCTACCATGACTTCTCCATCACATTCAATCAAATGTGATCATCTTTCTAATTTTGATCATCCCATTCCCATAGGTTTTTGCCTATGTATTGGGAGGGTATATTTTAGTCAATAATTATTATTTTAAACAATATCATAATATATCCATTACACTCCCATTGATAAGGATAACTTCATTGGCCTGAGGTCCACATGGACTATGTAGGTAAAAGTAGAATACATGGGGTATCTCATGTTAGCTCGATCGCCATCATTCCCCTTTTCATCATCCCCCTTATTTGATATTTAGCACTATATTTATTATAAAATATAACCATTTTTTGAAACAATTATTATATGCTCTCACCATTTTTAAATCTAATTGTCCTATGCTCTCACTATTTTGTGAGCCAATTATTTTACACTCTCATCAGTTACGAGTTATTTATTCTACACTCTCACCTTTTTACAAGCCAATTATTCCATGCTCTCACATTTTGTGATTCATTTATATATTTATTATTTAACTATTTCATCCTATTTGTTATCATTAATTTTATTCACTCCCATTTCTAGGATAACTACATTGGCCCGATGTCCACAAACTATTTAGGAAATGCTTAGATACATGGGGTATCTTAGGTTAGCTTGATTAATTATTCCTTATTATTTAATTCCACCATTGTAAAATTTTGTCACATTATCATATTTGATGTTCCCTAGACTTAGGGGGAAAACATTAGAGTAATGAATTCTTACTATATGCTTCCAGTAATGAGCTATTATTTATTTGTTGATTTTAGATGTATGTATGCATGTGTTCATTGATTGATTGATTTATTATGTGTTTTATTAATTGTTTGTATTTATTTTGTGAATTATTATTTATAATTTGGTCTTGATTTTTCATATATTGATCTAATGTTGTGAAAATTTATATCTAAACTTGTCTTGGTTTAATGCATTATTCTTTACACTCATGTCTTGATTTTTTATATCTAGATCTCAAGTTGTGAACCTTTTTATTTGAAATATTACTTATGAAAATTGACAAAAATGATATCATTACTCATTTTATAATTATTATGCATGCTCTCATATACAAAATTAAAAATCAAGTGCTTGAAGATTATATACAATATCACACAAAAAGAAAACATTCCCTTGTAAGATGGTTAAATGTGCTAATGTGAAGTAATGGAAACACCATCATATTTTCCATAATCAAAATAAAAATATATGAATAATATGGAGATGCATATGATAACCATGATGCACATAAATAACAAATCATATAAAGATATTCATCTACATATTACATCATGACCAATATTTGTACATAAAATCAAATTAAATCAAATCAATAGTACATGAAAGGCATTTATCACATTTTTTATCTAAATTAAGTGGAACATCATCTTGAAAATTAAAAAAATATAATCATGGTGAACAAATATATCAACATATACATCAAATATCTAATTGACATCATGAATAAACATTAAACAAATCCAAAGTTACATCATATATATAAAAATAATATTAGAGTCAATATACATAATGTGATGAAAATAATGTTGGATATATAATAAATAAGAGGGGGAGGGTGAATCAGTTTCTTTATAAACTTTTAATTTCACTTCAATAGATCTTCTAATCATTCATCAAGCAACATCATCATATGAGCAATATCAACTACTCTAACAACATAGTAATGAGAATATATACATAGAAAGTATGAACACATCATATAAGTGGGAAAAACTTATGGGGAATAAAACCCATTGAGAATATATTGGAAAACTAGTCCTATAAATTAATGAATCAAATACAATTGAACACCCACTCAACTTGGAGCACTAACCCCAGTCTATCAAGCACCAACTTGATAGAGTCTTTAGAAAGTACCCACTTGCAAGGAAGGACAAACTCACTTAGTGAATAAAAAAATCCACATGAAAAACTTTATTATATTTATAACACCTTTTTTCTCATATAACATATGAAGATCACCTTCTTTATCTCTTCACACACTTCTACCCTCTCAAACTACCTTCTAGGCTTTTTCGCTTAACTAGAATTTTTCTTGACTGATTAGGTCATATGACCTTGATCTCCATACTTAGACCTCATATTATACACCCATATAATGGTCTATATTACATAATTATGCTCTTAAATGTGCTATTTCACTCACTTTCATACACTTTTCTCTAACTCACTCATATATGCCTAATTAGTCTTGCTCTTATATAAGTCATTTGATTTCACACACCTTGGTTGTAAATACATACTTACACACTTGAATTACCCTTAAAATATGCCTTATATCATATTAAAAAATTAATTAACCAATACATTAGGTCATTCACAACTTAATAGACCAAATTTTCATATAGGCCTTAAGGAGATCTAATTCATTTAGGCCTTTATTAGAGCACGTTACACTTTATTTTTCTTGAAATGATTAAAAAATACACATAAATAAGTAAAAAATCATATTAAAATAAAATATACCTTATAAAATCTCACTTTATTTACACAACACCTTTTAGGTCCAACCACCACTTGAACCTCTTCTCAAAACATTCTTCGCAATAGGCTTGTGCATACATAAGAAATATGTCTTGAACAATTAAAACATAAAAACTATTTTGATAAATAACCAAAGAAAAAAAAATATAAAGAAACCTAATGAACTTATTTTAATTAAAAATTTCATTATATGATTCAAATCAATGTATACAGGCTCAAACTCTTCTCTGCAAGATGTTTAAGTTGAGCTGCCAACTAACCTCAAAACATAGTCATAGAAACTTGAACTTATGTCATCTAAAATAACATAATAAAGATATTAAAATACATTAATATGATCTTAAAACATACTTATAACAATATAAAATTAAAATATCACAATATCTAATGGAAACTATTGGTCTTATAGACCAATTTGTTGACCTTCTCTATCACAATCCTTACTTAACCAAACAAGCCATTTTGGCTTCAATGTTTCAACCTTTTACACTAAATTAAAAGATTTTTAAAATCATATATATGTCATTAAATTCAAAAAAAACAAAACCATGTCTATTACATACTTAAATTTAAGGAAAATATCCTCCAATTCATCACTCCAACTTGCTTACCTAGATCTACCAATTTACCTTCAAACACAGTCATGGTGGTAATGACCTTCAAAACCTATGTAGACACTTTAATAGAATTATTATGCATTTTTATAATATTATGATATATTAAAAACAACTAAAAACATAAAAATACTAAGTTTAAATTTAAAATACTAGACATATATACCAATCTCTAGACCTTACTATACATAGACCTCACTAAGTTGAACAAGTCAACTTTGTGAGCAAATTTTTGCTATATAAAATGATCTACAAAGATTATATCCAACATGAACATGAATTTTATGTCTTTAAAATTTTATTCATTCGCTTATATTCATACCTAATCCATTATAACACATCCTTAAACCTCTTCTCACTTTTGCCTGGTTTTTCATTATTTCCACAATTAGGCTTATTAATGATAGGCTATCTTGGATGACTAGTTTAGAATAACTAAGGGATATAACCTGCCAAAAAATCACTATGGAAAAAAAATACAAGTATAAAACTTTTTCCTCCATCCATTTAAAAACTTTTAATTGGTCAACTATGATTACTACAATAAATATCTAAGAAACAAGGCCTTTCCTATAGGTTCCACTCATTTATCTGACAAACCAATCACACCTAAAGGTGCATGGGAGAGTTTAATAAAACATTATATTTATCATACTTGAGGGATATAACCTGTCTAAAAACTACCATGGATAGAAACTACAATTCTCAATATTTGTCCTCCATTTGTAACTTTAACTTGGTCAACTTTGACTCTGACAACAAATCTTTAAAAAATAAGGTCATTCTTATAGGGTCCACTCACTCACCTGACAAACCAATCACACATATATGTGCCTTTGAGATTTTAATAAAACATATATCAACTTAAATATCCATACCAATACATTATGGGAACTTTATAACAAGATATTTCACATCAAGTCATTGTTAGGATTCTTTGAGGGTTTAAACCATCTTCTAGTCTTAATGATAATTTATAAATATTATCCCATTATTATAGAAACAAATGTATATAAAATTGATATATGACCCTTCCCCATTCAAAATGAATAGATTAGGTTCCCATATATATGTTACACATGCTAATGAACACTTGAATGTCCTTCTCGAGTTGAGAACCCTTCATTCTATGCATATGAGAGACCTCAAAACACCTTATCTTGCCTTAACCTTAAAATTTTGAATTTAAACTTGGTAAAAATACTTTTAAAAACATTAATTTACTATAAAAAACTCACCTATCCATACTTTCCTTGGAAATAGAACCTCATACCCATTCAGCGATGCTTTATCTCTTTGCTCTCTAAGATTTGACTTACAAGTCATGTTAGGCCTTGAAACTGACCTTATAACGATTTTTTAGGATCTAATTACTTCATTAACATGATCACACATCTAAAAATATTAAAAAATGTTAATCATCCTTAATATGTCTTGATAATATCTCATGATGCCTCATTAGGCTAGGTAGAGTTTATAAATGTCTAGTTATAGACTAGATCTATAGGTCCTACCTTTGGAGGCTCACCTTGAGATTCTCTTAAGTGTTTCAATGCATCATATACATGATAAAGTAACCTTATAAAACCTATTATGCCTCTATGCATCCATCTCACCAAGCCACCATGTTTAAACCTACTTATAAGGACTTTTCATACCATGACTAGTCCTGGGTTACTCAAGCACTTGACCTTCATGTATCTTTTCATGCTCTCAACACCTCACTATTATTATTAACATATAAATATCATTAAATATGACATATTAACATGCTAAAACACTTCCATAAATCTTCTCACATGCCTGATACCACTCATCTCACCAAGCAACCAAGCCATTGCCTTCACATAAGGTCTCTTCATGATATGACTATGCTTAGGCTACTTAAGCACTTGTCCTTAAAGATATACCTTAAAACACTTATGAAGGATTATATACCTAAATCTCAAGCCCATAAAATTCCAAAAAAATTATTACATGCCTAAGCTTACTCATTTCACCATGTTACCTACATATACCTTCTCACAAGGTCTAGATAAAGCTTTACAAGACACCTTGATGCCTTAACCTATTCCTTCCATGTTATGAACTTAACACAACATAAAAAAATTAGATATGAGACAATTGTACCTATACCTTTATATTTTATGTAAATAAATACATACCTTTTAATTCTCATAATCTTGTCACAACATACATTGTCAACTAGCCTTGCTCATCTAGACACCATGTTCATCTAGACATCAATGACAACACACTTTGACATTAGTGACATCATATTGACATAAATGATAAAAATATGAAAATAAAATAATCCTTTATCATTATTATCAAAAAACACTATAGTCTAATCAATATCTTTTTCCCTTTTTGGTCTTTCTCGATGAACATTTTTCCCCCTTTGACATTAATGACAAAGGATCATACACACTATAATTCCTAAAACCATTCATTCTCCTTCTTTAAAAAATATTATTAGAAACTAAAAAATAAATTAGATCTATAAAAATCCCCCTTAGATCAATAAAATTATTTAAATTAACTCTAATCACAAGACCATACATCTTGTCCTTGACATGATTGATATGACTCAAACTCACTAGGCTATCCCATTTCTTCTTATCTGACAAAGATCTTCCTCAAATGGACTCAAGTATAAAAGAATACTTACCTTAATTTATGCACCTTGATTCCATATATATTAATGATATACAACTTCATTTTTTTATTCAAGCTTCATACACATTCAACTTTTCTTCATGATTCTACATACCTTCTCTGTATTACACACCTACTCTTTGAAGCTCATGAATTATCTAATTAGCTCCCCCATTGTTTTTATATATTTTGAGTCAAAAAATTAATAAAAATATATTATAAACTACTTCATGCTTGATTAGACCTTCAACCTTTTTTTAAACCATAAATACTCCTGCTATCATCCTCTTAGCTCCATAAGGCATATTTTATTCATCTACATCATGACAACCCTTCTTGTATTAGTTCACTACTTGCTAGACTTATATCTTGTTTGATCACATTTAATTCACATAACTATGGAATATTGAGCATATATACTTATTATACATGACACAAAGGTCATATTTAAATTCCTAGAACATAAAACATCTTTATATTCAATGTTTGGCAACCATGCCAATTAGGTCTGTTTGCAGTCAAAGATATTGTTTCGAAGGAAAAATCTAGTCCTCCATGTTGGAGCAAAAGATCACTCATGTGATGTAAATATAATATCTTATATTTTATTCTTGAATAATCATATCTCCTTCATGTTTTTAAAACCATCATGGGATATACATCATTATGAAATATTCCTTGAATCAATCTGTCAACTAGGTCTGCGCTTACATGCTTCACTATGATAGACCTGTGCAATAACTTGTCTTTTGCATGATATGAAAACTAAGATAATACAAAATGTGCCTTAGTATTTTTTGAAATTAAGGTCATATTTATGCACATATATCATTAAAATCTCTCTCACAACTAGATCATGAAACATCTCATAAACCATGCTCCCCCTTTGTCTTCATACCTATACAACACCTATCAAGGATCAAACAAGAATCCACCATGATTTTACTTACTGATGAGTGTATCCATGAAGCCTAATGGAATAAACCCTTCCATATGACATTATAAAAACATAAATTTGGGATATTCCCAAATCTCCATACTCTCACAAGACTAAGTATTCTTCAACATCCTTCTATTATTCACTATTAAATCTTCATTCTTACTACTTTGTTCAATGATATGAAAACAAAGACCTCTCTTGTATCCTAAAATATGGATTGAGAAACCAATATATTGAATTTTATAATTCATATAATCTTCTTATTTAAAATTCATTCTATCATTATCATCATTATTTGGTAGACCTTTATTGCTACTTTCATCATCACAATCCATGATTTGCTTTTTAAGATCACCTTTAGGATGTTAGGCCTATATCAAAGGACTAGGATATGATACCAATTTTTGGAGATAAAATCACTAATATTATGGGGGGGGTGGTGAATTAGTGTCCTTATAAAATTTTACTTTCACTTCAATAGATCTTATAATCATTCATCAAGCAACATCATCATATGAGCAATATCAACTAGTCTAACAACATAGTAATGAGAATATACACATAGAAAGTATGATCACATAATATAAGTGGGAAAAAATTATGGGTAAGAAACCCACTAACCATATCTTGGAAAATGATTCTTATAAATCAATGAATCAAATTTATTTGATCACCCACTCAACTTGTATCACCAACCCTAGTCTATCAAGCATTAACTTGACAAAGTCTTTAGCAAGCACCCACTTGCAAGGAAGTACCAACTCCCTTAGTGACTCAATAATAACTCAACCACCTGAAATAATTGATCATATTAAAAAAAAACTTGTTACTCATATGATATATTATGATCACCTTCTTCATCTCTTCACACACTTCTACCCTCTCAAACTACCTTCTAGGCTTCTTCGCTCAACTAGCCCTTTTATTAATTGATTAGGTCATATGACCTTGATCTCCATACTCATAATTAATTTTATGTATTCATGAATATATATATATATATATATATATATATATATATATAAACCCATATTATGGTCTAAATGACCTCTTTATGCTCTTTAATGTTCTCTTTTACTTGCTTGCACACACGCTTCTCTAACTCACTCAAATAGGCCTAATTAGTCTTACTCTTATACAAATCACTTTGTCTCACACACCTTGGTCAGACATACATAATTTTAAACTTGGATGAAAATTAAAATATATCCTATAACACATTAAAAACATTAATTAACCAATAAATTATTTCATACATAACTTAACAGACCAAATTCTCTTTTAGGCCTTGAGGAGACCTAATTCATTTAGGCCTTTATTAGAGCACATTACACTTTGTATTTATTAAAATGATTAAAAATTCCAAATAAAATATTAAAAAATCATATTAAACTCAAATATACCTTATAAAATTTCACTTTAGGTCAATAACACCTATTAAGTCCAACCGCCACTTGAACCCCTTCTCAAAACACTGTTCATAATAGGCCTATGCATACAAAGAAAATCTATCTTGAAAAACTAAAGCCTAAAAAATATTATGATGAGAAAAAATGGAAAAAAAATCACATATCCATAAACCTCATGACTTCATGTTCATTAAAAACTTCATTTTATGCTTCAACTCAAGGTATACATATTCAAACTCTTCTTTGCAAGATGTTTGCTCTAAACTGCCAACTAGCTTCAAAACAAGTCATGGAAACTTAAACTTATGCCATCTGAAAGATAATAAAGAGATTAAAATTAATTAATATTATCTTAAAACATAATTAAAATAATATACAAAAAAAATATCATAATATATAATGGCAACTATTGGTCTTATAGACCAATTGGTTGACCTTATCTCTCACAATCCTTACTCAGCTAGACAAGCCATTTTGGACTCAATGTTTTAACCTATTGCAATAAATTAAAATATTATTAAAATCATGTATATGTAATTCAAGTCCAAATAAACAAAACCATTTCCATTACATATTTAAACTTATGTAAAAGAGCCTCCAACTCATCACTGCAACTTGCTTACCTAGATATGTCAGTTTGACTTTAAACATAGTCATGGTGATAACGGCATTAAAAACCTATGTAGATACTTTCAAAGACTTATGATGCATGTTTTATTATCTTATAATAAATTAAAAATAACTCCAAATATAAAAATATTAAGTTTAAATGGAAAATATTAGACATATATACCAATCTCTAGACCTTATTGTATATAGACCTCACTAAGTTATACAAGTCAACTTTGTGAGTAACTTTTGGATATATACAATGATCTCAAAAGACTATATCCAACATGAGAATGTATTTTATGTATTGAAAATTCTATTCATTCCCTTAGATTCAAACCTAATCCATGATAGTACATCATTAAATTTCTTCTTATTTTTTCCTGGTTTTATCATTGTTTCCACCATTAGGCTTGTTAGTGTATACACATAATATTTTTAACTTTTATCAAATAATGACATTATAAATATTAAAGGAACCTATTGAGACTCAATAAATATAATTTCATGCCTTAAGGGGTGAACTAGGAAAGGGGTAGGCATACCTTTGGTGTTTCATAGGATTGTTGCCCCTTTTTGCCATATTATTACCAATCCAACTAGTTCTTAAAAACTTTCCCTAAGTTATTTATCCTCCCTTGCAGAGTATTCTAGTCTCTTTCCTCTTTATATCCTTAATTTCCTTACTTGAAACTTATAATTCTAGGTTAACTTGTTAGACCTAGTATAGTTTGTGGACATTTTACCTCTTTTGATTTGTTAGCCTCCTAGCCGACCTATCATAGACCTAGTGAGTTAGCCTAAAAATGTGCTAGGTCAACTAGGTCGACCTAGCATAGTCAACATTCCCAAATAATTTTAAGGTAAGATAATATTATAAATACAAGGTCATTTTGGTTATTATTCATATATGTAATCAAGATTTATTATTTTCTCACGCTTCTTTACAATATGTTCTTCTACCACTCTACTTGAGGAGACTTATCTTAGGTTTCTTATTTTGGAGAATCTAGTCTTGTGGATAGGTCTTGGATGCTTTAGAATAATAAATAAATCCTTAAAAACCACAACAACCTCTTGAAAATCCCCTTTGGCTAAGGGAGAGATTGAGTCTCGATGGGTTCACATTTAGGTAAGTATATTTTAACTTTGTTCTCCTCTCTTTTAGTAGATAGAAGTAGCATAAGTGTTGGCTCAAATAATATTACTCTTCATATTCTATGTATTAGGGTATTACTCATAATTTATTTATTTGAAGTTCCCTATACATGTTTTTATTTCTTTGCTTTACTAACCCCCACTTTATGCCACCAGCTTTGGTGTGCATTAAATTAGATTTACTTTTCCTATTATTAGATTAGTGAAATATTAAATCATAGGACTCTTTTAGGGTTGTTATGCAATTGCATTAGATTATAGGCTTTGGAAACATATCTCACATAGTGTGTTATGACAAGTGATCCCCTAATCAAGTCTAGTGGATCCTCACATTGGTCATGCTTTTGATTAATAATTGCATGCCCCCAATCGAAAGTGTAGGTGTGATCTATCCCATCTGATCCAGGATTAATTTATGGACATGATGCATTTTCAATTGTATAAATTATGGTGAAACCAATGTGAATCAAACCCTTATAGGATTTATTTCATTTGTATTCAACATTATTTTTATCATATCTTTACTATGATGGATCATCCTTGTTGACCTAGTTTATTTATCTATATATGTAGGTTTATAGAAACATGTAATTAGATCGATCAACTCGACCTAGTACATGTTTTAAAACTTGTAGTACTCTATTCAAATAACTAGATCAACCAACTCAACCTAGTGTAAGTTTTTTCTAGTTTTTAGACTTCCAGTCTAGCTTACTAGGTTAACTTAGTGCATTTTAACACTTTTTCAACAGGTTCTTGTATTGCTTGATCGACTAGCTTGACCTAGTTTATAGGTTTTTGATAGTTTTATCCAAGTTTCTTGACCAAAAATATTCTCCTTTTCATCTCTAAACCATTCAAGTTAGTTTACATTACTCTGTATCTTTCTATTTCTATATTTTCATAGTTTGCAATCTTCAAAACTGCCTATGCACAGTTAACTAGGTCAACCTTGTGGACCTAGTTTTGTGTTCTATATTTCTTAAAATAACTAGGTCAACCTGACTGACCTAGTTCATTTTAAGACTTTGCTTCCATAGTATAGGTTTGACCCTATTTACCTTATTATGTATGATTATCTATATAGTTTCTTAACTATACCTTATTTTAAAATTGGAATAAACCATATATGTTAATCACATCTTTTTTTTTAGTTATTTGCATGCTAAGAATAGCTCACATAATATAATTAAGGGATTTTTAATCAATCAATTAGTTGCACTATTTATATTCTTTTACACACATAACCAAACCACATAAACATCAACAAGCATTTAAACATCTGACTACCCTGACTAACCTACTTGGATTTCATCACCAAGGGTGAAGTTGACTTGATGCTATGATCAAGTATAAAGCATGGCTAATGGTATATTTTGGCTAATCACCCATTACCATTATTTTTTTGGTGTGTGAAGTGAGGGGATAGGCCCCAATACCAAGCCTTTATCATTACCATTATAGTCCCTTTCATCCTAAAACTTACCTGAAACTATCCATAGATTGCTATCTAGTAATTTGCTTATAGTCAATCTTCCTTTACATTTAAAAAATATTCTTAATAATCTAATCAATAGTCTAGGTTGATCAAGTAAATAGCTTTACTTTCAAGTTTTTTGCTTGCTATTTTATCAATTATGTGTGAAAAATCTTGCATTAGCTAGTGTTAGTGAAAGATTTTGCTTTGCATGCATCAATTGGATTGGCCATCATCAATTTAGTTGACTGTGTGTTTCTTTTCTACACTTAATTTCTTAGATTAGCTATAAATTATCATGTTTCATTTACAAACTTGTTATCAATCTTTTCCTCTTCCCTATTTACTATAATAGGTTGACCTGATCAACCTTTTATTATTTTTGTCTTTTATACACTATACTAGGTCAACCTAGTTTTATTTCTTGATTTTCCTATTTTTCAATCTAATTTCCCATTTCTCTAGTTTTGCATCTTGTTTATCTCTCTTTAGTCAGAATGAGGTCTCCTATCAAAATATTTTTGGATAACCTAAGTCCATTTAGATACTATATGGGATTTTCATTCCTTCCTCTCTTTTCTTCCCTCTCTTTTCCTCCTAAGAGAAGCATCACTCTTGGGGAACCTCTTCTCCTCCATCTATGAACTACAAAATGGGTCAAAAAACACCTCAAGATGAAGTTGATGGATCCAATCCCTTCCATACTTATCAAGACACTTATCAATCTCTCTAAACCAATGTAGGAGTGATTGATACACATCTATTTAATAGTCCCACTAATAACCCTCATTCTAATAATAATAATCCCCCTAACACTAATTTGGGGAGTGCTCTAACCAACACTAACTCACCTCCTGATACAACCCAAATCTTAGCTTAATTCATTTAGAAAATGAATGTCATGTAAAAATCTAATACCAACTAAATTGTGTAACTTCAAAAACATTTAATCAATGTGGCTAATCAACCTCCAACTATTCATCCTCAAGGTAATCCTCATTATATTCTTCCACCTCTTAGGGATGCCTAAAGTAATGTTAATCCTCAACCCATAATGAATAACAATATGCTTAAAACCATTCAAAATGAGCCTTTAAATCCCTTCATTGTATCCATTGATATTGGTAACATAACTCAAACTATCAAATATGATGGGACTAAAGACCCTACTTCATTCCTCAAAGCCTTTAGCAACCTTTAAAAAGAGTGGATACAAACCAATACATTTACCACAACTAAACTATTAGTCAAAACTTTCACTAGAGATGTATTAGAATGGTATAATCAACTTCCTCAACATTATAGTTAGTAACTTGAAGGTTTGGTTAATCATTTGGCTAAGGATTTTCAACATAATTATCTTCTTGAAAATTGTCTTAGTCATTTCATAAATGCTAAACAATCTCCTACTAAATTCGGTCATGACTTTATTAAAATATGTAAATCTTTAGCTCATAAAGCTGATCTTAATATGAATAATGATAATTTATTTAAACTCTTTATTACTACTCTTACTCCCACTCTTCAATACAAGGTTCTAACCTTTGCTCCTCAAACTCTTAATGAAGCTCTTGACCAAGCTAAGCATCAAGACTTTCTTATGATGTAGTTCAAACCCAATCATAAACTTATTAAAATATCTTTTTAAACATCTAATGTTATCACTAGAAATAATTCCCAAACCAAACCTGGAGTTGCCAAATCTAATTTTCCTTTAACATCTCATACACCTCTTTTAGTTTAATGAATGAAATAATTTTTACCACCCTCAAAACCTTTCATTTTTCCCAATGCTGCTCCTAATTGGTATGATCCTAATCTATTCTGATGGTTTCATGCTGACATTGGGAATTCTCATAAATCCTATAGAGGGATCAGTAAGTGTGTCATTTATTATATGCTTGGTGACTCATTCAACCATTAGGCTATGATCAAACTTTGTCATCAATAGTATGCTACCACATCTCAAAAATGACAAAACTTTAAAGCTTCTACTTCTAACAATCCAAAATCTTCTTTGAACAATAATCAATCAATGTAAAGGATGTTTATGACATTGATGCCAATTATGACCTATATTATAACAACTATCAATATGCCAACACTTCTAAGGTTAATTATCATTGTAAACTAGCTCACAAAGATCTTGTTACCAAGCCTAAGAAACCATTTTTAGAAGAATAATTGCTTAAAGATACCACTACCACTCATGATGATTCGAAAGCATCTGAAGAACAACTTCCTCATTATGATCCTCCTACCACATCTATACCTCCTAAATCCAATTTTACTTATAAACCTCATGTTGGTTCTTCTAAATCACATTGGAATTTTCTTGAATAACTCAACTCTATGCCTTTCAAGATTCCTCTTATGAAGTTGGTTCACACTTCACCTTATCATCATAAATTTATTATGCAACAACTTCAAGAAATTGAATAACCATCTTCCATAGATGAAGAACCACCTTCTATCTATTCTCAACCCACTAATGTCAATAACATTGAGACTATGTGCGAGCGCAGCTGCAGATACGGCCGAGCTGAAACCCTTACCTCCGTGGCCATGGTTTTTGGAGACCAGGTTCCGGAGCTAATGGGTTCCTTGGTGGTGAGCACGGTACGGCAACAGGTTGATTTTTTTACACGAAAGGGTAAATTTTTTTTCCTATTTGGACTGTCATACTAGTGCTTGGTGTGGTGTTGGCCATTGTGTTTCTCGACCAACGTGCTTGGAGAGGGTATGGCCATGGGGAGGGCCTTGAATGGATCCCCATGGTGGTAGTTATTGTGTTAATAGCGGATCCAGAGGGGCTCTGTTTCTATTGTAACCCCAGGGGCTCGATTGAAGATGTGTTTTTTGGGGGTGGTTGCCAGATCTAGTTTTTTGCCATTACCTTCCGTCTGTGGGATCGTATCTCATGAATAA
The DNA here is from genome assembly GCA_037957365.1 of Torreya grandis. NCBI lineage: Eukaryota > Viridiplantae > Streptophyta > Pinopsida > Cupressales > Taxaceae > Torreya > Torreya grandis. Next base: position 1,886,287 of record JARHVA010001902.1, on the reverse strand, counting down.
GTGCTTCAAGACGTCTTTTGATGAAATATGGATTGCCAAGGTGGTGTTTCCTCTATGTTTTGTAGAGGGGGAGAATGGGCTGACGATTGGATGGAGGTCTGGAGTGATGGTGGTGATGGTTCTGGGGTTTGTTTGGTTGGGGATGGGGTCTAAAGGCGGATGTTAATACGGCTCCCATATACCCCTCCTCATGTTAACGCGGCTCTAAAATGTGTAGATATATTATTGCATGGACTTTTTAAAGGTTACAGGTCTTGTAAAACTTGGGTTCCTATTTTAGGTCGTAGTGCCTGGTTTTTTTGTTTAGGTTTCAGGTTCTTGAAAAACCTGGGGAGCTTTGTCTGGTTTATCTTAGGGGTTTCAGGTCCATGTAAAACCTAGTTTTTCTACTGTTGTTCAGTGGGTTTGCCTATCCAGGTGGTTTTTATTATTTTATTTTTTGATTTGTAAAGGGTTTCGGGGCCCCTTCAAAACCTATTTTTACCTTAATCTAAAACATTGAGACTATGTGTCCTTCTTCCAAGACTTCCATTCAATTTATTGAAGAGGACATGATCAATGATGAAATTATTTTCACACCAATGATCCACCTCTCTTTATAAAATTAGCCATTAATGCCACCCTTATCCAAAAAATTCTAGTTGACAAAGGTTTTGGTATTAATGTCACATTCATATGGCTCATTCAAAAACTTGGTTATAATAAAGATAATCTTAAATAAACCTATCTTACTTATTGTGGCTTTGACAAGACTAATCAAAATCCACTTGGCTACATTTGGATTCCATTGAATATTGGACCTAAGACTGTTAGAACCAAGCTTATGGTCCTTGATCTTCCTTTATCCTATAACATTCTTCTTGGCCATCCATGGACTCATCAAATGAGGGCCATCACCTCTTATGATAATTAGTTTATTAAATTCTTACATAATGGAAAATTTTATAAACATGAAGATAATCCAAACCCATGTAGCATCCAGATTCCCAAGCCTAAGCCTCAATATCAAATTCCTACAATTTTAAAAATCAATAGTGCTCCTTTACTTGAGCTCATCAACATGAATCCTAATCTTCAAGTTAATTTTATATATTTTGATGATGATGAGTCCAATTAGTTCAAGCACACTTGTAATACTAATAATCTACCCCCATATATTGTGGATTGGCTTCCTCCTTCTCTCTTACCCTAAGATCATACTATTCCTATTATGGATGAGATTGTTGATTTTCCCCCTCCATGCAATTCTTAGGAGCCATCTTTACCTTAATATGCATTCACTTGAAATGACTTTGGAGTGGCTAAATTATTCCAATATCCTCTCACCATGTACCCTCATACATTTAGCAACATTGGGATTTCACCTTTTGAAACTCCCCCCTAATTCTCAACCATGTACGATTTCTCCAACATATGATGATAATTATATTATGGCCCAAGCTCACTCTAGGAACTTAGATTTCCAACACTATCAAAATATTTTAGACCAAATTCATGCCTTCAATTGGGAAGTACATACCATATCTATACATCATGACTTAGATCCTGAAGGTCATGTACCTCCCACCAATTCTCCACTTATTGGTACTCCTTGGGTGGTAAAACAACTTACATATTATGAACATATAGATGATTCTACATCTTGTATACCTCCTATGGATCTTATAATTTATTTATATTATTCTCCCATCATTAAATCTATCCACACTCTCATATTTTTGAATCAATCCTCTTCATATACTTATGAAATTACACTAGATGACAAGGAAACTGATGTCTATCAGATTCATTCTAAATATGATCTCCATGGTAGTTAAATTCTAGACCTTGAAGTAGATGTTGAATATTATGGTCCTCTTCCTACCTTGCCTAGTGATTAATTTATTCTTGAGTTACTTCATGCCCAAGATCCTCAACTTCCTCAACAACATCATAAACTTGGACATTTCAAGAATAAAATTCCTTACTTTAATAACTTTTTCACTAGCATTGATCCTAGAATAAATCTAATTTCAGCCTTACCTAATGCACCTTACCATTTTCAAGATAGTAATTCCATGCTTATCCAAGAAACAACTCATATCAAATATGGTACCACATATTCTTCTCAACCAATCATGATTTCTTGATAACTCTCACCATTTGAGCATGATAGCTTTAGCCTATTCTTTGATAAATATCAAGAGGCATTCACTTGGTCCTGCCAAGACATTCCTAACATTGACCCTAGTATTGTGGTTCATAACATCATCACTTATCCTAATGCTAAGCTAGTGTATCAAAAGCAATGGAAATTTCCACTTGAAGTTAATAATCTATGTCATAAGGAAATCATTAAATTAATAGATGCTAAATTCATTAAACCATTGGATTATTCTGAATGGGTTTCTAACATTGTTCTCATTTGTAAGAAGGTCACTATGGTCATCTGCATTTGTATTGATTTTCATAACCTTAATATTTCTTGTCGTAAGGAAAATTTCCCCTTACCTTCAATATATGCCATCATTGACTCCATGGCTGGTTACGAAATGTTATCTCTTATGGATGGTTTCTCAGGATATAATCAGTTTAATATCACTCCCAAGGACCGACGCAAGACTAATTTCACCATGCAATGGGGAACTTATTGTTATGTCAAAATTCCCTTCAGACATAAAAATTATATAATTACCTACCAACATGCTATGACTCACATCTTTCATGATATCATCCATAAAATTGTTGAAACTTATGTGGATGATCTAATTGCTAAATCCAAACATCGTAAGAACCATCTTTCTGATCATGTTATCATCTTTGACTATCTCCTTAAATACAAAGTTAGACTTAATCATTTTATATGTGTCTTTGGAGTCACATCTAGTAAATTTTTAGGAGTCTTAGTCTCTCTTCATGAAATCAATGTTTACCTAACCAAAATTAGTGCTATTGTTAACATGCCCATTCCATCTATTCCTAATATTCATACTTATTTAGGAAAAATTGGGGCAATTAGATGATTTTTTCTTGAAATGGATTATCACATTCACTCCATCAATTCCCTTCTCAAGAAATTTATAGATTTATAATGAATGGATCCATGTCAAAAAGCTTTTGATAATATGAAATATTCATTACTTCATCCACCTACACTTCATCCACCTTCCAATGATAAACCATTAATTCTATATACTTCTTCCACACCTATTTTAGTTGGGACAATGCTTGCCAAATAAGATGATATAGGAAGAGAGTGTGATATTTACTACATTAGTCAAGGCCTCATTGATTATGAGACATGTTATACCAAAGTTGAATGTGATTGCCTCACTATCTATTTTACAGCTAAAAAGCTTAGTCATTATATGCTATACCAAACTACTTATGTCATCGTTCATTCTGAACCCCATCATTATTTATTCTCCAAAGCCTTACTTCCTAGAGATATAATTGGAAAATATATGGTCTTACTTATGAAATTTGATCTTTGCATTGTCACTCAAAAAGATGTTAAAGGGTAAGTCATAGCTGACTAACTTGTTATAGATCCCATTCTGGCCACTTCTTCACTTCAAAATGATCTTCCTGATGATAATATCCTTTTCATTGAAGGTATTAATCAAGCTATATCCCTTATAGACTATTTTCATAACTTTACTATTGATATTGAAGCCAATAATCTTGAAGAATCCTCCCCTCCCTCTGGTACTACTACATCAAAGGTAGTTATCAAGGAGCTCCCTAAAATTAATGTTGAATTGCATGAGGATACTTGGGTCCTCCACTTTAATTGTGTTAAATTACTTCAAGGTGTTGGGGTAGGTTACATTATCACTAGTCCTCTTGGTAAGATCATTCCTTTATATTTTAACTTCACTTTTGATGTCACCAACAATATGGCTAAATATGAAGCTCTTATATTAGGCATGAGAGCTACTCTTGATCTTGAACCCAATATCTTCATGTTTTAAAAGATTCTTAGTTCATTTACCACTAATTCAATGGTGATTATCAATATAAAAGTGAGAACCTCATTACATATCACCAAATTACAACCACTCTTGCTAAGGACTTTATCTCTTTCATTATTGAGCCTTTTTTTTAAGATCAAAATTCCATTGTTGATTCTCTTGCCTCTTCAGCTTCTCTCTTTCATCCTCATCAAGTTATTTCTAATTATTCCTTTATTATACAAATAAAAAAACCTCCATCATCGATCCAAACACCTCATTCACTAATCTATCACATCAAGGTTGTGACTATTTGACAAATCCCTTGGTATCGAGATATCATTCAATACTTAGAACATCAAACTTATCCTCCTGATCTAGATTCTCATGAAAATACACACATTCATAAATAAGCTTTCAATTATATATTTTGACATAACATCCTTTAATATTTCAATTCCAAAGGTACCTTACTCTATTTTGTTATGAAATATGAGGTCCTTCCTCTTCTCAATCAAGCACATGGGGGCATTTATAGTGGTCACTATAGCGAACATACTATATCATGAAAATGCCTACGTATGGGTTACTTTTGGTCTAATCTTGAAAAAGATGCAATTTAATATGCTAATAAATGTAATCCTTGTTAGCTTCATAATTATCTTATCTATTCAACTCTTATCAAGCTTCAAACTATTGAATCTCTTTAACCATTTTCCACATGGGGATTTGATCTCATTGGTAAACTTCCTCATTCCCAAGATGGGCATGTCTTTATCATCACCGCTACTAAGTACTTTACCATTTGAGTAGAAGACATGCCCATTGTTAATGTTATAGGTCTTTCCATATCCAAGTTCATTCTTAACCAAATTATTTACCACTTTGAAATTCCCCATACCATCATTTTAGACAATGGTGGTAATTTCAAAAATAAACATGTTAAACAACTATGTACCAAATTTAAGATCAGTCATAAGTTTTCCATGCCTTATCATCCATAATGTAATGGTCAACTTGAGGCCACCAATAAAATTATTAATTTTTTTTCCAAAATATAATTCATGAAAACCATATGGATTGGCACATTCATCTTTACCCTACACTTTGGGCCTATCAGACTAGCATTCATACTACCACTGAGGAAACTCCATTTTTGTTAGTCTATGGTTCTAAGTCAGTCCTTCCATTAGAATTTGAGCTTCTCTATCTATGAATATTTTTTCACATCATTATTCCTAATGAATAATTATGTGAAGCTCACCTTCATACCCTTGATCTTTATGATGAATGTCATCTTTCTACATTACATAACTACCAATACAAGGATCACATCACCTGACAACATAATAAACATGTTAAAGTTCACATTTTTAATGTTGGTGATCTTGTCCTTAAATTATACTAAACCCATTATAAATAATGAAAATATGTCCAAAAATGGTAGGGCCCATATTTAGTCAAATACATCCTTGGTCCAAGCACTTATCATCTTCAAACTAATGAAGACCATGTTTTCAAAGAGCCCACCAATGCTCAATTCTTAAAAAAACACTTTTCCTAAACATTTCCTTCTTATCATGTTTTCCTAACATATTTTTTTAGGTTACCTAAGCATGAGTCTCTCCCTCTATAGTATTTTCCTTCCTTTTGTAAACCTTTAGTCCTTCCTTTTGGTCTTTTGGTCTTTTGGTTTCTTAATGTACCATAGTCTTATTTATCTTCTTGCATTTTCTCTTGATTTTTTCACCCCTTGGGTTTTTATTTTGTGAGTTGATTTATAAGACCATGGATAAGACCCAACATCCCTCACAAGACCACCATATTTTACTTATTTTCCTTCTCTTTTTTCTGCTTGCCAATGTTGTTTTGGAATCTTTTGGGTTTTTATTTATGAGGTGATTTATAAGAAGGCTCCTTAGCTTTATCTTTGAATTTCTTGTCAGTATCCTCATGGGTTTCTCTTTTATGAGTTGATTTGTGAGACCGTGGATAAGACTTGACCCTCCTCATAAAATTACCATTCTTTTCCTTTTATTGATCTTTGTTCTCAACTTTAGCTTTTGCTTCCTTTGCTAGATAGAATTTTTAAACAATATATGTTAGCATATTTTCCTCCATTTCCATCTTTATTATGATAAGGAATCACACTTTTCTATCATTATAACCCTTGTTTCCCTTTGTCACATTTTTTTCAATTTGAAGCAATTCAAATTGTTCCATCTATCATTCCTCTTTATTTCCACTTTATTTCATCTCCACATTATATAAAACAAGGTAGAATTCGAGATAAAACTTTTATTTCACCATGATTTATGAGACTCTTAGAACCCATGCTCTTTGAAGTTCTCTCTCTTAGCCACCTTGTCCCAATTTTTCAAATGAAAGCCATTTTTAGCACCCATGTTTGGTTTTCCAAATTTGTATGGAGGAGGAATAGAAAAAGCCATCAAAATAAAGTTAAAATACAAATCATTTGAAAATAAAAGGCAATGTTACCTAAAAGGCAACATACAAATCTCAAAAGTCAAATTCACACCAAAATATGTGATTACAAGCACATCTCCTATCTTCAATCAAAGATCAAACTCCATAGGTTGATTCACATAGAGCCAAAGTCTTTTGGGGTGTAGTAGGCTATCAGATTGGAATAGTGTATTTCAAAAAACTTTATGGTGTTACCTACTTTCTCACAAAAGTACCCAATCTTCATTGTAGACTGACAGTTCTATAAGGGGTCCTAAATAATGGAGAACAAATAATGTAGAGGTAGGTCCATTTTACTTTTCATGCATATATATTTCATGGGATGATATATATACTCCATTTAGTTACCTAAGACTTGTGTGGCTAAGAGAAGTTCTTCATAGTCCTTAAGGTTGAAATCCCTCTTATTTCGATAAACCTAATTTAATTGTATTAACTTTGATAAAGAGTTACTCTACCTTGGTTTTTCCTTCATTATCCCCTCTATCTATTTCATTTCCCCCCTTGATAGATAAATTATGATTGTAAATATGTTTTCCCTTCTTTAATTCCTTTTTATTCACTTGTTAAAAACATGCTAGCATGACTTTGTTTCAGTGTTATCTATCCTTAGAGTGAAACAACATCTTTGAGAAACTATATAATTATTATTTCTTTCCTTACACCATCATTTTTACATTTACTAAACTTAATTTACTTTCCTTTTACCATTTATCATGATTTTTCTATCCTATTTTTATGAATGCCTAAGTTTGTACCCTTTTTCCATTGTTGAGTGAGGTTGTCTTGTTACTTCTTACTTAATAATGTTGTTTTCCATTTTATGCATCCTTTTTTCTATTGATGATTGAGATGTGGATTGTTATTTCTCACTAATCAATGCTGTTTTACTATTTTGTCTTTTTAGTTAGTTTTTTACCTATTTATTTTGTTTTTTATTTTACCATCCTGTTTGACATGTATCCTCAGTTTGATTTGGTGAGTTTACCTTTCTTAGTTTAGGATAGCTTGTTTGAGTTTTTTGGTCTTTAGTAGCCTTGGATTTTTTATTACCTTATTTAATCTTGTTTGTTTGACTTGGAAATTTGGTCTAACATAGCACTTATCACCCTAGCTTGCCAAATTTCCTAAGTACATCCCATCCTCATATCACTAGCTATCTTGGCTTTTCTTGATTTTTTTTTTTGTTCTTTAGTTTTGTATTCTTGGGTTTATTGAAAGTAGTGTCTTTGCCCTACAAAATCAAAACTAACAACACATTAGAAAACCATCCCATGATAAAGGTAAGTCAAGGTATGCATTGTATTTACTTTTTAGTTATTTACTTTTTTAGATTAGTTTCCCTTTTAGTCATTTAATTTTAGTTATTTTATACTTTTAAAATACTACAACTTTTTCTTAGCATCAACATTATGTGTGTCATTTTGTTCTTTCTCTAATAACCATCCCCTATTACACCTTAGTGACACATTATGAGCTTTGAGTGGGGAATATGTATACATATAATATTTTTAACTTTTATCAAATACTAATGCTTTACATGTTGTAAAAACCCATCGAGACTCAGTCTCTCTAAGTGCATGCCTTAAGGGGTGCATCGAGAAAGGGGTGGGAAAACCTTTGGTGCTTCATAGGATTTTTGTCCCTTTTTGCCATATTATTACCAATCCAAATAGTTCCTAAAATCTCTCCCTAAGTTGTTTATCCTCCCTTTCATAGTATTCTAGTATTTTCCCTCTTTCTATCCTTCATTTCCTTTCTTGGCACCCTTTTGACCTGTTTAACATACTAGGTTGACCTAGTATAGTTTGTAAACATTTTAGATCCTTTGGTTTTTTAGCCTCCCAATCGACCTAAAACATACCTAGTGAGTTATCCTAAAAATGTGCTAGGTTGACTAAGTTGACATAGAATAATCGATGTTCTCAAATAATTTTAGGGTAAGATACTCCTATAAATATAATGTCATTTTAGTCATTATTCATATATACAATCAAGAGTTATTATTCACTCACGTTTCTTCACAGTCTGCTCTTCTACCATTCTACTTAAAGAGACTTAGCTTAGGTTTCTTACTTTGGATAATCTAATCTCTTGGATAGGTCTTGGATGATTTGGCCTAACAAATAGATCCTTATGAACCACAACAACCTATTGAAAAGCCCCTTTAGACAAGGGAGAGATTGAGTCTTGATAGGTTCACATTCAGGTGAGTATATTATAATTTTGTTCTCCTCTCTTTTAGTAGATATGAGTAGCATAATTATTGGCTCAAATAATATTACTCTTCATATTCTATCTATTAGGGTGTTACTCATACTTAATTTATTTAAAGTTCCCAATACATGTTTTGATTTATTTACTTTACTAACCCCCACTTTGTGCCAAAAGCTTTGGTGTGCACTAGATTAGATTTACTTTTCTTATTATTAGATGAGTGAAATATTAAATCATAGGACTCTTTTAGTGTTTTTATGTGATTGTGTTAGAATATACATTTTAGAACCCTATCTCACATGATATGTTGTGATAAGTGATCCCCTAATCAAGTTTAATATATCCTCACATTGGTCATGCTCCCACTTACTAATTATATGGCCCCCAATGAGAAGTATATGTGTGCTCTATCTCATCTAATCCAAGACTGATTTATGGACATGATGCATTTTTGATTGTATATAATTAGCGATAGGTTATCTTGGATTACTAGTTTAACATACTTGAGGGATAGAACCTACCCAAAAACCACTATAGACAAAAACTAAAAGTATCAAAATTTGTCCTCCATCCATTTAGAAACTTTGACTTGGTCAACTCTAATTTCTACAATAAATATCTAAGAAATAAGGCCTTTCCTATAGGGTCCACTCATTTATCTAACAAACCAATCACACATAGAGGTGTCTGGGAGAGTTGAATATAACCTCCAATCACTTTAATATCCATACCAATTTATTTTGATCACTTTAGAACAAGATATTTCACATTGGTTCATTTTTAGGGTTCTTTGAGGGTTTGAACCATCTTCTAGTCTTAAGGATCATTCATAAAGCTTAGCCCCTTATTGTAGAAACCAAGTTTTTAAAATTTTGAGATAGGACCCTTACCCATATACCATGAATGTATTAGGTTCTTGTGTATAGGTTGCACATGCTAATGAACACTTTGAAGTCATTCTTGGGTTGAGAACCCTTCATTTTATGCACATGAGAGACCTCAAAACAATTTTTCTTACCTTAACCTTCAAATATTTACCTAAAACTTTGTCAAAATACTTGAAACAACATGAAATACCTATGAAAACACTCACCTATCCATAGTTTCCTTGGAAATAGAACCTCATACCCCATTAGGCCATGTTTTATCTCTTTTCTTTCTAGGATTTGACTTGTTAGTCACATTAGGCCTTGAAATTAACCTTATAACCACTATTCAAGCTCTCATTACTTTAGTAACATTCTCACACAACATTTCACAAGCTCAAAAAGTGTCAATAATCATACATATGTCATGATGATAGCTCATGATGCCTCATTAGGCCAGGTAGGGTCTAGAAATGGTCGAGTTGTAGATAAGATATGTAGGTCCTACCTATGTAAGATCACCTTGAGATTCTCTTGAGAGATTAAATGCCTCATATACATGATCAAGTAACCTTATAAATCCTTTGATGCCTTTGTACATCCATCTCACCAAGCTACCATGCTCAAACCTCCTCATAAGGCCTTTTCATACCATGACTAGGCTTGGGTTGCTCAAGCACTTGACATTCATGTTTCTTTTCATGATCTCAACACCTCACTATTATGATCAACATTTGACTCTCATTCCATATTAAATCTTACCATTCTCACCCACTATCATACATATTCTCACATGACAGAGACCACTCATCTCACTAAGCAACCAAGCCATTGCCTTCACACAAGTTTTCTTCATGATATGACTATGGTTAGGCTACTTAAGATCTTGTTCTAAAATATATACCTTATAACACTTATGAAGGATTCTATACCTAAATATCAAGCCCATATAATGCTAAATAAATTTTTACATGCATAATCTTACTATTTCACCGTGCTACTTGGACATACCTTCTCACAAGGTCTAGACAAGGATTTATAAGAGACCTTGATGCCTTGACCTATTCATTCAATATAATGACCTTAACACAACATTAACCAATTAGATATGAGACATTGGACTTGTACATTTCTCTCTTATGGAAATCACTACATACCTTCAATCCTCATAAGTTTGTCACAACATACACTACTAATTGGCCTTATTAATCTAGACACCATGCTCATATAGACATAAATGACAACACACTTTGACATTAATGACATAATATTTACATTAATACAACACTATGCCAACAAATAATATATATACATTAAGATATGTACATTTAATAATAAAAAATGAGTTATCACAAAAACAATTAGCTCTAAATCTAATCATTGGATGGTGGTGGATCTGATGGTAGACCCATACCTATCTAATATGGAGGTGTATATTATATTTATCTTTAGGAATTTGAGTTGTGGTGTGATCTAGATGATATTGTCTTTATTTTAATGTACTCATAGAAGGATGAAGCTCTATGGATCTACAACACTACACTTTCAAATAGATGTATATAATAACTAGCCTCATCCTTGGCCTACATAATATATGATAATGACATGGATAATCCCTATTACATCATAATTTTCCTTGCCTTATCTCACTCCCATAGATCATCTATACATCTGCTTAGACCTTATCTCACTCACTAGTCACTTTCCCTAGCTTTGTATACCTCATAGTGAGACAATCCTTAATGGTCATCATCTAAGAAACCTACCCCATTAATGAATTGATATATAAATATTTGGTAGTAATCAACCCATATAATATATTAGCCTCACCCTAGGTACTTACTAGTTATGCCCATAATCCAAACACCTCCTACTCTAGTCCCAAGATCTCTATCACCCTTACTATGATATCCCTCTATAATTTATCTATGGTGGCCTAATTAGAATCTAACCTACTCTACTCTGATGGCATTACCTAATCTATTATTCATTCCATATCTATATCATATCTATATCATCTTATTATGGAAAGTGTCACTTCAACATAGTGTCCCTCAATCTGTCCTTCCTCTCCATTAGAATTGGGACCTCTCCCATAACAACATCATGCTTAGAATAATTTGCATCACTATTAATACTAATGTTTCTACTATGAACAATAAGCAATAATCACAAGTGAAAATTTATATAGAGGTACCTATATCACCTACTGAAGAGGCACCTATATCTATAAGGTAACCTTCACCTACCTTTGTCCCTATACCTATCTCAGAACTAGTCTATATTGTCTTTGTTGTTACTTTGATTACTAGGCCACAAGTTACACATGTTAATTTAATATATGTACCCTTATTGGCCTAGACTTTGTCAATTTGACCATACTAAACTATGCCCACCAGGTCATACGTGTCCCTATAAACCTTGTATTACTTCCCTTCTAGTATAAGCCCATACAACTAGATACACTATCAAAATACTCTTGATTGCCTCTATCCTCAAAATGTTTGATACCCACTACCTAATCTCACATGTCAGATGTGAAAAATAGTGAGGCCCATCAGAAACATCTTATTGAATTCCAAATTATCTCTGAACCCAATTGGGTCAATACCACTCCATATTGAAGTCATTTATTTATATGATATATCATGGTGTAATCATATAAGACATCTATTGATCTGGGTCTTATGTATGTCCTCACATTTAATGAGTTAGTATCTAACATTTTAAGATCTTAATGGAGATAAACTCCACTCTAGGTCATGAGTTGTAGGTATGGGTTAAACAATCTTGTGGTGGAATATCAAGCTGAGCATGTAGGTTATTAATTGGGTTTGATTGTAGTGAAATGAATCCTAGTAAATAAATTAAAATCTAAGTGATTTGGATGGAATATATTATAGAGTGGGTAGGTCCTAATAAAAAAAAAATTAAAAAGGAGGGAAGGGTAGACTAGAAAAAAGGTTCTATGGTCTCAAGGGGTCTTTTCCTAGGTTGGTTCCTTCATAGACAAGTGTTTTCAGAACTAATACTTGTTGTTTGTAGCTGTTGCACACTCACAAGCATTTTAAGTAGTTTAGGGGAAATAGTATAGGAAACTTAATGGTCTTAACTAAATATTTCTCCTTTTAGAGTTGTTATTGCACACCATTAGCTAGGATATTATAGATCAGACCAAAAAGGTGTCTAGGGAATCTTTGACACACACCTATAAGACTATATTAGAGGGAAAACACTCTTTCACACTTTAGAATATTAACATAGTTAATTAATTACTTAAAATCAATGATATTTACTAACTTTTAATAGATTTTGCACATATATAATTAAAATATATCAATTATAATAACAAGAATTATCCATATCTTTTGAACCTTTCAAATAATCAAATCAATGTAACCAAGAAAACAAAATCTCAATTACAATGAGATGGAAGGAAATTATATCAACACAGTTACATGAGAATCAAACTAATTTATTCCTATATTGATAATTGTTTTGACCTTTTAGAATACATGATTACATGAATATATAGACTTGGGGAGGGGTCATCTCATCCTCCAAGTCCATATAGACTCATAGTTACATTGTAATTAGAACCTCAATTATAATTTTAGTGTCAAAATGGTATGTGTGCATGCTTATAGTTAACTACAACTGTCAAAATAAGTTAGCCTGTATAGTGTAATGTAACATGTGCATGCTTACAAACAATACATTCAAATTTTAAATTTATGTACCAAGTGTAAGTAAACTATAATTATAAAGATAAGTCATAAATGCATGAATACACATAAAATTAGCCTTTAAATAAGGCTTGATAGGTGATTGCATGACATTGCTTATTTCTAGAGGTGTTGAAGTTGTAGCTTAAGCTAAATTAGAAGTTGAGGTGTCAACTTTCTTCTTAGATTTTAACACTTGAAAGTACTTGTTACAATATCATGCTAGTATTTAATAATGTCCATGTTTAATAATGGAGGTTTTTACACCCTAATAACTTTTTCCATAAGTCATGCATGTTTAAATTTAGTTTTCTAAAGTTAATAGTGAATATCTCTACCTTAGTGACCTCTTTCCTTGAAAATTTAACTCAGCTTCTATTTATTACAATGACAATCCTTGTAAGTTATAATTTAAAGTTGGTTAAAGCATGTTGAAAAAGATATTAAAAATTGGCTTTGCTTATAAGCCTGCCCATGAAGTCCCTTACCTATGAGAGCTTTAATTATTATATAATCTGCAAATTAAAGATCTCATAGTTTGCATATTTAGGCATTATTGCCTCAGCTACTACAGCCCACTCTCTAGGTTATTATGTCATGATGACTACCAAGTTGAGGGAATTTTTAGCCTCTAATGGTGCCATCAAATTAAGGTGGCCATATGATTTATTATTTTTATAAATAATAAGGAGCTTCAACTTATTCTCATCTTGTTTCAAAGAATTAAATAATTTGGCAATTTCAATTATTTGAGGTACTAATAACCCTCATTGTAGTAATAGCCTCTAAGATGTTATACAATATTGATCCTTCATGTAGAAATTTGTTTCTATCTATATGGAAACATGTACTATTTGTTTTTGTTCCCTTATTTTAATTCCTACCCAAGTTCTTTCCTAGACATTTCATTTCCCTCATAAATCTCAACAAAAAATCATTATGGGTTTGAAAATAGGATTTAAAATCCTCAATGTAGGGGGACTACCCCAATTTTCTATTATTTCTCTTAGAAAAGATAAATAATTCTTGTCTTTATTCCAAAATTACTCCCATTCCAACCTAATAATCTAGTTTCCTCTTTTTTACCATTTGTACACTCCTTGTATATTTTTCAAATATAGAGCTTACTGTGAGACACTCTATAATTATAAAATTAAGCCTTTTAGAAGCCTCTGATTACATATCTATTTCCAATTGTGGGAGGACCAATTGGGTTGTGTCTATTGGTTGAGTGTCTTAAACTATAGCCTCAACCAACATATTTACTAAGGATTGCTTCAAAGCTTATTTAAGTAGTAGATCTAGAAGGGAGGGCTAGATTACCTTAGACCAGTCCACACCACTATATTGAGGTAGTAGGTGGACTATATATATTTGTTTCTTCTCTCTATCCTTCTTCTATGTCACTATAGTGGTGTCTTGAGAAGAACTGGGGGAGGCACGAGTAAACCCATTTGAGTATATGATACATGTAGTTATGGGCTTTCCACTACTACTCTAGCTTTCTTGGTTACCTTATTTTTAGTCTTTAGTGGGGCTAAGATAGTGGTGGAAGTAACCACGGTGGAAATAGGAGAAATGGATACAAAATAACTAATTAGATGAGGTGTAATTACTAGGGGAGTAGGAAAAATAGGGGTAGAGGAAACATCCTATATATTTAGAATAAGTAGATATGGTTAGACACTAGTTTGAGAGGAAACAACCTATACCTTGGGTACCAAATGGGGAGGGGGACCACTAGGACAAAGGGACATAGAATCAAAGAAAATAATAGTAAAATTAAAAACAAAATACATAGTGTAAGTAGTAGAAATTGAAGGGGCTACTTCCTTAATTTATTATTCTTCATGTAGCAATGATTTTCCCTTGGTGTTTTGTAGGCTTAGAAATTTAGCTCTTTGGAGCTATTCTTCCTCATCTATGGATTAAAATTTAGATACCTATCCTAATGTCCCTATTATTAATTTTTCCTATCAAGGCTAAATTTCTACCCCTATTATCTGAAACTTTCCCCAAAATGGTCAATTTTTTAATATAGTTGGTCAAACTGGTCAATTATGGCCTTAAAATGCAAATTTAGGCCAGAAATGTCAAAAAATAGGCTTAAAAGAATCAAAAATTATATCAAGATTTATAAAATTATCTCAAAATATATTTATTCATGTTTAAAAAAGTGAATTTATCCTAAGTCTAAAGGTTCAAGTCATGAAAAAGTTTCTTGATATCTTATTTTAGCCAAAAAGGGCCTTTTTACCCCTCCCACATGCCAAATTGCTAATTAAAAAGGTCAAAACTATGAAAATTTTCATGATAGCCACGAAATTATTCTCCAATGTTATTTTTCAAGTGGTGGAAGGTGATGTTTAGATTTTAAAAGGAGGAAAAGACTATTTTTTCACTTATTTTGCAAGGAGTATGGAATTCGTACAAAATCCATATAATCCAGGGTAGTAGAAGTCATTACTAGGGAATATACCAGCTTCCACATAAATTTCATGGATTTTCATGTCCATAAAATCCCAAAACCAGCTTCCTTTTGGTTTCCTACTTGTTAGCATAGAGAGACATGCCTGTAGGTTTCTTGATGGTACAGTCTACTAGAGAAGGGTACCAATCTAAAATTTGGGGTAAAGAAAATAGATTCAGAAGGATTTTGGATGCTTCAAACATTTTCTCAATTGTATTATCCATGATTATGAACCATCTAGCTGAAGTCAGGGCAAATTCTACTACCTAGCAACCATAAAGGTAGTTGTTTTTCTTTTTTTTCTCTCCACCTGGGCAAAGTTTTGGGAAAATTCAAATTATTCCATAATATTTAATACTTTATCTCCCATTACATGGAATTATGAAGGTGTTCTTCATTAAATTAAAGGTCAAATAGAGGTCTCAAATTTAGCCAACCAATCTACACTATAGGCAGGCTTGTAGGGGTGAACTATATAGTCTAAAGAGAAGAAATTAGCTTCAAATTTGCAAAAAATTGTGTTTTTCATGGTTTTCATCAATATTTTATGATATTCAAGTGAAAATATTAGAGCTTATTTAGGTTTCATGGCTAAAAAATCCATCTCCATGCTTTAGGGTGTCTCAATGAGCTAGGTTAGCATAAATTAAGGTTTCTTTGCAAGTATTGAGGTTTTTGAAGAAAAGTATGATTCATTTTTTGGATTGATGCCCTCCTTCAATGATCTCCAAATTATATGGTATGATGTTTTATTATATCTTTGCATACTCTCCCTCTCCTTATTTTGTCATGTTCTTTTCCCTCCTTTCTCATCTCCATCTCATCCATCCACACCTCACTGCCTAAGGTCAGCCATCATCACTATGTTTTCATCCTTTTTTCCACCCTCCATTATATGTTTTCATCATCTTTCCACTCCTAATACCTTTAGCCTCACCTCCATTCCATGATGTCACCCTAAGTATCCAAAAGTAGATCAAGGATCATTATGAACATGATAAGGAATATTTATAAGTTATTCAAGGCCAAATTACAATCATGGATGAGGACCTACAACAAGTATATAACAATCAAAGGTTGATCATTAGGTTGTATTAAGAACATAAATCTCCTTGAAGGTTTATACAACCAAAGATCACTCACATGGTGGAACAAAGGTTGAAAAAGGCATCACCATTGAGCATGAGCAAGGATATATACACCAAGAAAGGTATCAAAACATAGCCAAAATAAGTTTTACAGAAAGAAAACATCTCAGTCAACTGTGGACATGAAGTTTTAATGGAGATTAAAAAGGGAGAGAGACCTTTCTCAAGGTCTAATGGAAGCAAGGAATGACTTAGATGAGATCAAAGATCATAAGGAGGGTTACAAGGTTTCTAGCACTTGATGAATAACCACCCTAAAACCCCTAAGATGTACCTACAGGCCTATATAGGCTAGGCCTACAACCTCATGGATAATCCATAGTCAAGGGGGGTTTGATACTATAATGCCTTGAAGTTTGGTGAACTCTTAATATGGTTTAAAGAGAGGGTGATTAATATTCATAGGGAAATAAGATATTTCAAAACATGAGAGGTTTTGATCAGGCTAATGAGACCTATAATGTACTTTCATCTATTATAAAGGTTTCTGCCTATAGTCATAGTGAACACAAAAGGTTAAGGGATATATCCCTAGACCCAAAGATCAATTCAACTAAAAGAGTTGACTTGTTAAGATTTTTTGAGGAAGGAAGTAACATTTAGGGTTTGAGGGGTTGTAAACACTAAATAAAAGTAACCTATAGGTAGTCTAACAACTCATATGACCTACAGACAACTCATATGATCTATAGTCAACTAAGGACAATTAAGGGTTTTTCCTAGGGTCAGAGCATGCAAGTAAGAGATGGTGTTTATAAAGCATAATAATTGTGAGGGTTTCATGGTATTGAATGATATCAAGGTAAATATTTTCATATTCCTATAATTTATCATATGACCTATAGCTATTCCTAATCATAACCTACAGTCAAAACCCCAAATGCACATACAGGCTTCTAGAGGAAACTCTAGGTCATGACAAAGAGGTGATTGAGGGTTTTTGACTTATGGAGATTTTGTGAATATAAGGATCTCATAGTGGCTTAATAGGTTTTAAGTGAAAAAAAAAATATTTCTTAGGTTAAGGATAAGACATATAGTCACTTTTCTTCATGAACCCTATAGGCCTCTACTATAACAAAAGGGGGCTTTCTTGTTTGATGTAAAATGGTTTCCAAGGTTAAGAGATATAAAGTTTGAGTTTGGTGTTTTCTAAAAGGTGAACATGGTTTCCAAGAGCACATAAAAGTTAAAGGAGGGTTTTATAGGCAGTAAAAGTGACATACAACCACTCAAATGTAGACCTACAACTACCTTGATAGGAATGCCATAGTTAGATATATGTTGATGCTTGAAAAAGCTTTAAGGGTTTTGGGGATCTCAATAGATTTATTACTTGGAGAATGATTATATCTCAAGAGAAAAAGGAAGTAACAAGAATGTGAAATCTTAATAAAACTAGGGGATCCATCTATGAACAACACAGTCAAAACCTTAAGAAATCACCTGCAACCTCTTTAGGACAACATACCTATTTTAAAAATTTGGGATTTGTCAGTATAAGGACCTAACTTGGTAAACAATCAGAGTGATGATATTGATATTATAGTGAAAGATAAGGTGTAGAGAATGTGAAATTAAAGAGATCAAGTTTGAGTTCAAAGACATTTTCATAGTTAGACCACTTATTCATGTAGCCTACAACCATATGTAGATTAAAGGACCTTAAGTATCAAAGAAGAGATACAGGGTAGTGATCTAACTAAAAGATTTAATAAAGTGTTTAAGGATAATTAGATAAATATGGTGAGGTGATATAATTAATAATAAAGTTTCTCTAATCACTTATAAGCATGCCTTCACCTTTATTCATAAACCCTATAGGCCATTGTATGGAATGTACCTAGTTTTTGACTTATAAAGCTTAAAACTAGTCAAGTTACCATAGTGGAGATGTGTGAGGAGATATATAATGGAATAAATGGTCTTATAGTATATTTGGAAGGTGGAATGACCACTATAATTTCTCATACTTCATCAATATCCACCCCTAGCAAAAATGTGTGCTCAGTCATGGGAAGGCCTATTTGCCTTGTTCCAAGGTCTAAACATGCTAATAAGAAGAGGATAGAGTGTTTTAAAGATTAATAAGGAAAATTTTATGACATTTTAAGGTTAATTTGACATTTAAAACCTATCAAAATATATGAGGCTACCTTCAAAACATGAAAACATAGTCATTTTTATGCCTAAATGCCTTGTTTGAAGGTCTTATCATACTTGAAAATAGGGGTAGAGGATATTTACAAACTATTGAAGAGAATATTGATATTAATTAATATTATTTTGAACTTTATTTCCTATAAATCCATGAAATTCACCTCTAAAATATGAAAACTCAGTAAAAATGCAGAAAATCCATGCAAGGAGGTCAAAATTTGGAGAAAATTGAAGATTCTAGGAGCTACATGGTAATAATTACTTGGGAAAAAATATTAAAATTTTTCATTTCCATTGGACAAGTTAACCTATTATATCTTTTATCTCAAAACTCAACTTATTTGTTTGAGGTCACCATTAGTGCATCCTTCATTTCAGAGTTCTAAAGAAGCTTATCATGCCAAGTAAAGGATTGGAAATCATGGGATGATGTTTTTAAATCATAATAATTCCTTAAAATAGTGTAAAAACTCTAAATTTCATGTAAACCATGCTCACATAGTGTTTTGCAAGCAATCAGGCACTTAGGCCAAAAGGGTATTTTGAATTTTCACAGAAAAAGGACTTTCAAAGTGTTTTGATAGCATGTTACAGGTCCTGAAATTATTTTTTCAAGTTTTTTGAATATTAGAAAAATCCATTTTCATTTTAGTGAAGTTTTTCACCTTTTACAATTTTATGCACCTTTCCAAGCCACCTGTTCAGATGTTCATTTTGTTTGCCACATATGGAGTTTAGATCAAAAATCTTAGTATGTTTTGATTAATAATATTAAATTATAATTCATGATAAATTGAGATAAGTTGAGGGGATGTGATTTATGAATAATCACTAAGAGCATAGGTAGCCTAGAATGCGGTCAATTTCCCACAAGCAAATTTCATTTACATGTTAAATTTTCATATCTTTTACATGGGAGATCAATATTTTTAGGGATGATATAGGGGTAAAATTTATACATATAAGTGGAATCATTTTTGTATTTGGAGGTTTGTACCTCATGAACTATCAGGTTGAAGTTATAGCTTTAGAACCTTCCCAAGTACCTTAAAACCCAATTTTGAGAAAAATCGATTTTATTGCCATAAAATCACCATGGATTAACCTAAAAAAATTTAAAACATTAGGTACACTCTTATAGGATTCCATCAATGTAAATTTTATGCATGAAGATGTACAAATGAGGTCTAAAATCACATTTTTTATGGAAAAAAGCTTGTAAAATGAGGTACAAGGCAATTCAACAAAATATAATAAATGGATATCAAATCTTAGAAATTTTTATTCATCTTAAAATCTTAAATTGATCATAAATCATCTTGGAAGTGCCTCTACTAGCTCAAGCAAAATGGCTAGTCTACTGAAATTTTAAACAAAATTGGCCTAGTCAAGCCTATTGACTAATTAACAAAGTTTTTCTCATCAAAATAATAATTTTGGTGATGAATAATTATTTTTTAGGTTTAAGTTTTTTTTTCAAGTTTCATGGCTTATTTTTAAGGTTTTATGGTGTCCAAGTGCACAAAATGGACCTATTTAGCTTAACTATTCTAGTTGGCCTAATTATTCAAAAGGCTAAGTGGAGTTTGTCATTGGATGATTGTTCAAGGAGTTAAATATAAGTTTATATACCTTATATTTACTTTTATCATATATATTCATGCACATTTCAGCCTACAAGGTCCTTATTTATGAAAAATGGAGTTAGTTAGAGTTGACTAGACAAGCTTAGTGCCACATTCACTCTTGGTTTCCACACAAATGAGACTTTCTATCTCTCCAAATCAGATTTTAAACAAATTAGGTGGAGTTCCTTTGGACATTTATCTTAGATTTCAATGCAAGATTTTGATTTTTCAAACTTGGTCCCACCTCATCACTTCTATGCCAACCTTAAGGATTCATTCATGTTTGGTAAATTTTGGAGCTTCTTAATGTTTATTTAAATAATGAATTTTCCCCACCATATTCCTATGACAAATTTGAGAAGCATGCAATTTTTGTAAAGGGATAAGATTTTATTTATTATTTCAATTTTTCTAAATGGATTTATATCTTGAGTTAATCAACCAAGACTAATCCTTATCTCCTTAGAACACCACATAGACTGTGATTAGGGTTTTGAAGCATATTTATTGGTTTAATCAAGCCATTTTTCATGATTCTAAAAGTTTTAAAAGAGAAATTGTAAGCTGGACCATTTATTAATAAAAGAGTTTTTGTTCTATATCTAAGTTTTGATAGAAGAATAGTGTGTATTTGATTGTGCATCAACATAAAAGTGAGATTTATCTCCTTTTGATAGGTCCCTTCCTCACCTATCTCTCTCCATCTCACCTTCTGTAGGCCATTTGAAGAGGTTTTCAACCCTTCATCTAAAATATTTATGCTTAAGGAAAAAAAATATGATTTTTTATTGATTATAAATGTGCATTAATTTCATTAACTTTAGAGAGTATGAATAATTTAGGTACATCA
The DNA here is from genome assembly GCA_037957365.1 of Torreya grandis. Taxonomy (NCBI): domain Eukaryota; kingdom Viridiplantae; phylum Streptophyta; class Pinopsida; order Cupressales; family Taxaceae; genus Torreya; species Torreya grandis. Next base: position 1,864,804 of record JARHVA010001902.1, on the reverse strand, counting down.
CCCCTTTAATTAGAATTTCCCTATAGTTTTACCTTACCCTTTTCATCTGAGAAATCACATTAGTCAAATTTGTTGAAAAATTATAAGGGAACCAACCCTCTTTAGAGGTTCTTCTCATCTTAGAGTCACCCACACTCTAAGAAGTTCCCATTATATCAACTAGAGAGAAGGTGTGCTTGCACATCCTCAAGTAGGGTGCACTCTAGAGTGATACCATGCCCTTCTATTGATAGTACCTTAATAGAAAGACTCTGTGGATGGAGGTGAGCCCTTGTATTCCTCTTGTAATAGATAATTAATTTCTTAGTAGTGGAAGATACCTCTTGTGTGGGTGTGTTTGAGGTAACCACAATAAAAACCTCTTAGATTGATGTAGTAGTTGGTTCAGTAGGTCCTCTTGAATCTGAGAAATCAAGATAAATTAGATCATCATGTGTTCCCCCATGTAAAGTATCAAACACTCCAAGCTCTTTATTTACAACTTTTAATGCTACAAGGGTATATGTGATGGTTTCCCTTGGTCTTTTGATGGATAAAAGGCCCATTAACCCAAAAATATGAGGTATCCCATCCTCTTGCAAGTGAGAGTCTGGTGTTTGCATTTATAATTTAGATAGATGTCTTCCTTTGAATGATTTTTAAGAGGTCTTCAACTAGCCTGACTATCTATTCCCATTCTTTGACTTGTACATCATCCTTAGCATTGAGAAATAAGAATTCATGATCATATGGCTCATGATGGTATGGAATATCAAGGCCATTAATGTGATTTTATACTTAGCTATGAGGATTCCAATCCTTATGTGCTAATTTGGATAGTGAGTAGTACTCCCTATACCTGTCAGCCTTGTAAAAGTGTTTGTGATTTACATAGGATATTCTCCCAATCATGAGGTAAGATCAATGTAAGGATATCTTATTCTTTTTATGCATATATTCATATATCCCACACCATATTTGGTAGGTGATTTACTATTTGAATAGATTGTCCAGTACATATTTGGGAAGATGCAAGGGTGTTACCTTGTGGCTTGTGACCATAATCATCATGTAGTTTGGGTATAACTAGTAATCTCCCATAATAATCAATGTGTCAATAATACTTATAGATATACTAGGTAATGGGGACTCATGCATGACCATCCATACCTAGGATATACATCTTTTGTAATGCATGTGAAGTTCTGGGTATAAGCATATATGTGCATGAAGGAATATAGATCACATATTTAATTTTTGATAAAGTTTGGAGTAGGATCCAAAGTGACCAATTGTGTACATAAAATATGCCCATCAAAAAATAAATAAGATAGGACATCATATATAAATGTCTTCCTAGGGATTCTTATCCTCGTGTAATCCCTATTCTTATAGCCTTGTTCTAATTACCTAACCCAGAGCAAACATCAACTCTGAGGTCATTAGTAAGTCCAATAATAGAACCCACTCAAGGTGGAGGAATTTTATTCTATGGTATCCATATAACCTATTTAGGAGGGCCATCTTAATATAGATTCCTATACTAAACTTAGTCACAGGCACCAATTTCTTTTCCTATAGATTGATGGTATCCTAGGAACCATCTAACTGCTTAATGTTATCTCAATTAAATTTTCATTCTTCCATGAGACTATCTTGTGTAAATAATTTGTATAATTTGTAATGGGGAGAGATAAATACCTTTGTAATGAATCCCTCTATTTGCATGCTATGATTATCTTGTGCTCCAAGTGGTGCAAGAACTCACATTTAGTCACTTTCCTACCAAATAATAAGTCTCGTAGGAAGTGTATACATGACATGACCTCTATATTTATTGATGTAAAGTACATTACTTAGAATTTAAATGGGAAGAGGTCTATATCTAATTATCATGAGTGTGCACATCAACCTGGTGAATCACCTCCCATAATGCTGAATAATTATTATAGTCATTGTTAAATACTATGGGGTCAAAGATGGTGTCATTGTACTCTATCAAATTCTTAATAGAGAATCTAGATGGGAGTAAGATTCCTTTAAATTTATTAGATGAGTATTCCATTTCTAATTGACTATGTTAATAATGTTTTAGTTTTTAATTTAGTATCTCAGCTCTTCTAGATGCACTATACAATTAAAATGTTGGTAGTTAGGGCTTATTATCAAGGAAACAAGTGAGTTAGAAGTTAGCTTGTGATCAATGAGCATGTCATTTATTCATAATTCATTATTATATATTTGGCATTCAATTATAGTTCATGCACCATTAATGTCCAATGTCTAAAAATTTGCTTTGTTTATTCAATTCAAAATTTACCACTTCATTTGGTAGGTATTCCATGTAAGAACTATTGATGATTAATATAAGTGCCACATAATTGAATTTATTCTAGTGTCATTTCATCACTTATTATTCTTTGGTTTACTATGCCATGAGGGATCTTGATAGTTAGGAGTTGAGACATTGTTAAAACAATGTTTGTGAGGTGAATGAATCTCCTAAATAAAAGTTCTAAACACTTTTTCTGAAGACCAAAATTATCTGAACAAAAGTTTTGAACAATTTTTCCAAAGACAAAATCCTCTAAACACTTTCAATAAATAATTTTGCTAAATAATTTTTCTGAAGACCAAAATGGAAAAAACTAAAATCTCAAACAAAATTGTTGAATGTTTTCTATAAACACTTTCACTAACCAAAAGTTTTGAATAAGTGTTTTGAACAATTTCTCTGAAGACCAATTTCATGCCAAGGACTTTTGACAAAGAGCAAAATCATTCAAACAAAAGTTTTGAAATGTAAAAATTCTAGAAAATTGGTTCTCGAATATATTATGGTGAAGACTTGAATATATGGTGAATAATTTTTTAAAGGCCCAATCAGTAAATTACAGCTCCAAACAAGTGTATCAAACAAATGTGAACAAAAAATCCAAAGAGTAACTTAGTGCCAAGGTTTATATACGTGTAAAATGCTAAAAATTTCTAAAGATAGGCTTTTGAATAAAAGTTTTGAAGACCAAATTATGCAAAGCCTAAAACTTCACAAATTATGAATATGCTAAAAACCTATTTATACATATAAATTCCAAATAGCATGATTAGGTTAGATTGAATAAATAAAACATGTTCATACATTTTTCAAATATAAAAGTTAGTGCAACACAAATTTTTCTCTTTGGAAGGCTTTCAAGATAGGCCTAGACTTTTTCAAAAATACAATGGGTCCTTATTCTAAAAAATGAATGGGTATCTTGGGCACAACAACATCAAAGAGATATCCTCCTGTCATCCAAATTGAATATGTATTTAGGGATTCCATATGAATTCTCCATCCACCATCTCATATATTGATCAACTATAGAAGGGTAGGTCCCCTCTATGTCCCCATTAACCTCCTCTTTTTAGGTACCAACCATAAGTAAGTGGATCCTCTAAAACTCATTATTGTCTCTGGCCTACTAGCTACTCAATGGAAATATGATCCTAGTTATAGACCTAAATAAATGTGCATGGTGTAATACTCTTAATGCACTGATAAACCACCATATCTAAATATACGTAAAGATAGACCAATACCAAATGCCCCCAAGAAAATCACATAATGTCAAAAATCATGTTTTAGATCACCCCTCCTAGGCCCATATTAAATTAGTGATTGATCTTATCATGCAATAACATGCAACTAAAAATAGCCATCAAGATCACAACCTCTTGATATATCATTTTATTGGCATCTAGTGCATCTATTTCTATAAGACCCTCTTGTATCACAACATCTATGATGCCAAATAAGTCCTAAGAAATTCCCTATCATCCCTGACACAACTGATGAATATCTCATCCATATATAGGAATGTGCATAATGATCTAGACATACATAGATATCATGATGACCTCTCTAGTAGGAAAATGGAATGTGTTAGTCTTTGAGTACCAATGCTCATCCAGTATAAAGAGAAAATCTTTATCTTCTCTAATAATTGACATCTATGTTATATGAAGCAAACCAACTTCCTTTATAAATACCATGCCCTCCTCAATCCAAATGCTAGGGTGACATAGAATACATGATCAACACTCATAAACTATCAACATTGGGACTCACTCTTGAAATAAAACACATATCAAAACACTTTGTCATCTAATTTAGTGTCAGTCTATATATATATATATATAGACTGACACTAAATTAGATCGAACATTACTCCTATGTTTTTTTAAATCATCAAGATAATCATTCTAATTAATACACTCACTTCTAATAAATCCAATTTTTTTTAAGATTCATTTAATCAACACTTAATATATCTCACCATTATTCTAGTGATATATTCTTTTATAAGAATGTTCCCTCCATTTAGCAAGATGTTCCCATTCTTTCTCATGTCAATCCCTTATTTTTGGCAAACCCTCATTTAGCCATGATAATCCCACTATTTTCCTTTGTGATATCATCATTTAATAGGGAATTTACATTATTTATCAGGATGCTCCTACTATTTAGGATATTTCCATCTTTTTTCCTATAAAACCCATCATTTTAATGATTTTTATCTTTTTTTGGAAATCTCACCAATTTTGTGGGTGTTACTACTGATTTCACAATGTTCTCACAATTTATGAAGGTGATCCCATCATTTTTCATGTTTTCTAAAAATAATGAGATAACCATTATTCTTGGTTCTCCCTAGCATTTATGGCATTCAAAGTAGTAAAATTTAAAAATTAAAAGTACTCACTAAATTCTCATTCCCTAGTGGTTGTTTATACTCTTGTACCTGCTTGCCAAGATGCGTATGTCAAGGAATATGCACCATCAAACTTGAACTAATAGCATGAAAAATATAAATCAAATAATTCAAAGTAGGGAGGGTGAAAATGAGCTATTTTCACCCCTAGGGATCAATTTATACCTTCAAATTTTAAAATTTACCCCTACCCCTCCTAGTGCTTCATTTTTCTTAATGGGAGGTTTGTTTATGGCTAATTTATTCATTTTTAGTCCCATTTTCACATCTCTACTCTATTTATCGACCTCTTCTACTATAGAATGCATAATTTTATTCCTTTTGAGGGCCTTTCCATCAAAACTATTTTTTGGTCACTCCTTTGAGGGCGTATCTTGGGCATCTCAAATGCCATATAAAGCATCATTGTGAACTCGTTTCTTATTAAATTAAACAAGAATCAACAAAGTGTGAACACATCATTATTTAATCATTATAAAATAATTTTAATGGTTTTTATTATTATTTGAAAATATATTACGTTGTCAATGTCTCATAACACCCTTTAAAATAAGGACCAAATGTAGACACTCAAATTTCATTACTTTTATGTACAAATTACAATTAGAACAACTTTCTACAATAAACCACAATTTTAACTAGAAATAATAAGTTACTTGAAATCATCTAATTACCAATTTGATCTTGAATAATGAAGAGACATCCATAATTTGGGAAATACATCATAACACAACATAAATTTTATCAAAAACATCCTAAATCAAGTTGACACTTTGAAAATATTATCACAAGATAATTAAATTGAATGTTTGATTGAAAAAAGACATTAAAAAAATCATATTAATTGCCATGGTTAATTAAAACTTTATTAATTAGGTCTATTCATCCTCTAAAGACAAATTTCATGGTTTTTTAGAATTTCCTATTTTTAAAAACTCAAAATTAGATTATTGCCTCACCAAAGATGCCATAATCTAGGAAAATGTGTAAGAAAAAGGTATGACATGATCTTACATACTCAAAATGATATTACATACCTCTTACACACAATATATATTCATAATTTGAAACTCTTACATACTCCATGCTTCCATTAATGTATTTTCTTATAAATTTACCCTCTAAAACTTATGAGGATGAGGATTTATCCCCAACCATTTATCTTCATCTTGGATAAATGGCCCACATTTGATAGAAAAATTTATAAAAGGAAGATACCTCCCTCTTCTTCAACAATTTTTTTTGCTAGACTTACTCTACCAAAACTCCAAGATAAAATTCACCAAGTTCTTGAATTGTTTAATCAAACCACGCATAACACAAGGGGAGATGTTGTTAGAATAGCTACATGTCATTGATGAAGACCTTAGGCTCTATATTTAGGCCAATCAAAATTTTATTTCATAAAGAGAGATATATCCAAATGAGAAGGTAAAATTGTGCTATTTATCTTATATTATTCTTGTTTATGCTCTTTCTTGATTTTTCCCAATCTAAGGACATGTACTTGGGTTTTAGGTTGTATGAATTTCATACTAACATAAAATAACTCCTTTGTAATCATGTGATCACATTAGTATTACATATAAAACTAAATATAGGGTAATCAAAAAAATTGACCTCCATTGGATGGAACCCATGACACCAAATCTTTTACTTCTGGCTTGACCAAACCTGACGTGGGACCCAAACTAGGACCTTAGGGGAAAAATTGGATGATAGGAGTTATAAAATTAGAAACAGATGAATATGAGAACATCATCACTCACACAAGAGAGTACCAACACAAAACTCTATATTTTACAAATGTTTTAGAGTCTGATGTCAAACCCAAGCCTATGGGAAATTATGATTTGGTTACTAGCCTTATAAATACATTTGATCATATACCATTCATAGACTTGCTCAAGAAATCTCTTTCCCATCATTTGACACTAGTTTATGCCTTAGGATTGGGTCAGATAAATAGCTTCAAACCTCCACCCCAAACCCAAATTAACCACATTGATTTGGATATGTTCCCACCTCATAAAAACTCAAGAGACATTTTCTATTTATTTATCCTTAGGACTCTTCCACCACATGTTGATATGGCTTGGAGGAGTGATCCAACTTTTTTTTTACAAGTACATATTTATAATAATTACATAAATAGAATAATGGTTAATGATGGGTTGACTATAAACATAGTCCCCTTTTCATTTATCTAAAAAATCAATTATGGAGAAACTAGTTGCTCCACCACCCAAAATACTATAAAATGATATCGCAAAATCAAGTCCACTTCCATTGGGACCACTATACTTTTAGTAAATCTGGGTGTTTCAAACTATTTTCACTTTTCTACATTCAAAGGAAGTAAGAAACTAAGATAAAAGGGTCAGGGGTTAAATGATACCTGGATGAAGTTTGTGCACCATTATCCAGATGATTGAAGGGACTCCTCTTTGGCTGTGGAGGATGACACCTATAGAAGAAAGAGACTCAAACACAGAGATTATTAGATAGAGATAAGGTGGACTACCAAGCAAAAGCTTGGTCCCAAAAGTGTAAATACTTCCTTGTGGGATGACAGTTCACTATTAATAAGTAAAAGTGTCAAAAATAAAAAAATGACAAATGACTAGCAAAGAGGAAACTAGATAATGCGTACATGCTGTCTGCTGTCGGTCTACCACAGTCACCGACGTCGATATGTCTACCAGCGTCAGTTTGGTCAAGGTCACTGGCATCAGTTATTTGCTGACGTTGGTAGGGGAAATGGGCCTGGAGGCCAGCGTCAGTCAAGGAAATGGGGCTTGGATGGGTTCTGGATGGGTCTCTGGTCGATGGAATGGTCTGTGGTAGTCTGGGAGTCTGATGGTTTATGCAGGGTTTTACAGGGTAGAGAGTAAGGTCTGAAGAAGGAGTCAGGTAGGGGATAGGATGTCAAAAAGAGTGAGAGTATGAAGAAGGCTTCTCAGTCCTCTCAGGAAGAGAGTCAAGTCTAGTCTGGTTGATAGCTGGGTTTGGTTGATAATATGGCTTAAAAGCAATAAATAGAAAACTGATTACAAATACATTCTAAGCTACTAAAATGACATAAAAATAAGAATAATTAGCTCCTTAGTAGAGAACTAGAAGTGTAGAAGCCCTGTTGCTAATGCAGAAGACTCCCTGCAAAGAGGTAGAGTAATTGATGCAGAGTCCCTGTGCCCTGTGATGCTTGATGTGTGTCTGGGAGAGAGAGAGAGAGGTTAAATACCTACAGATGGAGAATTAGTAGTCGAGTCTATGATTAAGCATCCCAGTTGTGATTTGGCATCCCAGGGGGAAGATAATTTGCCTTCGAGTTATTTTAAGTGACTGACGTCAGTGATCCCGCTGGCATTGATTGACTATAACCGACGTCAGTGGCTAAAAGATGGGAAAAAGGGCTAAAATTAGCCTTTTGCCTATTCTTCCAACTGCCAAGTCTAATTTTCATTGGAAAATAGTCGAAGGTGGATTAAATGAGTGTGAGAGGGTTGAAATAGGTCATAAATTGGTCATAGGGTAATGGGAGGCATCCAAGGAGAGGTATCCAAGGTGGGGTGAGGTGTCATGGGTGAGGTGTCAAGGGAGGTGGTATTAATTTAAAATAAGTTATTATTTTAAATTAATAAGTGTGTGGGTTAGGAATGTGTAGAAGTGGACCAAGGGGACCAAGGGGGAGTCAACCAAGGAGTAAACATGATTTTGGTGTCTACATTTACCCCTTTTTGTCTTGTTGGTTGTTCAAACGAACTGCAAGACAAAAATAGGAGTTGATTGCCCCAGGTATGGGATGAGGTTTTTTCATCCTGTGGTTGTTCTAATGAACTGCAAGACAAAAATGAATGTAAGTTGCCCCAGGTATGATTATGAGGTATCCCCCCTCAAATTGGGAGTCGAGGGAAGGGAACCTAAAATCGGGGGCTGATTTGATAGATAGTGGATGGATATGGTGAAGCTTGAATGTGAACGCTACAAAATTTGAGATTGCACACATACCACTTCACTTGATGGTCAGGTCAAATTGTCACAGGTTAGGGTCAAGGAGTGCTAAAATTGAAATAATCAAGACCTAGCATTTAGTCGTAGCTGATTGGGTTATTCGATCCAAGCTTTAGCTCTAATGGTCATCGTGTTCCAAGTATCCTAGGCTTAGGAAGTGCTCCTAGAAACACAAAAATGTCACAAGTAGTGGGGATCAACTTGCTCATGATCCAATAATTATGAGGGTTGAAATGTGGGTGTAGACAATTTGGCTAACTATTCGTGAAGTAGCCTACAAACAATCAAAACAACTAAGGCAAAGTTATCTCAAAAATGGTCATGGTCTGAGGAGATAGTCACGATATCCATGGTCGTTGGTCGAGTCGAGTGGAGATACAAGTGATCTCAAGTGGTTGTTTGATGTGGTGAGAGAGATGGCAGTGATCACCACTGTGCCCCATGAAAATTCAAAGGTGACTTCTGTAATGTCAGGGCTGGTTGTTTGGTCATGATTGTGGACTAGGTTAAGTCATGGTTAAAGGGTAAAATGGTTTATCCATCAGATAGACAGACAAATGGATGTGGCTGAGCTAACCTCAGAAGATGTCATGTCAATTGAGTGCTGCCTACATAGCCACTATTTGAAGGGCCTCAGACCAATGTAGTTTAGATGAAGAGTCAAAAGAGTTGATGATTGGTTTGGGTCATGGTTAAAGGTAATATGGTTTGTCCATCAGATAGATGAACAAATGGATGTGGCCGAGCTAACCCTAGAAGATGTCATGTCATCTGAGTGATGCCTACATAGCCCATGTTGGAAGGGCCTCAAACCAATGTAGTTTAGATGAAGAGTCAAAAGAGTTGATGATTGGTTTTGGTCATGATGATGTTATAGCCTTTTCCATATTGTGTGATGGTGTATTCTGTAACATTGGTTGAGTGGTCTTTCATCCCTAGAAATTTTCCATATTAGTAATGGTGTATGCTAAAAATGAATTGAGATTATTTATGCTTCAGCAAGTAATGGTTTATGCTTAACATAAATTGTGTCGTCGATAGTTTCCATGTCTATTGTTGTCCATAGAAACTATGTGAAATGGACTATGTCATGTCAGTGGTCTGAAAATGTTTGGTTTGGTTTGGTTGGATTTGGAAGATGATTTGGTTGGATTGTTTGTGACCAAGATGTGTAAGAAGTGAAAGGCACATTGATCTTTCATTGACAAGGACCATAAAGATGGCATAGATAATGGAGTTTTTAGAAATAAAAGCCCCATTCATGCATTACGTTGTTGACCAATGATTGTGTTAGAGAAGTACTTGAATCACTTGACGTTAAGTGAGCTTGAAATCCCTTGAGTATGTTGGGGTGATAAGGTTTGATTATGTGTGATGTGAGGGTAGGGTAACCCTTTATAGTAGGGATAACTTTGCCTTTTTTATAGGTGACCCTGAGAATGACTATAGACAAGTCCATGACTTTATAGTTTGTCAGTCAATTTTTTTTTTGATATATTGATCGATGCGAGAAGTCTGTGAGGGGATGTTGTTTTGTTTTGTGGTCATATTGTGAAGCTGATCGATGCGGGAAGCTTCTGAGATAGTGCTATTTGTAGCAAGATTTAGGCATAGCCATCCTTTGAGGGAGTGGTTTATATTTTTCTTTATATGTTTAAATGTCTTTGAATAGTTGTCCTTCGAGGGAGCAGTCTATCAATTATAGCAATTATGCAGCTATCCTTCGAGGGAGTAGTTTAAATTTATAGTTTTATGACCTTTGAATAGGCATCCCAATTTTATATATATTTTTGTTGACTGAATTTTTGGTTATGGACTTGACTATAGAGGTTTAGAGGGTTTCCCTTTTATTAGGATGAAGCATTCATGCTTGACAAAAGGGTTGACTAATGTTTGTAGGGTTGAGGGTTGAAAAGGAATAGGAATGACAATGATGGGAGGTTACTCAAGGGATCGAGCTCAAGTTAAACATCAATTGAATAATTACTTGACTAACAGTAGACTGGTCGAAGAGGCAAGGCATAAAGGGGCTCAGGTTCTGATAAGTCCCTGACCCATGCTTGTGTTATGATGTAAGGTCTGAGTCAAATAGGGGCAAACTTGCCCCATTTGCTTCATTCCAAATTGGTCACATGTTGGTCTATGTTGGACATGAAGTGGGTTGTTGCATGTTCAAAGTTTGGTTAAGGCTTGGTCAAGGCTTGGTCGAGGCTTGGATGTTAAAATGATGTTTGGTCGATGCTTGGTCGAGGCTTGGTCAAGGTCGATGCTTGGTTGAGGCTTGGTTGAGGTCGATGCTTGGTTGAGGTCAATGTTTGGTCAATGCTTGGTTGATTGATGTTTGGTCGAGGTCGGTTGATACTTGGTCAAGGCTTGGTCGAGGTTGGTTGATGCTTGGTCGAGGCTTGGTTGAGGCTTAGTCAATGTTTGGTTGAGGCTTAGTCGAGGCTTGGTCGAGGCTTGGTTGATATTTGGTCAAGGTTAGTTGATACTTGGTTGAGGCTTGGTTGAGGTCAGTGTTTGGTCAATGCTTGGTTGATTGATGTTTGGTTGAGGCTTGGTTAAGGTCGATGTTGGATGTGAAGTTGGTCAGGATGTTGTTGGCATTGGATAAGGAGGCCATCGAGACCTCACTTGTAAAGAAGTCCCCCTAGCATGGTGTAGCGAGTAGTGTTCTTGATAAAAGCTTGTTGTCTATTGCTAGAGAGTTTGGGAGGGATGATAGAATATGTTAAGTAGTCCATGAGTCACTTATACCAAGCATTATGTGGACTAGAGTGGTTAGGAGGAATTTCCCCCAGTGATGATGGTCGAGACATGTCCAAGATAGAAAGCTTGGGTTGTGTTGGTTGAGAGGTCTTGATGAATAATGGATATGTCAAAGGTGTAACAGTCTGGTCTATTCCTTTATTCTTCATAATTTGGGGCCTGGTGGCCACATTAACAGTGTTGATTTTGAATAAAGGTTGAGGAGGTGGTTGAGGGAGCATAGTCTTGTATGGGGATCCCAGTTTAGGTGAAGAGGTTTGAGAGGTATGAGATGGTGTCGGTAGTTGGTCAAAAAAGTTGTCAAAAGAGGCCTTAACGTGAGGGGTGTCCTTTGCCAAATGTTGACGGATGATAGCCTTAAGGGTGCAACTACGCTTAGTGTCATGCCTTAGTGTGCAATGATACCAAAAAAATTTAGTGTTATCGAACCAAGGTGGTTTTTGACTGAGATGTTGGTAAGGCTTAATAGGCAGGAGGACAATGCTAGATGACTGCAACAATCGACATAACATCAAAGCATAAGAACCCTTTAATGGGTCGGTGCTCTTTGTTGCAGTAGAGGTTGACAATTTCTATTTATGAGTTATTTAGAGGGTTTGTTGTGTCACCTTTTTAGTTGGTGGTATGGCCGCATGTGGAGATTGCACGTTCTTGTTGAGAGGTGTTAGATGTGGGAGCAATCCTGCTAAAGTAGATGGATGTGGACCCCAGATGGATGGTAATGGCAAAGGTGGGGGAAGAGTTCTCCGACGGGGTTTAGTAGCCTTCTTTGGTTTAGTGTGAGGAATACTATTGTGTGGGGTGAGGTTTAAGTCTACCGTCACTTGTGGGTGAGTGAGGTTGGATGTAGGGTGCACACCGAGGGTTTTAACCTATTTCAGTATGGTAGATGACTGCAAGGGTTTAGATGAGGTTGCATGAGGTTTTATAGTCGGTCATTTAAAAGATTTAGGTGATTGTGAGAGAATCATCACCAGATCCTCTTTAGTCAAAGTTGGTGAGGTGGTAAGTTCTTCTCTCGGTGGAGAAGGAATTAGATAATGTGGGTCTTTAGTTGGATAGAGCGTAGGGACAATCATGGCTTCTTTGTGTGGTCAAAGAGCAGAAAAAGTATGATCCCCCACTGATGATAAGAAGGATGAGGGTGAGGCAGTCGGCATTGGTGTCGTCAAGGCATCCTCCAATATGTCAGAGGTTGAGGTAGATTCTCCCACATGTGAAAGAGGTGTGGATGGAGGATTATCCTCCATTGGTGAAGGCAAAATAGGAGAAGAAGGATTTTCTTCCCATGGTGGACAAATAGGAGAAGAGGGCTCTTCTACCTATGGTGGACAAATAGGTTGACTAACCTCTTCAGACTGTGGGAGAGGTTGGTTAGGAATGGAAGGTGAAACTGTGTTTACCGTGCATATGTTACGCTCTTGAAGGTCATCGGCCATGGTCTAGACATGATTTTGACTGGGGGTGGTTAGGGAAAGGTTTTCTAAAGATGTCTAAGTTTTGGTTAGGCAGCGCATTTGGGTTATCCAAAACAAGATCCCCCTTGTCTAGCATGTTTTGGACAATGTTTTTGAAGGTTTTATAGTTGTTTGTGTCATGGCCTCTGACATGGTGATAATGACAGAAGTTGTTTTCCTTGTACCATGCAGGGATAGGTATTGAGGGGTCAAATTAAGGTGGTCAAATTTGAGGGAGATTGAGGACCCCTTGCTTGATGAGTTTTTCCAACACGGAAGCGTATGATTCTCCAATTGGAGTGTACTGATGCTGTATATACCGTTGTTGGAATTATTTGGTGATGTTTTGTGATGTGGAAGGTTGAGATTGATTGGTTATGGTTGATGAAGATGGTGATATAAAGACCACAGTGTTGGCCACTCCTTTGGGTTTGGAGTGGGAAGAAGTAGGTTTGGACAAAGAAGGGTCATTGGATTTTGTGTTGTTATTTTGCAATTTGACCTTGTCCTCTTTGACCACACAGAGTTCAAGATTTTGAGCCATTGTGAAAGCTTCGTCAAAAGTGCAGAATGTTTGAACCTGCAAAGTAGGTGAGATGTGCTTGGCACATGCTCTAGAAAAGATCTCAATGAGCTTAGTTTGAGGTAAGGAGAAGGAGAGTTGGTTAATTAAGCCTCTCCAATGGGCAACAAAATTGGCTATTGATTTGTTGTCAAATTGTCTGATAGAGTATAGGTCCGTGATTGAGACCTTTTTGGTGATATTGATCAAAAAGTGGTCAAGAAAAAGTTGGGCCAGCTAGGTGAATGTAAAAAGAGAGTGACTGGTGAGAGAATTGTACCAATCGAGGGTAGGGCTAGACAACGACATGGGGAATGTGCGTAGTAGTAATGCATCATCATGCACTATAAGATAATAAGCATGTCAGAATGCTCGTAGATGTTGCTATGGGTCTTCCTTACTCTAGAAGCGAGTAAACTTAGGAAGTTCCCACTGACTTGGATATGGTCTAATGGGGACAGAAGGGTGTATGGGTTTGTTGCAGACTTGTTCATAAGAGAGAACATTGCTTGAACTAGAAATGGATGTCTCAAGGTTAGACATCTTGTCCATCAACAATTTGATTAGATCGGTTGATGGTTTTGTAGGTGGGGTGCCCCCTAGTTTGTAAGGCACTTGGAAGGTGCTAGGAGGGGCATATGACGTAGTTGGTTGCACTTGATAACTAGTCATAGGGACAAATGTTGAATCCAAGGGTGGTCGTGTCATGAAGTTGGAGGGCATGAGTTGACTAGATACCGCTAAAGGTGGTTGAATGGTGGCATTGGTAAAAGGATAGGTAGTCATTCTTGCATTTATAGGCACAAGAGTGTGTGGAGTCGAGACAATCAAGTTCTACAAATGTGACGAACTTGGTTGAATTGAAGAGTCTCGCATTTGACCCTTAGCGAGATAGTGTTGGAGAGCCTTGACGTTATGGTCAAGGAATCTCTCAAAATTTTGATCCCCTTCGAGAATGATAAGGGATTAATCATGGGTTGACTGGATAGGAGAATATTCAGTGTCTAAAGTACACTCCATTAGGGGACTTGATATGAAAGGTGAAGGCAAAAGTGGTTTTTGCCTTGTGTGGTCAACAAGAGTTTTGGTTTGACTACGTGTCAAAACCATTCAAGGCAAAAAGGGTCAGGTTCTAGAAACTGTGTTTTTCAGTCTCAAAAAACTAGAATGGGTGTTGGATAGCAAGAAAGTTGGGTTTTAAGCTTGTTGTTTAAGAAGAAGAATTTTGGACAGTGACCGACGTCGGTTGAAAAACTGATGTTGGTGAAAAAAAGTTGCCAACGTCGGTGGTAAAACTGATGTCGATTACTGTGTTGTTGGGAAGGAAGGAAAAAAAAAGGTTTTGAGTTGTTTGAAGCTCATAAAAATGCGTCCTCACCAACTCAAAAAACTAGATAAAGACAGAAAAATAGATGAAGACAAGCAAAATCTAATGTTAATTCCTAAGAATAATTTTTTAGAGTCTTGTTGGCTTATGCCTTAGAAGAGTGTGTGGGAGGTTGGATTTTAGAACGGGTCCTAGAAGAAGTAGTCTAAGGTTGGTTTCAGGTTAGTTTTGGTGCTCAAGATCTGTGTTAGGTTTTGTACGTGGCCTAGTGCTAAGGAGCAAGCTCCCCTCACTTCATGAGCCCAGGGATAAGCTGGGTCACTTAGCCAATATATACTTCCCCTAGAGTTTATACTCTGCCAGAGAATAGAGTGAGGTCTCCCCTTAGTGGTGAAGTCCAAGTGGGATTACCAGGAAGGGTAAGGTATCCACTAGGTGATGAAATCTTAGTCAGACCTTGTCTCAGGTATGTTTAGATGTTTGATTTGTGCAAGTGGTTTGGTCGTGTAACATAAGTGGATTATGCTTTATTCATAATGCATTTTAAGTTACTAGGTGTGAGAGCTAAGTATGCATTCATGCAGAAATGAGATGCAATAGATTTTAAGCCCAAATTGAAATGTATGTTCAGATGAAAACAAGTTGAGAAAAGGGTTAAGAGTATGAACTCTAAGATGCAAGAAGGAAAGGCGACAAGAAGAAAAAGAAAGATTCTTTTTAACTTGCACTTATGATGTCTTTTGGAAGAGATAAAAGAGAAAGATGCAAGAAGAGACCTAATGCACCTATATGAAAAGTTTGCTTTTAGAAGAAAAAGAATGATGAACCCAAGGAAAACTCCTAGGGTCCCACTGGGCGTGCCATAATGTTTCAAACTGTTTTCACTTTTCTACATTCAAAGGAAGTAAGAAACTAAGATAAAAGGGTCAGGGGTTAGATGATACCCAGATGAAGTTTGTGCACTGTTATCCAGATGATTGAAGGGACTCCTCTTTGGCTGTGGAGGATGACACCTGTAGAAGAAAGAAACTCAAACACATAGATTATTAGATAGAGATAAGGTGGACTGCCAAGAAAAAGCTTAGTCCTAGAAGTGCAAAGACTTCCTTGTGGGATGACAGTCCACTATTAATAAGTAAAAGTGTCAAAAATAAAGAAATGACAAATGACTAGCAAAGAGGAAACTAGATAATGTGTACCTACTATCTGTTGTCGGTCTGCCATAGTCATCGATGTCGATATGTCTGCCGATGTTGGTATGGGAAATGGGCCTGGAGGCTGGCATCGGTCAGGGCAATGGGGCTTGGATGGGTCTTTAGTCGATGGAATGGTTTGTGGTAGTCTGGGAGTCTGATGGTTTGTGCAAGGTTTTACAGGGTAGAGAGTAAGGTCTGAAGAAGGAGTCAGGTAGGGGATAGGGTGTCAAAAAGAGTGAGAGTATGAATAAGGCTTCTCAGTCTTCTTAGGAAGAGAGTCAGGTTTGGTCTGGTTGATAGCCGGGTTTGGTTGATAATATGGCTTAGAAGCAATAAATAGAAAACTGATTACAAATACATTCTAAGCTACTAAAATGACATAAAAAGAAGAATACTTAGCTCCTTATCAGAGAACCAAAAGTGTAGAAGCATTGTTGCTGATGTAGAAGACTCCCTGCAAAGAGGTAGAGTAACTGATGCAGAGTCCCTGTGCCTTGTGATGCTTGATGTGTGTCTGGGAGAGAGAGAGAGAGAGAGGTCAAATACCTGCAGATGGAGAATTAGCAGTTGGGTCTGTGATTAAGCATCCCAGTTGTGATTTGGCATCCCAGGGGGAAGACAATTCACCTTTGAGTTGTTTTAAGTGACCGACGTCGGCGATCCCACCGGTGTCGACTGACTATAATCGACGTCAGTGGCTAGAAGATGGGAAAAAGGGCTAAAATTAGCCTTTTGCCCATTCTTCCAATTGCCAGGTCTAATTTTCATTTGAAAATGGTCGAAGGTGGATTAAATGAGTGCGAGAGGGTTGAAATAGGTCATAAATTGGTCATAGGGTGATGGGAGGCATCCAAGGAGAGGTATCCAAGGTGGGGTGAGGTGTCATGGGTGAGGTGTCAAGGGAGGTGGTTTTAATTTAAAATAAGTTATTATTTTAAATTAATAAGTGTGTGGGTTAGGAATGTGTAGAAGTGGACCAAGGGGGAGTCGACTAAGGAGTAGACATGATTTTGGTGTCTACACTGGGCCATAATTTTTTTTATGTAGTTTAATTTGATTAATAGGAACACAAACTATAACATGATCATTGTAAGACCATAGATTCATGGAATGAAGGAGATGTTTTCAATTTTATTTCAAGAGATCAATTTCTTCCATCTTGGCAAGGTTTTTATTGCTAAAGGGGATCCTAAACCATTTGACAGTGTCTAAGCCAAATTAAATAAGAAACCATGGTTTTATATCAATTATCATTTACCAAAAAATGGTGTGGTGAAACTTGAACATTTAGTCAAAGACAAGGGATGTATAACAACCACTGTGTGTGTCCTAAAGAGGGATTCTAAAATTCCAATGCCATTACCAACTAAGAAACTTGAGGAAAAGGGGATTAATACAATCGATAAAGTGAATGGGGAAATTTTCACAATGACACTTTCTGTCTTGACTAAGTAAGTCTATGGATAAAATTATTAGTATCATAGAAATGGATAAACCTATCACACTCCCCTTTACCCCCTGAGGAGTAGGAACATATGACCTTTATATATCTTAAAACTTAGAAACCAAAAAAGGGTTGGAAAAAAATTCTAAAATTTTCATGGTTGAGATTTGATAAATCCAAGAAATAATCCTAGAGCATAATGATTATTATTATTTTTATATGAGATATCAATGGAACCTTCACTATGGTGGATAAAAATGTCATCTTGGTATAAGGCCTTGAGTTTTATTAATTTCACTTGGAGGAAAAATTATCCCTTTTGGTTTTAAACTTGACTTTGAGTGTAAAAATAATGTGGTAGAGTATGAATCCCTATTGTTAGGAATGCTTATCATGAAAAGGTTTTGTGTTTAAAACCTGCAAATCTAAAGTGAATCATAATTGATGATTAATCAAGTTATAAAATTATTAAAAAAACATTTGAACATCCTTATATTTGTAAGAACATCATACAAGAAATTGTAAAGGATTTTTATTTTGTTTCTATAAAGGCATTCCTAGAGAAAGAAACCAACTTGTCAACCCTATGGCTGCCTCCTCTTCTTGTTTTAGTCCTTACCTAATGATAAATAAGTATAATGTTTTGGTATTCATTAGGTTTAAATTATTTTTTAAAATAATTTCAAATGACCAAAATATTTCTTACATCAAAAAGGACACTAGCCACTTGGTCTTTGAATTTACTAAAAAATACTATGAAATTTTAGAGTTACTTTGAGCGTATGATCACCTCCATTCATCACATTATAAGAGGTGATTTATCTTTAATTGTTATATAAAATCTTCCTCTAGATCCAAATATTATGATTCTTACTTATATATCAAGGATTATTATTCTTCCAATGAAAAATATGATGTATTTGATGCAAAAATGATATTCCTCTTAATCTAGTTGAATTTGAAGAAGGAAATATTACTTAATCAAGGACACTATATATATCAATATAAGGACCAAATAAAACCCTAGGATCCTCAATCTTAGGTCTTCACTCTCATGTCAAGAGGTGAAGGACCATAGGAATTTGTATACTATTTTATAGAGAAAGCTTTTGCCCTTTTTATGTGTATATGACATGTATTTATCCTGACATAGTAGTTAAAAATTTAGTCACTATGCATGATGTAAAACTTGTTAAATAAAAAATAAATCCATGTAGACCCAAGGTTTCATTTATGGTTAAAGAAGAGGTCAGTAAATTTTTGAAATAAATGTTCATAAAACCCATGGACTATTCTAAATGACTATCTAAAATTGTTCATGTCTTCAAGAAAATTTAAAAAATAAGGATATGTATAGACTTCCATGACATTAACAAGTTATGTCCTAAATATGGTTTCCCTCTTCCCTCCATCTATTTCATCATCAATAATATAACATGTTGAAAATTTATATCCATCATGGATGGTTTATCTAGATACAAAAAAAATAAATTTTTGGATGAGGATCAAATCAAAACCTCTTTTATGTTTTATCAAAATTTGATGAATTAGGAATCTAATTGCTTAAATAATATAAACTACTATGTAAAATAAGAATGATAAAAATATATAATAAATGCCAAAAAATGATTTGTAAATTAATAAATTTGATAAATAAGGAAGGTTCCAAATAATTACAACTTATCTAAAAAACTAGAATGGATAATTGTATCAAGGACTAAAATTGATTGGGAGACTAACTATGAATCTAAAACAAGATTTTAAAGGATATTTAGATATGAATTTTTTAAATGGATAATATATTAGTGTGTTATTGTCCTTAGGGACTACTTTTGTCCTATAAGTGATGAATATATAATTTTTATATTATGGGTTCACATTCACCTATGTTATGTGGACTGTGCAGGAGCTTACAATCCTTCATAAAAACCACTATGTATCTTCTCCTTAAATTTTAACCCTATCTCAATAGACCAAGATGAAAAATGAAAACATGGGGGTAAAAATGGGTTAGTGGTTGAATTTTTTCTTGACCTCAACACCCCCTATGTTGAACACTATTTACATATCAATACTCTGAAGAGTGATTAAATTCCACGTAGTTCTTCCATGCTATAGTGGTGTGTGTGAAATATTATTGAAAAAATTCTAGATGTTAATGAAATTATGGTGTTATTAAGTCATTTAGTTATGAATTATCACCTCAAAATTTTATTCAAACTTTAGCTCAGGGATACTAGGGTTTTATGTAATAAAAATTTGGAGAAATAGGGAATTTTCTCTTAATATGCAATGATAATTCTATTGATTTTCAATGTGGAAGGATCTTGTGTGAAAAATTACTTGAAACATGTATTTATAATGATCAATATAGAGTTAATTTATATGGGGATTGATAAAATTATGGGAATATGTAGTAAATAAATTTAAATTTGGAAAAATATCCATTATTTGGTGAGAGGATAAGAGTGGTGGAACTGGGCACTCTTGGTGAGCGTTGTTGTCTAATTAGGACACTATTATCTTAAGAGAAAAAATAACTGATCCAAGTGTAAGGAGTATTATATAGATGAGATTAAACTATTTTACATTAATAATAGGGACATTATAGGATCATTGGTTTGTTTAAGGAAAGGGTCATCCATGTGGAAAATGAAGGAAAGAGGTCAAAAGGCCCTAGAATAAGGTATGAGATGAGTATGTAAAAAGGGTGGTCACATGTGAACTGTTTTAGCTTAAATATTAATTTATGTATCTATATTTTCCACCATTTTATTCTAGTAATGTAAAAAATCAAAATTAATAGATCAAAAGGAAAAATATGTACCTAAACTTAACTATGAATTACAGTCTTCAATGTAGACCATATTGTTGAACTATACTTTATGAAAAAAAATTACAATACATGTATAAAATTATTCCTTACTTAAGCTAAATATAAATAAGTAAAATACAATATATATATATATATATATATATATATATATATATATATATATATAATATGGAATAGATATATTTATTTGGGTATGTGAACCATTGTGTTTTTTGGTGTAAAATTGGTGGCTATAGAGGGTGGAACCCTTGGAGATTTCATTTTTCATTGAAAATCTTGGATGGGACTATGCATGACCCAATCCTCATAGAAATGTGAGTGTGCTTAAGAAATAAATGTGTGATTGACTCAATCATTTCATAACCAAATAGGTGAAGTAGTTTTAGATTTCATGTATGAATTCTTATAGATTGTTCTAATACAAAAGGTGAACCAACTGCTACAGATGGAATAAGGCTAATTTATGGTGTAAAATTGGTCCGAAAATATATTATGATCTAGGTATGGTGTATAAAACATGGAGAATGACTTAGATTATCATTAATTTGTGAAATTGGTACAAAAAATGAGCAAGGAGGTAATCATATATTGTATACATGACCCCAATCTGATATCTAGTGTATATGGAATCTAAGACTAAGTAATAACAATTGAAATTATTAGTAATAACCTATGTGCTAACCTAAAACACATGCCACTTATGATGATCCAAAAATAATAAAATATGTGAAAATCTAAATATTTTTTTGAAAACTATGACTAGGTACCTTTTGCTAACTTTTATGTATAGTTTGAGATTCTATTTTTTTAGAAATGATTTTTTTATGCCTACTAGGACAACAACACATTGTTTTGGAAAATAATTGGGTTTACCCTTGTCCAAATGGAGTGATCATGTATAAAATATCTCTTTGGGTGATTTATGAGTATGTACCTTATCCAACTATGTAATACCTACAAAATTATATTTGTATGTTATACTGTAGGGGTTTAGTCTCTAAGATAACCATTGTCTATGCCCCCTCTTTTGAGGTGAGTTGTTGAGCTTATGCAACGACTTAACTCAAAATAAAAAATTATGTGAGAGATTTTATGAAAAATATGTAAATATGATTAGTAATGGTAGCATGAAGGATAATTTAATAATAATATATATAAACTAAGAAAAATAGTAAATTATATGCATGTAAAATTAGGCATGCCTAGTGAATTTGTCAAGATAGATGTTAGTAATTTAGCACATAGATAAGTGATCAAACTGAGTACTAAAAACTAAATAGAACTACTTAGGGAGATATGAATGATACACATCATGGAATAAATTTTTTGAGAAGATGCATGATGTCCATAATGGTATTAAAAATTGTGAAAACAAGTGTCATGGTCATGATACACACACATAAAGAGTACGCATATGTAATGGTAATGTAATCTCACCAATGGAGATATGAATGTGACCATTTAATCATCTTATTATTATGGTGGTGGGATTAAAATTGTGATATGTGTATCTAAGATAATTAAAATTCATGATTGTACACATATTCACACTTGAACCATTATCGACCATGACACTTTGAATAGGCTGGTGATATATGTGAGATCAAATTAACAAAGAGTGAATATCTAGGTCATCATATACTATTTCATGATTTAAAATGTGATGAGTGGCCTATATTGTACTAAATTATGGTAGGTAAAAATTATTCCATTCAAAGGATGTGGTCCTCCATATGAGAATGGTAAGAAACTAGTGGAGGGTGTACATTGTATGCATAGTGAAATCTTGATGTATCTATTATCTCATTAGTTTTATGATTAGTAAAAGTATAAATAAGGATTTTAATTTCTTTAATTTCAATTAGATGCAATTTAAAGCTATTTATTTGTGTGCCCATATCAATGACGTTTTCATCTATCAAATCTTGAATATTTTGCCTCAAACTAATACATTTGCTAGTAGTGTGGTTCGGTTCCTCATGATAATCAAAAAAATAATTCTGATTAAAACCTTTTAGAAGAGGCTTATTCACATAAAAATATTTAATGTGAGGGATATATATTAGATTATAGTCCAATATTGGTTTGATGAATTATATGGAGATTTTGTTAGATTGTTAAACTGTCTACTTGGAAGATATGATAATAAATGCATAGAGTGGGGTTGGAAACTACATGTACTATTTATTTTTGACTATTCTTAGTATTATTTAGCCTCACATTATCTAATGGATTTATTGAACTCTTTATAATGGAATATTAATTGGTTGTATACTTAATCTTATTCATTTCTAATACTTTTACCTCCCTTTCTATTACTATGTGGAACAAATATTTAAATGAGATAAATTTATTAAACATGATGGATTTGTATATGGGTGGAAGCAAACTATGCTTGAAGATATCCTATAATTTTGTCTACCATAGGACTTGTCAATTTGGATAACATAGTCTTGTACCTTAAGACATATTATATGATAGGCACATTATATTTATATTTGAGTTGAGCAATCTAAGCATATAAAATATTCTAATTGATATTGATTGAAAAATGATCTAGGAATATATTTGCCAATGGATTGAATACATGCACATATTGATGAGATAAATAATAAAACCATTTAAGAGCATATTATTTTAGACTTATTTGGAATAGCCTATTCAATAACCTATAATTGGATACATATTCCAGAATGATACCTAGAAGGCTCTAAAATGATATTCAAGGTCACCCTTTCCATCATATAATGTAATATTGGGAACCACAAAACTTGTAGGTAGATGATATATTATTATTTACTATGATAATGGAGTGTGTACCAAAATGTGATAATTAAGTGCCTAATTAGGTTTCAAAGCAACTTGATCCAAATGTATCCCCTTATTTTTTAGAGATTTAGTATCATTCATAAGGGGTTATACATCAAGAGAAGAAGAACATGTGATAACCAAAGGGGGTGTTCCTAATGACTAAGTAGGAATTTGTATATTAATATGTTAACCCATTGGGTTTCCCCATTGTAAATTGTGGTAAAAATATTATATCTATTGGATCCATAGGGTTATAAGTGTTAGAGGATTGACCTTAAAAATATTCTTAATTTTTCCTTGAACAATTTTGACAAATATATCTTGCATATCTTTATTATTTACAAGATATTCTTCTAACTATTATTTATACATATTATCAAATATACTAACTAGTTCTACCATTATGGATTTTTAAATGAAATATAAATATATTCAACTTGGGAATAACTTAGTGTATCATTGTGTCTAAGGTAGATAGAAAGAATTTCCTGGGATGAAATGAGAAATAAAAACTTGGAATATTACAGCTATTAAATAATTTATCAGATCAAAAAACCTAAGATAATAATTAGAAATAGAAAAAGAAGGATATAAACCCTATAAACATCTATGGTTAGGGTTTTTAAACATTTGTACAATAGACAAGTTAACCAATAAATTTTATCAAATTTTGACAAATTAGGAAACTAATTACTTAAATAAGATAAACTACTATGTAAAATTAGAATGTTATATATATGAAACAAATGACACAAATTGATTTGGAGCTTCATAAATTTGGAAATATTATAAATAAAAAATGTCCCAAAGAAATACAAATTATCTAAAAAACTATAATGTATAACTCTATTAGGGACAAAAACTAACTGGGAGACTATGTTGACTGACTATGGATTCAAAACATGGTTTTACATGATCTCTAGATGGGAGTGTTGTAACTAGACAAGATAGTAGTGTGATATCAAACTTAGGGAAAATCAATATCTTGTAAGTTTTGAATATTTATTTTTATGTGATAGGTTTAATTTCCCCCATGTTTTCTATTTTATGGGTGCTTACGACCCTTCACAAAAACCATTGTATATTTTCTTCTTCACTTGAAACCATAACTCAACAGATCAAGAGGATATATACAATTATGGGGTAAAAATAAGTTAGTGGTTGAAGTTTTTATTGACCTCAACACCCCATTTATTTAGTGATACCTACATAAAAGACTCAAAAGAGGGATCTAACTCTATGTAGTTTTCCCATGCTATAGTGGTGTGTGTGAAAGACTAGTACAAAAATGCTAGATGCTAGTGAAATTTTAGTGTAAGTGCTTAAATTATGATTTGTGACATTAAAAGTGTATTTATACTTTATCTCAGGGCTAATATGGATGTATGTAATAAGTATTAGGATAAATAGATAATTTCATCTCAATGTGAAACTGGAATTCCAGTGCTTTTAAAAGTTAAAGTCTCTTGTGTGCAAAATGAATTAAAATGTGTATTTATAGTGATCAATATAGAATTCCTTAGGATGGAGCTAGATAAAAATGTGGGAAGACCTATTAAATGAAATTTAATTTTGGAAAATATATATTATTTTATGGGAGAATAAGAGCGGTAGAACTGGACACTCCTAGGGAGCGCTATTATCCAATTATGGCATTTCTGTTATAAGAGCACAAATAATTGATTTGGTTGTAAGGACCCATATATATATGGGCCTAAACTAATTTTAATTAAGAATAAAGACATTATGATATCATTATTTTTCTTTTAGGGATGGGTCATCCATGTGTAAAATGAAGGAAAATGGTCTAAAGTACCTATAATATGGTATGAGTTGAGTATGTAAAAAAGGTGGTCATAAGTACACTATTTTAGCTTAAATGTTAATTTATGTATTTTTACTTTACTACACCATGGGGAACCTTATATTATGTCATCATGCCTTTTAGACTTAAAAATTCTATGGATACATATTAGAGGCTTTAACCCACATCTTTAATGACCTTATCTATAAAATAATAGAGGATTTAACCCACGCATTTAATGACCTTATCTATAAAATAATATAGGCTTATGTTGATGATCTTCTAGGAAATGTGAAAAGAAGGGCTGATCAATTACAGGTTTTACATACCATCCTTAATGCATCTGATTGAGTATGATTTTATGATCAATATTTAAAGGTGTATGTTTGGATTTACAAGTATAAAAATCATTACATCATTTCCCAACACAAAATTGACATTGACCCTACTAAGATTCATAGAATCTTATACATGACCCTCACCAACTGATGAATCATGAGTCAGTTAATTATTATGTAAGTTTGGGGCCATTTATGTATTATAAAATACCTTACGTATGCACTCCATATGAATAATAACTTTATTAAAAATTAGAATGGTTCTTGGATGAAATATTATTAGGATGGATTTGAAGCAGTAAAATACTTCCTCATGTCTCCACTAATGCTTATGGCACCCAATCCCAATAGGCCCATCATATTTTCATTAAGGGAGAACTATATATTTCTTGCCTATATGTTGGCCTAAGAATAGGATGATGGTAAGAAACAACCACATAATTAATTAGCCACACTCTTATTAATTAATATACTAGTTACACATAGGTAAAAAACAGTGTTGGGCCATTATTTTTATAACCAATTTGTTGGGACATTACATGCTTAATCAGGAAATGAGGGTCAAGTGAGGTCTCAATCCTCACAAACATTCTTGATCCAACTAACCATCATATAGAAGGTTGGGCATTTAATCACACTTTTAAGCAAATTTGAGCTTACTTATGTCAACTAAAAGTCCATCAAGGGATAATTCATTGCTGATTGGTTGGTAGAGTCCTCAGTTAGATCATTTCCTAACATAGAATAATTTTTACACAACACTATTTTTAGACTCAAACATTAACATCAACATAACTATCTAGGGCTGACATAGCTATCTAGATATCCAGAGACACCAAATCTAAAATATGACAACTATCTAGAATTGCATTAGCATCAAAACAAGCTAAGTACTTATATTATTTTTTATTTCTATATCTATCCTAGTTTTACTTTCCATATTAAGACTATCTCAACATAATAAATTCAATGTATGCTTATATCTAAGTTTAGCATTTAATTGGCACATTATATATCTAATTATCACCCTTGTGCCAATTTATTTTTCTATATTATTAACTCTAAGATTAAAACGAAATACATACCCATAACATTTCATTTTAGGGTTAAATAAAACTCTTGGAATTTTAAACAAATCTAAGAACATGGCATTTTCAAAATTCCTAATCTTGAACCTTTACCTTACATCCCCTTTCAAAAATCCTAATGATTTAATTATCCCATCAACTCTACTAGAGGATATAATGGTCATCCCTAACTCGTGGAAAATATACTACATAACCTATTAAATTTATAAGATGGTGAAACATATTATATTAGTTTGAAAATCAAAACTTTTGATCTCCCTTCACATATAATTTATCAATTACCTCATTCTTTATGACTCAAGTCTTGAAAAAACCAATCAATGAAATTCCTATTGTTCTAACTAAATAAGTAATTCTTCTTACTTCTTTGAATGATAATATAATTGATTATTTATCTATTGATATTCATAATGCTTATTATGATGATGGATATTCATTAAATGATCCATTTTTAACTAGTTTTATTCAATCTAAAAATGTGGAAATACTTAGATATTATTATTCTTTACAACACTCCTTTCATATTATTAGTTATATTGATGTAGTTCCTTATTATTATATTGACCTAACACTATCCCTTCTTCACATGATGTTCAAAATTCAGATATGGAGTGCCCACACCCTAGCTCTCACCTACTTACTATTGAGTCTCTTTGGAGTATACTTCTTGATCATGCCATGATGGGACCATACTGGTTCATCATGTTTTCTGATCCTCTGAGCTTACTCCCTCTTGAGATGTATACCACATTTTGTTGACATGAATTGTGCACATAAATCACACTTATTGATCCTAACATAGACCCTAATCCAAGTTCTATTACTGATGGTGATGGCATTTTACCTTTTCCTAAGATTGATTCTATACCTACACAATGGGAAGATGAGTGATATTGTGAATTATATAAGGTTGTTGGTCATTGGGCTAAGGATTATCACATATGTTAGAGTTTCATATCACAAAAATAGGTATATAGTTCCACTCTTATTATAGATCATATATCTCCTCAGTCAGTTAAATCTAGACATACTTGTTGTTTTCATGGAACAACCTTGAATACCTTTATACAATGCCAATAACTTTGGTAGTATATTGGTGTGATTTGTCTAGAGAAAGAACCATCTGATGATAATAATTTACGTCAACCTAATATTATTATAGAGTATATCTTAAACATGGGTAGGTTTATTTAATTTGACATTAGTGTGCTACACATCATATAAATTAGTGTAGATTTTTTCAGCATCACTTCTATGTTTTCCTATATAATACACTATCACCTTCTTAGTAACATACACAGTGTTGTTCATAGGTGAAGGCTCCTCTTCCCCATCCCTACATCACCTCAGATATTAGATATGTATAATCACATTGTATCACTAGTTCCTTGCATTGATTAACCTTCATAGGAGATGCTACATACATATTCTTCTTCTTCTTATTGAAGCACACCTAAATTTTCTATTTATATAGTACAATAAGAAGTCCTCAAACATATTTTAGTAAGGATAGATGAGACTATGGTCAAATATTAATTCTAGTTATAACATAATCTAATAGAGGTTATTGATGATGTATGCCATGAAATATATAAGTATTTGTGAACAAATTATTTTTCTATGGCACATTAAGCCTTACACTTATACTTGATTAATTTTTGATATTTTTTTATTTTCATTATACCATTTGTGGTGCACTACTTATCATTCATTTCTTTACTTATACATTTCTATTATTACATTCATGGCTATTACTTTACAAACTTTTTAATATATATAAAATTAATGTTCATACTCTAATTTCATATTTTTACACACTTTATAAACACTTGAATTCCCCTATATTGGGATGATTTTTCATTATTTTGATGTTTATATTAGATAAAATGTTGAATAGTATAGTTATTTATGTAACTTGCCAATTCATACTACACCCTACACTATCCTATTTATCCCTATGATTAGGTACAAAGTAAATTCATCATTATACCATTTTTTACATGGATTTATCAAGATACCCATTTTACCCCTACATATCACTCTTTTTAAGCACACATAAGGTTAGTATTGAGATTGTATATTTACTTGTGGGTAAATCTAAGCAATTATTGAAGCTGACATAAGTTTTAAGTGATTCTCTCTTGTAACCAAGATATAAGATTCTATGTTAGTCATCTATATCACTCATGTTTGGTTATTATAAATCCATATAAAGGAGGAATAAAAAAATACATAAAATTTAAATTCCAAATCATTTGAACAAAAGACAATGATCAAAAGGAAAAAACAAATATTAAAAATTCAAAGTCACACCAAAATATGTGATAATTCTTTGGTACATATCCTATTCTAGTTGAATATCAAACTCTACAGTTGGCCTCATAATATATTAGAGGTATATTGGGGTGTGGTAGGCCATTATACTAGGATAAGAGGTCTCATTATTAAATTTTTGTGCCACCTAATTTATCACACAAAGTACCCAATATTTATAGTAGATTGATGGATATATAAGGGGTCTTAAAGAATACGGAACATGCTATGGGGAGGAAGGATCATTTTCATTTTTATATAAATAACCTTAATGAGATGATATAGGTACATAAATAATTATCCAATTACTTTACATCTTCTAGTAAGAGCATCTTAAGTATTTATTGTCCAAAAAAAATCTTAAGTTCTTGCACACTTGATTCATATATCTCATTTATACCAAGGATTTTTACAACACCTATGCTCAATATTTTCATTCCATGTATTAATAAAATAACTCCTAAAAAATCCCCTTGATGCATATTGATTTCATGTTGATCATACATTTATGATTAATATTTTTTAGATGTAATGTAAGAACTTGGATAGGACAAGGCCTTCCTCACAAAAAATCATTTCTATTTTCATCCATATTTGGTAATCCATATGTGAGTTGAAGTTTAAGACCTTGGATAGAACCAAGCCTTGTTGACAAAATTCTCTTTTTCCTAAAAAAAATACCACTTGGTTATCCATTTGTGAGTTGTAGTGTAAGACCTTAGATAAGACCATGCCTTCCTAAAAAAAATCAATTTATATGCTTCATACACTATGTACCATATATTTTCACATAATAAATTTAATATTTAACATTAACTAACACAAATTCCATGTTTGGATTTTATCTAATTAATATTCTTATTTTCATCTCTCTTTTACTTACATATCTTTGTTTACATAATTTGGGACTTTTCTTACATTGATATTTATTACTCATATTACTTTGTTTCCATATTATTGATTTCATTCACATTTTATATTTCTTTAGTTTGCATATATTTGTTTACATTGACCTTTTTTTACATTGACATTTAATCATTTACTTCATTTACATTTGAAATTTATTTGTATTCATATCTTTGTTTACATGGTTATTTTTCACACTAATACTCCCTATTGATTTACATTTTCTTCATGATTGATACTTTTTATCTTTTTGTTCTCATTTTTAAAAATTATTATCATTATTTTTGACCTTGCATTTATTCAAAATTTCCAGAAAAGAATAAACACATACATCATACATTTTCCCATAGCATATATAAAAATAAAACACATGTGCTAGAAATAAAATAAGAGCATCCATAATATCCATGAGTCATCAAAACAACACACACATATATGGCTCAACAATGTCTGATACAATATCACATGATGCAAATCATAGTATACCAATAACTATATAGAGGGGATCTACCCTACATTACTAGTGACAAATGGAGTACACTACCCATAGAAGCCTAAAACTACCCTCTACAAATAGTCCACTGAAGTGATTATGTGCATGTCAATAGTCCCTCCACCTATCCCTATAAATGGGATACTTGGCCTTATAACTGGGCCAAATATCTAGCTATATCTAAATGCATAGCTGAATTTGTAGTTAATGACTCTGTGCCTATAACTCTCCATCACCAACACCTAGAGGTAATACCACCTAGGCTACATCATATTATATAATTAAATCTTAAACTACCACACCAACCAAAAAAAACCAAATAGCATACATAGGTGTTAAGGGTACCATTAGATCAATCATCTATATCATATCATGCTTAGGAAATACATCATTTAGTATATCATGATACACTCTATCAATAATGGATGACCACCTAGTCTCCTCTATCATAACATTTGAATAATATAAAATAAATTAACATCATATCTCACATATATATCTCCAAAATACAAAATATATCTAACATGTACATCAATACATCACAAAATCAACAAAAAAAATTTACATACCTATCACTGTTATATTGACTTTCCCACCAAGTACTTCATATGAAGCATGGTTCTATGGTGGTGTGAAGCCTCTATAATGACCAAGTTGAAGCACATGATCATGATGCAATCTAATACAAACCTAGTTCATAATTGACTAACTTAGCATAGGCTGTGGTATAGGATTTCCTTATTGATCCACCTATGGATCTCCCTATGATGGCACCTGTGGTGGTGCTTGTGGATTTTTATGTTGCTACACTAGAACATGAATATATCTCCACCACCATTTTTGTTTATATAATACTTAATAATGTGTAATAAAAATCACACCCTCTACTCTATTTAATTTAACATGTTATCCTTGTCATTAGCACTATTTTCCCCCACATCTTAGCTAACATGGCCATATGCTATGAACCTATACTAGCACTATTTTACCCCCTCACCCTAATTTTCCCTTACATGATGTTCAAAATAAGCTAAAACTACTATAGGATCTGCCAGATGTGGCAACCCAGACTATCTTGGTAAACAGGGCACTATATGTTTTTCCATCCATTAAGGATAGTTTCTTATAACTCTTACCTGTACATGTGCCTAAAAGGTACTTGTCTAAGTGGGCCAAGGATATATTATGCCTTGATATGATAAAAAAAAATCTCCCCATTTAATCATATATAATGTTGGGACATGTGGTATAACATATAACATAGTATCATGCACCCATCATCGTGTACATGTTAGGGTGACATCTACTACATGTGGTAATTCCACAAGATAATACATTAGGAACCTCTTATAAATATAAATATTTAACAAAATAATAGGACCCACTATCATCTACCCTCATCATAAAACACTATATAAATCATATACCAATTATATCAAAATCACCGATCCTTAATCATACAGTGTGGCCTACTCCAATATGGATCATCACAATGCAATAATATATAATGGCACCTTCCTATACGACTTGTGATAAATCACATGAGTTATCATAATTACCATTATTAAATTTTATATATCCATTATGGTTGACACATATACATTAAATAGGTGCACTCATAAAATATCTTAGGCATATCTATTAGAGCCAGTCACCCGTAAGGTTAAGGATCACCTCTCTACATCTATATCTAGTGTATCACATGACATAAGTAACCCTATAATTTAGAGTCCCAAAAAATCATGGAAATCCTCAAGGGTGATTAACACATCATGGTATCCCCATCTACCACCCACTTAACAATATCAATTAGTTATTCCCATGTCCCTAAGAACATGGTGACTAAATCTACACTTAGTGGAATCTACTACATCTCCACAATACCACCAAAATACAAGATGATCAACTAAACCTGATCCATTTTATATAATCTCCCAAGTATATCTACTAACCACATCACATTTACTAATATATAGAGTCTCTATCAACTATACAAAACATCAAACAATAAAGCACATATCAAATTGTCATCCAACATAATCAACAAATAAACTCTAAAAAATCAAAAATATAAGTAATTAACTACTTCATCAACGTATTTTATTTTATCTTTATCACTCTAAACTATGTCATCCAAATTATATACTAATTTGGCCACACATTTATTCACATTCTACTAGATTAACCACATTTTATATTATGTCATCCTCCAAAACTTTATACATAGTTAGATAGGGCATACTCCATCGACCAACTTTCTACAAGCCAACTAAATAGACTAATTTTTATACTAAGTCGGCCACCTAATTTTTATACATGTTTGGCCATGGCCTATGAAATTGAACACCTTACTCAAAACCTACTACATTGGTCACACTCTACACAAATTTGTCCACCATTTTATATAATTAAGTTATTCATGGCATATGCCGTCGACCATCCTAAACCATTAAATAGATCAACCACATTAAACATAGTCAACCACTACAATATTTTACTATATCATCCACTTACTATGGAGTCAACCACATATTATAAAACACTTAAACCAATTTGGCTATACTGATATTGTTCAAATTAGGTGGTGATTTTTAATTAACTCATTATTAATGCACTAGATCTAATTTTTCAAAATTTGACTCCTACCCATTAACCCACATAATTTTTAATCTATTGATGATTTTTATGGGGTAAATTATGTTAAATATATTTTCATCGACACCTAATTTTACTAACCTACTTTGTTTTAATCACATAATGATAAAAAAATCAAATCAAATTCATCTCATTTGGACTATCTACATAATAACTACAATATACCCCCCAACGTGTCTGCCTCCTCAATCTTTTGCCATTGTTTCTCTCTGCTCAACTAGGATACTTAGAGATTTGATAGTCAATAGTCACAAATGCACAAATTAATTATAATTTTTTCCTTTTATATAATTTTTTTGAAAATTCCAAAGCTCTAATTATTTATCAACAAATTCTATATTTTGATGATAACTTTATTTTCATAAAGTCTATTGATAAATAAAAATAACTTTTTGAATCCTAATAATGTATAGAATGTTTTAGAACTAAACACATATTTTTTTAGAAAACTTTAAAGTGTATCTATTTTTTTAGGTCTATCTCTTGTTATACACACTAGATGCCTCTTACATCTACTTATTATGTAGCTCCTATTTAAAAATAATAAGGTAAGTGAAGGTACATATCTATTAATTATTCAATTTCATTTATTTTATACTTTCTACTATAATTTATTATCTCAACATTGTGTGTTGCTATGTTATTTATCAAAGCACCATCCCATGTTACAATTACATGATATGTGATGAAATTTGAGTGGGACATATATATTCACATAATATTTTAAAACTTGATCATTTATTGATGTTTTATCTCTTGTAGGAACCTGTCATGTTTTTATCTCTCTATGTGCACACATTAAAATTTACACTAGTAAAGGGTTGGACATACCATTTGTATTTTGAAATATTATTTGTTAACTTTATCATTAACTAAACCCATTATAAATCCTACTTATCCAACTCCCTGAGTAATCCAAATGTTGTTTACATATTTACCTAAGTATTTATCCTTTAAAATATCCCCTAACTAAGAAAGTACCCTATTTTATTACTAAGTATGCCAAGAAGATCTTTTTATAAAGGAGTAAGTGTGTGATACAGAACTAAGTCAGGTTGGCCAACTTAGTTTGAGGCCTAACATTAACTTTATCTAACTATCGAGATTGAGCTAGACAATCTTGTTAGCTAAAATTATGGAAGGGATAAGTCTTATCCATTTCAATAAATATAAGTATCATTTCAATCTAATATAGATGAAAATTCATTTTCACATCATTACAGTTCACTATTCTTCTAAATATACTTTTAAAGGAGCTATTGCTTAGGGTTTAACTTGGAGAGAAGATTATTTATCTTGTGTGAAGTCTTGGATGAAAAGTAGGAGTATTTTATCCTAGATATTATTTCTATAGGGTGATCCTTGAAAATCCACAAAAACCTATTGAAAATCACCATTGGCCAAAGGAGAGATTGAGACTCGATAGGTTCACCCAAGGTAAATATTCCTAACCCTTGCTATTTCATTTGATAGATAGATATTGTATAAGTAATATGTGTTATTAATGTTTAAATACTTACTTAGACTACCTCTATTATTAATATTAGTATAGATGTAGGGTTTTATTTTATTTCCATCTTTCATTTTAGGTGATCTAGGCACCCATTTTCCTACCATGATCACTGAATTTTTTATTTATGCTTAACCACCCCATTTGTGCCACAAGCTTTGATGATAACTAGAATATTTTTATTATATGTATTTATACTTAGGTAGGGTTATAATATAGTATCATTTTCCTATAGGATTTATAACCCTCTTATTTGGTGTTGTGTAGTAATAGATCCCTTGGTTAGGTTTAGCAAATCTAATTTGGTCATGCTCTTGATATAAACATGTGTTGTAATGGATGTTAGTTGATTATATTATCTAATCTTGGATTTAATAAATCATATAAACTATAGATTAGTATTAAATTATTGCATATACCCTCCTCCTCTAACATGTGCCTAATATTTCAACTATGAATCTACCTATGGTGGTGGATTTTGTACCTACTAAAAACCTCTCATTGGCACTACAACTACCACTCCAACCTCTAAAAAATAATATTTCAATTTTAATCCTCATATCAGTACCATGTTATCTATACCCATGATGGGGGTCCTTGGTATGAGAGGATACCAAGATAGTCTCCCCTATGTTGTATTTCATATCTCTCTATTACTCCTAAACACTACCTAGGTAATGGACATATAAGTTACATATTATAGCCTAAATTATTAGGGGTATCATGTCTATGGGATGCACCTCTATCTATAACTACATGTACCTAACTTGTTGTGAAATATCACAAGATATGAGAGTGGCCACCTTATATTCCCATTATATTGACATTTCTAGATATGACAAATCTACTAAGTTTGTGATTATCAACATATCCACTAATCATGATAAGTATATGAATAATGTCATCTTGATTCACCTAGAGGCATTGATGGACCCCATAGACTGGATCACTACCCCTCACTAGTAAGGGTCAAATGATCATATACCCATCTCATGATGAGATTATGGTGGATAATGGATAAATCACCCAATCTTAAAATTTTATAGAGATCCCTGTAGGTCTATAATAACACCTCTTGGACCCATATCAATCATCAACCCCTCTCCTATATCCTCCTAACTATAGGTGCCTAATTGAGAGGAGGCTATTAGTCACCTTGTATCCTAATATTAATGAGGTAAATATCACTATAATCACCTTATGGAGGGTCTAGGTCACTCCTTGATCCACCACCACTAGTCTAATCCTATACTTCAAACCCATGTTAGGTGTGTCTGGATCGCTAAAATAGTCTTTCCCACTAGCAACCTTACCTATTTTTATAAAATCTCTCAAGGACATTAGCCTACCTATGAGTGATAGTACCATGATTCAATACATATATGTGAGAGTGATGGTCCACTCTCTTGGGTCCTAGGGAAACCATAAATTTTTATAATCAATATCCTAATAGGTGAATAGGTCATAGAACAACCTAATTTATAGAGAAATGAATCTAACATGTACAATATTGAGTATCCCTACTCTATCCAGTGTGGCCAACCTATCAAACGTAAACTATTCCAAAGTATTACGAGATAATCATTATCTATCACTCTATTCCACTAAATGTAGGTGCCCTAAAAACACAAGATGAAATAACCCAATCAATTTTCTAGCCTTAAAAATTCATACAAGATAGGGTAAATTTTAGTGGCCCATATAGAAATTAGCTTGGGCTGTTTTGGTAAATTTAAGATTATGTGTTTCAATATTTTTTTGAAAGTTAGAGAATGATTTTTAGGTATATAGGATAATGAACATGATAAATTTAACTTGCCATAAATGTATGCTAACATGCGACTATACAAAAAACTCATAGATGGATGGTAATAATTTTATTAGATGATAGGCATTTATTTTTGAATGATATTAATGTCATCACATGAAAAACATAATTTAAAATGATAGGTATGTTGTAATTTTATAGCTATGTTGTTATTTAATAGATTTTTTTATCACTTATTATCATTTTTATCACTTGATAGCAATGTTATCACTTGACAACATTATTATCGCTCGACATAAATGCCATTACTAAAAAACATAGGTGTCACTTGAAAACATAGATATAACATGACACCATAGATATCCCATGATAGCTGCACTATCAAACAACAACTATGCTACCAAATGACATATGTGATATTTGATAGGTGACAATGTTGTATGTAAGTGATAAATATGTTGGTGAGTGACACAAGCACCTCCAAATGCTAGATATGTTGATATGCTTTAAAAATTTAATTATAAAATGATTATATATTACATATAATGGTGAATAATATCATATTTAATTTTTAAGGAGTGGTGAATTATATTTATGTGCATGAAATTTATTTTAAATAGTAGGTGAGTTAACCTAGAAAATCAACTTACACCTAGATAATTTGGGTGAATCCGCATTGTTCAACACCCAATAAAATAGCCAAATTATAATTTATAAAACCAAAATATTCATGAATTAAAAAATAATAACCCCTAAAATTTAACTTTATATAAGATTCTCTTTCTCTCCTCATGGTGAATCCACCACCTTATGTAAGATGTGGTTACATAACCAACACAACAATTACACAACCTCTAGTCTCTGTGACTAGTCATTACATAACTACCAAATGAATATTATGTGTCTACCATGGAAATTTTTCCACCATGGTGGATTACACAATTATTGTAGATGGAAATGTAACTATAGTGGTAGAAACATAATTTTTAATTTGTAAAAATGGGTGGTTTCACCAGATAACAACAATCACATCCTAACCCCCTTAATTTATTGAGATTTTGACCAAAATATAAAAAATTTAACATTTTTATAATATACCCTTCCCATGAAATCCAAAACATGCATGTGTTTTCAAAATTTAATGGATATAAGAGAATTTCTAAACAAATTTTCAAATAAAGGAAAAAACATAAAAGTGATTAGAACTTACCTATCCATGACCTACTCCTCATACTATTAGTATGGTTTCCATCCTCTCCTTGTATTCATAAATCTAAATGCTTCTTAGTGTGAATCTAGCATAATAAATCTAGATCTCAAATTTCTCAAAACTCAGTTTTATAATTGATTTCCATTGTTAATAAATGTATAAATAAATAACCTACCCCCACTAGTAATTATATTTTTAAAACTTTCAACTTTTAAAAAATTTCATTCAAAACCTATATTTTCTCAATCTTGAAGCATATTCAATGCCAAATCAACCTAAAACATATCAAAAACTAATAATTTTAATGTTTTATTTTCCATAACATTATTTTAGGGTATGTAGTTTTCTATTATTTTGGTTTTAGAGGTCAACATCACTCTACACAGAGTTTAGTCCCATGAGGAGATGGTTTAGGTCACAAGGGTATCTCAGTTAGCTTCAATATATTGCATAGATAAGTGAGATAATTTTACTAACCCTAATTTTCATTCTAGTGCACTACTACTCTAGAAAACATAGTCACCAATTCATGACAAGGCATATACCAGAGGGGTAATATATACATACCAAAAATTTTCACAGTGTAACATTTCATGAGTAATCTAATGATAATGTAAGGATATCTTATAATACTATGTTCATACCTATTCTTTCTCTTTTTTATTTATTTTATCCATTTTTTGGATTTAAATTTTTTTAAATGTCCTTTTTCTAAGTGCTTTACTTCAAGTTTTTTAAAACTTTGGCATAGTGACAATATTTCCATGACAAAAATGTAATTACAGTGATAGTTATATAAAACATTGTGGTGGAAATGTAACCACATTGGTGGTTCCATATTTTTTATACAGTGGTTCTATTAGAAAAGGTGGTGGTTTTTCAAACTGCCATGATAGTTTTGGTTTGACCACCCGCATACACTAGTGGTTCTATAACAATATGTGCTTTTTAAAAATTAATGTTCAAGACTTTAGATTTCACATGCTTTGAATTATTTAATATTTTAATTTGTGTTCATTTTTAATATTTTATATCTCACTCTTAATCCTATTTTTATCAATCTTTATCAAGTTAACTTGACTAAGTTCCCAATAAAGCTTTAGTTAACTCCCACATGCAACCTCCTTTCTTTCCTTACAATCATCTCACTTTTCCAAGGTTTTTAGATCCAAAAAGTGTAATAGATATTTAATCTTTCAAGTTTTAAAAATCCTTAGATTTCTTATTTTTTCTTGGATAAGCTTTGCATCAATCTATATTCATCTCCATGTCGCTCTACAAATATCTGGAAAATTTTATGACCAATTCTTTGTCATTCATGAATCAGTCCATCCATAGTCCAATTGGTTTATTATTTAGAATTATATCTTTATTGATTGTGTTATCTTATCATCATTTTTTTGGGCAGTTCCCAAGGTAAATATAGATAAAATGTATAGATACTAGGATTATATACTCATATTGATTACATCTTCACCTTTGTTTGATCTCACCATTGGTCAAGTTAGAGGATTTTATTCCTATTTTTTTTTTATTTAATAGAATATATTAGATTTGGTTATTATTCATTAGATAGATAAATATTCATAAAGTCTCAAAATAAAATAAAACAAATCATTCCCCTTTCTTTCCTTTTCACAAAATGGGAGTGTTGATTCTTTAGTTGTGTTTGTATATCAAAGCTTCAAATAAAAGTAGTTTTGAAATAAAAATAAAATAGATTAAGTGAATATTATTACTAATTACATGCTTACAAATACATTATATTTTCAATTTTATCTCAAATAAATATTCATAAAATAAGCACGCACACACACACAAAATCTTAAAAATAAAAATTTTCATACTAGATCTAATTTTTATCCTTTATACGATTGAAAATTAGAAAATAATAATAATTTAAAACCTTTTATTATTCAGTCATAAAATAATTTATATCTTCATACCAACATCAAAAATCTTTAAAAAACTTGTAATTTAGCTTGCATGCTAAACTAAATCACAAGAAAAACTAAAAATTTCATAGTGTAGAAATAAAATCTTGGTTTAAAATTTAGATATTCATTTATATAATAAAAATATCAATTGAATAGTGTATTTCACTCATCTACATTTTAAAATGAAAATAAAAATAACATTTCTTTTAATGCATGTAGGTTAAAATTTTTAATCAGACTAGGAAAAGCCAAAAGTAATGATTGCATCATTCATCTAGAATTTAATTTTTAGAACTTGAAATCATATAAATATTAAAAACAAAAAATCATATTAATTCATTTTACTTTTAGATATTCATTTCATTAATTCAAACACTTTATTTTTATCAACTAGTTTATTTTACTTTCCTTTGCAAAACATTAACAAAAAATCAAACAAAGCCTTTTCAAAATGTATGAAAGCCTAAAACTTAATTTTATCCATTAAAAAAAACAAGTACACTTTTAAAAATCATAAGTAAGATAATATACATGCTTTTAAAAACATTTAATTTCCCCTTGGATGATGTTTTCAGAGCGACCATATCTTCATAGAATAGGTATCTTTTGTAGCATTAGATATCTTATTTATGCTAATAACATCCAAAGAGATATTAATGTTATGATTTGAATTGAAGTATTTAATTATACTCCCATTTCACAACTTATAATTAGCCAAATTGAATCTCTTGATAAGCAAGCATGTGTATAATAACCTCAAATAATTAGACCCCATTGTATGCTAGCCTTTCAATTTAATAAACTTTAAGTCTAAATATTTCCCTCTTTATCTTCTCCATCCTTTAGAATATCCTCATTGTATTTCATTTGATTAGTGGATGACATTGAATAAATATAGTCAACCTGATAGAGTCAACTAATTTCATAAGGTTATCTATCCTAATTACACTCAATTCCCATACCTAATATTGACTAATAACTTTGATATCTTATTCTCATTCACCTTGATGGTTAGGATTTTATTTTATATTAATTCAATGATATTAAAAATTAAAATGGTTCTATTTAAATATTTTGGCATTGACACAATCACCCTTTACCACTTGTCATCTAAAAAATCATCCTTGCACCTCAATCTAATCAACCAAATCCACAGACCCATCATCCTATCATATTTTCATCAGTTATATCATACAAGCCTCAATAATTTGAGTGCATGAAGGTTATCATGTCACTTTCCACCTATAAAATTACTTTAAGGTTTAATTATTATATCTAAGGTTTAATATTTTTATATTCACACTTGATTTTTAGTTTGACTTCTGATTTCCTCTCATAGGTATTATTTTCTCTTAAGGTTTCAATCCTTGAAACCCTATATTTATCTATTTTTCAATTGAGCATGAAAATCTATAGGTTCCATTGGAGTTGATTTATACTTTATTATGGTTTCAAATATTATTTATAATTTCCACTTAATAACATAAATACATCATGGATATAATGAATACACATAGTTTATAATTTATAGTTCAAGCTATGATAGTCATAATTACATGTTTCTTTCCTAAAATATGTAACATCTTTCACAACCATGGAAAAAAATAGGCAAAACATATGGGTTTATGGAAATAAATTAACCTTACAAATATTATAAAATAATAATAATTATGATCTAAGAGTGGGATATTCTATTGCGACAACTATCAAAGAAAACTTGTCTTCCATTAAAAAGGGTGATTTTACTAAAGTGACAAAGTATGAAGAAACAATTATACATAAATGAGGAGATTTGTATCCTAAATTAGATTATAAAAGGTAAAATAAAAGATGATACAAGTTCTATTAAGTGGATACTACCTCTCATCTCCTAGGCTAAGCTCAATTTTGATGGAGCATAGAAAGGAAACCTAGGTAGAGAAGGTGGTGGAGGTGTAATCAAAGACAAAAATGGAGTTATCATATTATATTATGTGGGTACTATAGGAATTCAAGTTAACCATGTGGAAAAAATGAGTGTGGATCTATGAGGCTTCCTGATTACCAAGGAATCAAATATCAAACTCTTAGATATTGAAGGATACTCCCAATATATTATAAACTACCTTTGAAGAGATTTTATCCCAAGGTATATCATCAATAATGTGGTTTTTGATTCATTAAGTATTATACATTAATTCTAGGAGATCTCCATCAAACACATCTACATGGAAGTTAAAATAGGGCCAAATTGGTTTGCCAATTTAGGTATCTCTAGTCTTGATCTTCTAAAATGGAAAACTACCAATGACCTTCCCCCCTCCATCAACCTTATTCTTAATTAATAATCCAAGATAAATCCTCCTATTCATATTCCTTATGAAGGCTATATACTTCCATCTCATAATAGAGGGACTCAATACTTAAAAGAAATTAATGATTCATATCTTTCATTAGAGAAGTACCAAAAAGATCAAAGAGGTAAATATTTAGAATTTAGGAGGATTGGGTTTGATATCAAGCCTCATGTGAAGAACCTTTATAATTTACACATAGGGAAAGAGGCAGTTTTTCATAATTACCAATTTATGAGATATAATTACAAGACATGGCATACCAAACACTTTCAAATCTCTTTTAATAACTTTCCTTTCAATCCCAATTTCAATTTTACATAGCTTGATTCCTCTTCAACCAACTAAGAGAACAAATAATGTGGTAATAATCCCCTATTTTTATAAGGGACCATGGGAGGTGACTAACTTAGATTTGAACCTTCATCTAATGAAGGTGTTAAGAGAAATTCCACAACTTAGAACATTCTCAAAAAGGGTACAATGAGGATTTATATTAATCTTATTTAAGGATATGAACCAATTTTATCTATGTAATTTAAAAAATTCATTGAAGAAAATAACCATCAACATGAGGGGGGTTTGCATTGATATCTCTGAAGAAACCATTACTAAAATTATTAGTATGACTAATGCAGGACTAAAAATATATAAGGATAAAAAGATGAATAATGAAGAGATCAAAATAATTTTTAAGGAGAACAAAAGGATTCATGAGCTTGATGATGGGATACTCAAGACCTCTCTTACCACCCCATGGTGGAAGTTTATATACACAACATGAAATATGTGACACTGGAATGTAGGTTTAGAAAAAATTACTGGTATCATTTCTCCTTGCTTAATAATTTGAGACATAGGAAATTGATGAGCATCCCTTTATTTATTCTTATGTTCTTAAATTTTAATATGTGAAAATTTATGTGCCCATACATCAAGCCTTGATTTTTCTACTTTTCCAAGCCACCCAACCATCCATTATCTCAAAATAAATTGAGCCCCATCCTTATATTCTAGTTTCACTAGGTAGGGGAGAGGTGAAATCTACCATAAACCATTATAATGAGGGAGGACCTATTCTTAAATTATCCCCTAGGACTATTACTATAAAAATATCCTCAACCAAAAATCTTATCACAAATGAGGAATGACTAGTATGATCAACTAGGTTATTCATGGAAACTAAGGATTTGAATCCCTAAGAAACCACCCAATCCTTAAAATCAATTTTGACATCCAAGAAGGAAATTAGGATGAAGTCAAAAAAAGGGAAAAATAAGGCAAAACATATATAAATAAAATATATTGATATAGGTGAACATATTATTGAACCTCTAGTGGATA
This sequence comes from Torreya grandis, assembly GCA_037957365.1. Taxonomy (NCBI): domain Eukaryota; kingdom Viridiplantae; phylum Streptophyta; class Pinopsida; order Cupressales; family Taxaceae; genus Torreya; species Torreya grandis. The sequence goes on along the minus strand of JARHVA010001902.1, from coordinate 1,821,956 downwards.
CCCATGCTTCATAATTAATTATCTAAATTTGAAGGATGATAATTCATTATTTAGTGGGTCTATCCTTAGCTCTAAGGGAAATAAGAAGACTATGAAATATGAAGACTGGGCTAGGAAGATTAAGAATTTGGATAAGGCCCTTTGATTGAAAATGGGAATTATGAAAGGATTATTTAATGAGAACAATAAATTGAAAAAATATTTCAAGGATATGTAGATATCACTAGATAGGGAAAAGACCAAAAAAAATAGGGCCCTAAGAGGATATTGTTTGTTGGGATCTATTTTAAGATATATTTAATATTAGAGAAGACATGGCCAATGTTTAAAAAAATATAGAGAGTGGATAAGTATGTGCATACTATCAAAGGGAATGTATATCATGTGATCTCAATCAACAAATCCACCATTGAAAACTGTGTCTCTAACATCAAGAATCTATAGGAGAATTTCAAGAAAAGGAAAGATGAGGACCCCTAAGAAGGCCCTAGTAAAATAACAAAGGGTAATAAGAGGAAACAAGGGATGATATTGATATAAATGAGGAGGCATCCTTCAAAAACTAGCTCCAAACAATGAAGGAAGATTGGGAGGTAGTGGAGAGTCTTTATGCTCTTGCTGGCCACTAGCTCTCTCTTCTACTACTATTTGTTTTCCTAGCACTATTTTTGATGTTATGTTCACTCAATGTAGTCTTTTTGATAATATCCTATTATAATTTTTCCTCTATAGATTTTTCCTAGATTGTTTTTTGTCTATTTTTTGTTTTTATTGGTGTCATGTTATATCTTATCTAGCAACTCTATAAAAGGTTATGGACCCTTTGAAAACCTATCTTTTACCAATAATCTAAAATAAAATCTAAAGATGAAATTAATAATTAATAATATTTAGCTCTCTTTAGTAAAATAATATTATTTGAATATCCAATATAATATGATTCCAGTTACTACTAGACATTATAGGGAATGCATGACTCTTTTTTATCCTCCTCCCCCCTAAAATTTAAGGTCATGCTAGATACTAACCCACCCCCATTATTTTACATAGGATTATATTGGATTATGTATTACATGTTATTATAACCAAAAAAGGTAGGGTACCACACTAAGCATGAAAAAATGGAGGTAGTTATAAAGTCCCTCCTTATTCCCCTCCACCTCCCACCATGCAAGTTAATTCAACTAAAGTTTATACTATCATTGATCAAATTAATAATACCCATTTTAAAACCTCCATATTTGAGCCACTTTAGAAGAAAATGATATAAAAGGATATTATATATGTTGCATTGGCTGAAACATATATATTCAATACATTAAATAATAGTGAAGACATGATACCTTTTTAAAATGATGAATTACCTACTCAACACACTATAAATCAAAATATCCCATTATTTATTTAAGTAAAAATAAAAAAATATAGGATTCAAATATGTCTTCCTAGATAATGGATTAGGAATAAATGTATGCAACATAACATTTATAGAAATATTGTGTGTCAATATGTATTATATTCTTCAATAAGATAAGAACATCAGAGGCTTTGATAATATTTCTCACCAAGTTCTAGGATCAATTACTTTGGATATCATAGTAAAAACTTAAATAATATCTACTATGTTTGATGTTATGCCCAATAAATTAAATTATAAATTACTCTTAGGTAGACTATGGATACATATAATGGAAGTTGTACCATATAATTTACATTTTTTCATAAATATTATCCACAACAAATGTTTATACACATTCCCTATGGGAAATCAACCTTTCAGGTATTGCAAAGTATAACAACATAATAATTGACATATTCCATAATTTTATGTTTTTATTTTACTATATTATCCACAACAAATGTTTATACACATTCCCTATGGGAAATCAACCTTTCAGGTATTGCAAAGTATAACAACATAGTAATTGACATATTCCATAATACCTCCATCACAAA